>VWYI01008741.1:0-87654 GCA_013399455.1 Anthoscopus minutus | reverse complement strand
ATGGGGATGGGGACGGGCACGAGGATGGGGATGGGGACGGGGACAGGCACGGGGATGAGGATGGGGATGGGGACAGGGACGGGCACGGGCACTTGCACGTCTCACAACCGATGTGGGACAGGGCACCCGCTGCTGCCCGCCGCATACGCGGCCCGCCCGCCAAGGAGCAGGGAAGTGCCAGCCCTCTGAAGCCGCCTGCCTTCACAGCCACAGCTGCAGAGAGAGCAGTGAGAGGCGCCAGGGCCAACAGCGGGCACTCAGCCCGAGTTCCCCACGCCCCAGCCCGGTTTTTCAACTTCCCGCTGCTTTTAGCTTGCAGCGTTGGAGTGGATGGCTGTCAGCTCCCCGGCCATGCGGCACGACCATCCACCGCAGCTGGGCGAGGTGGTTACTGCCGCTGACTCCGCTGGCACGTTCTTCTGGTATTGACTCATCGGGAACACGGCTGGAAGCTGTCATGGCCCTTTGGGAGACATGCCACAAATTTCAGTACGAAGATGTAACAAACACATTCTCTTGTGCAGCTGCTAAAAGTGAATTCATTCTATAACTTGCACAGTACTCACTTTGCTCCAAACAAAGCGGTTCCCAGCTAGCCAGCCTGTCCCCCCACAGGAGTCTGATCTGCTCCACTAGCAGGAGTGCTTGTTCAATCCTGTAAGCTGATCGATCACCTTTCAAACGCACCAATTTTTCGTGTATCCCTAAACCAGACTCTAAAATCAATTCTGCAGGTTTGGGGAATGCCCTAATTCCCTTTGCACACCTATTCTGGCATGTGGATGCAAAGCTTATGTGAATGCTGGGTGTTCAAAACTGATAGGAAAGATGTGTGCTAAGGTCTTTACAAACAATTCGATGGGTAAAGGTATGGGTGTTAATATCTTTGAAATGGGTCTTAATGTCTCTGCCAACTTCAAAAAGCGTGTTCTTTCCCGGGCCCAGAGAGCTGGGCTCCTGAAACAGGCCAGGGTCTGCCCAAGGCTGAACTTCCCAACTTTGGGGAAAATGACAGGTTCAAGGGGGGATATGTGGAAGGTGGCTCGGGAAGGCTGTACCTTCCTAGCAGCTCAGCAGTGGGAAAGGAGGAGAGACACGCGTGGCCGGGAGTTGAGGATAAAAGGATCTGCGCCCTCGGAAACCTCGGGAGAGAAGCTCCACCGAGGTATGCCCCAGTGAACTCTCTTTTTATTTGAATAAAGTTGCAGGACTCGTCTCCTTTATGGACACTGGCTGTTCATAGACTGATTTTTCTGTACAAAAGCAATGCACTGTCGCTAAACATTTGGCACCAGCATCTTTTCCTGCAGTAAGGAGGCACCTCAAAGAATGTCTGTGCCTCCTATACTCCCGTGGTTCCACTTTCAGCCCTGGATACTTCTGCCAGCTTCCAACTGTGCTGTCACACTGCTCTGCCAGCCCAGCAGACACACTTATCTCTGTGGCCTCTTGGGTCACAGTGACTGGTGATCACAGCCCTGCAAACAGCAGAATGGAGCCAAATTTTCTTTCTTTGATGTTGCACATCCACAGAGTCAACATATCCAGGAAAAAGACTGGGCATGGTTTCCTGGCTAAACTTGTACTTTCACATAACTGGTATAATTTCACCTGGAAAAGTTCTGAGGTTCTCCAACTTTTTGTTTCGGATAAGAAGCAGGAATTAATCTAGTTTTAGCCAACAGACTGCATAGCAGTGTGGGAAGGGGTTGCTCAGCTGCAGATTAGAAGAATGGAGCCTTTACCCACTGCTGCTCTCCAAAAGCCATCCCCAGAGCTGCTCAGCAGCCTGCAAACAACTGCTGCACATCAAAAGCAGACACAGCTGTTCTTCCCTGCTACAGCATCACATTAGATTAGAACTAACTGATCACACCAATTTCCTTATTTTGTATAAAACCAGTGTCAACCATCTGAAAAAGAATGGCTGGTGGAAGAGTGGAAAACACACTATGGACCCCTAGATATGGACAGTGAGTTCTGACTGCAGTTTACAGATAACTTTAGGGCATGTTAGGATAGCAAAATGCCCGATCATAGGACAAAGAAATCTGGCCTTCCTCTATGAAGGAAGCAGAAGACTTACTTTACAGAACAGTTATCTCTGTATGGAAACAGTGATTTGCCATGATGGCAAATGTTTGCCAGCCCAGTCACATTTCCACATTCCTCCAGAACAAAGTACAGTTCAAAAAGGATTTAGGATTCAGAAACTATCAACCTGTTCTTCATGGAATAAAAGGATTTAATTTTCTTCACAGGATGTTTTTGCTTTGGAAAATAAACTATGCTTGCTTATACACACAGAAGAAATCAACTTCCGTAGAGATAGTCATTATGATTTTTATAAAACAAATTACTGTGTACTCCAAAGTTAATATCCTGAACATTTCTCAGCAGAAACCACATACATGTGGATTTTAAAGACAAAAGAGGAGATGAACTGAATACTTACAGCCCAGAGCAACTGCAGCTCCTGTCCTTGGGACAGACTCTGAGTTACTCAAAGCCCCACGAGAACACCTCACCTGATATGCTGGTCAAATGGATCTACTTTCTGCCATACATACCATTATGCATCAAATGATGGCGCAAATAACATTTAATAGCGTCAAGATTTGCTCTTTAGTCCTTTTAGTGCTACAAATTAGCTACAAACTATCAAAAGTTCTGTTGCATTAACCAGGCAGTAGCCCTGAGCATGTCTGGATGTTAGAAGTGGATGGCCATTCACTACCATCAATGAACCATGGCCGAGACAATCAATCCACTGTTGCATATGGTCAGGGCACTGCAGTATTCATCTGGCTGACCTCAATCCCAAGAGGAAAACTGTCAGCCTGAGTTAGAGATGATAGATCATGATGAAATGCAGCCCCACCAGACAGGGAGGTGTTGGAGTCTAGGATCTTTCCTTTTGTTTCTTTTCCCTCTTGGAATTTTGTCTCATAGCGTGCTAGGAAACAATAACTCTCAATACTTAGGAGAGAAGAAAGAAGTTGCCCTAGGAAGAGCGTGGCTGGCTACACGCTTATCTGAGATTTTTTTTCTCTAAGGGGCAGAGATACCTTGAGAATAGGACTGGGGAAATGGGGTTATGTGCAGCTCCTACCTTTCTTGTTCTCTCAGCATTTGGAGGGGAAGGATGCTGCAGTCGATGTGGGAAGAATTCAGCACCACTGTGGGGTTCTGTCTTCTTTCTTCTACCATGAGGAAGGCCCAGCCGTTGCACTGGGACCTCATGAACACCCCACCTCACCAATAAAAGGACCCTTGCCATCTGTTCAGGTGCCTCAGGGGAAATGACCGGGACTCCAATGCCCTCCCAGAGGACTTGTTTCCCCAGCTGTGTGCAGCAGCTGCTGGAGGAGCCCGGCTGCCACTACCAACTCTGCTGGTTTTTATTACTGACCTGAGTTTCCCCTGCCTGGCCAGGACACCCTGCAGCTCCAGCTGCAGCTGAGGAGTTTCTGATACATCTCATCTACCACTCTGGGGCTTTGCTCACCCCTGCCTTCCTAGCTTGCTACATGGAGGTCCCTGCTACATCCCTTTTTACTATCCAGAGGGACCCCGGGATTACCTGCCCTAGGGTCTGTAAAGGAAACTTGATGGGGTGTTGTGGGCCCTGGAGTCTGGTTTCGGCTGGCTCTGGATCCCAAGCTTCAACAATCCCTCATGGACAAAAGTAAAAGTCAAGAGGCACTCTTTCCCTTGGGACCATAAAGTCCCACAGTTTATTGTGGAACAAACTCATGTGATGTCTGGGAGGAGAAAGAGGGGGGTTGGGGGTCCCACGGCCTGAGATAAACCCAGGAAGAGGGGCCGGGGGGAAGTTCACAGCCAATGATACACCTGATGGGAGGGGCGGAGGGAAGGGACATCTCAGGAAAAAATCCACTACCACAGACTTGGGGGAGAGGGGTGTGTGTGAAACAAACCACATGATACAACACAAACTATCCAATGCAAATAACAAAACCACACAGTGCAAAATAATAACGAAACAAACTACTCAGGGCACCACAGAAACCCCTGCTCCATCCCTTGCTGCCATTGTCCCTGTGGGGAGCGGCGGCCGAGCCGAGCCACAGCGCCCCCTGCAGGCCTGGAGGAACCATCGCCCCGCCCTGCCCGGCCGGGAGCCAGCAGCGCCCCTGCCGGCCGAGCCCGGAACTGCACCGAGGGGAAGTGCCTGAGGAGGGGCAGAGACTGATCCTCGGGGCTGCTGTCCTTGCTTCTTGTTGCTGCCGTTGTCGCTGCTTGTTTGCCTTGTTACACTTAGACATACTAGAAAATAAATGTTATTCTTTTTTCCATATCTTTGCCTGAAAGCCCCTTAATTTCGAAATTATAACAATTCAGAGGGAAGGAGGTCATACTTTCTATTCCAATGGAGGCTCCCGCCTTCCTTGGCAGACAGTTGTCTTTCAAACCAAGACAGGAGGATAGTTCTAAACTAATTGTTGGCTTAGATTTTCAAGCTCATAATGTTGTTGTTGTTGTTGTTCTTGTTTTGGGAATTACGTATATTCCAACTGTTTGGTGGGGTTTTTTCTCCCCCTTCTATATTTCTAGTCACTGAGTCATAGCAGCTCCACATCCTTCTTTGAACTGGAGATCCTTGGGAGAAGCAAGAGGTTAGTTCATAATTGTCCTGCAGGCAAATTCTAACACACATAGTACACAATCAATTAGTTTTCATAGCACAAAATAATTCATTTTTCTTTTTAATCCAACAGCTAATACTTCTGCAAGAAATGAGAATCAGGGAGTAAGCTCAAAGATTTTACCCAAAATACCAGCTAGATCCCATGTACTGCTTGATAGATAAGTTTACAACCATTTTTGTGCATAAAGAAAGCTTTGGGGCACTTCTAAGCTACTGTATCCTTGAACTGTGTGAAAGTATTTTATATAAAGTAATATTTGCATAGGCTTGTTTCACTTCTAGGGTGATTTCTTCACTAACAGTTTCAGCCCCTCTAAGATTGTGGGTGGGGTTTTTTTCAACTTTTAGGAACAGAGGAGTTTCAGTGATCTGAAGCATTCTTTCAGTTTCATTGTTTGACTTGGGCTGGATTTCTCAGCTATGGATGATTCAGAGAGTCCTCACTCCCCATCTAGTAAAAGGTAACATTCTTAGCAAGCACTATTTTCATTTTTCTGATTACTGGCTCAGATGCTTTGTGTTTCAGTCCTACTGCTTTTAAGTATATTACAGAACTGCCAGGTCTGGAAGGAAACCCCTTTGAAAACAGTCATTTATGCCTCTTTTCACCACCTCATACCTGAAGTCTGATGTCAGCTCTTCAGCTGCTTTGTGCATGCTCCTGTGTCATTCCAGGTGTCAGGCGGTGTATCTGTCCAATGCCTGACAAAGTTACCCCTGATTCTATAGCTTTGAGTGCTTTTGTGACTCAAGTATATTTAAGAACTATATTCCTGTAACTTCCAAGGATGAAAATATCATTACCCATTAAATTACTAGACTCTAAGTCTTCCTGGATCTTTTGGAATCTTTTATTAATGTTGTAATTGTTGGTCTAGATATGGTGCCACAGCCACTCATAGAAATTTCTGTAACTCTTCTGTTACATTAAAGGAGCTTCTGTTTTCCTTAGAGGCTGTCTGTTATCTTATTCATCAGCATTTCTACATATATGGCTTTACTGCATTTAAATAATCTCTGCAGGGAGTTACTCAATCCAACCCTCAAAGATGCTATTTTGCAGAATATCCTGATCATGTTAGATGTTATGTTTTCATCTCTTGCTGTCAGGCTTTACTTCCTGATAATATCATCACACTCAGCCTCATCAGTTTCAGCAGTAATCAAGCAATCAGTAATTAAAGTACATGCTAGGAATATTACTACATATCTCGTTATTTTCCTCTACTCTTTCACAGGTTGATTAAGTCCTAAAAAATAATTACAAATTCTTCATTGTTTCTAGGTGAAGAAAGATACAGAAGAATATGACTTATCTGGCTATACATGCCAAAATTGCCCTTTCTTCTGGAAAACACCATAGAAAGCCCCATTTATTTTTCAGAGTGAGCAGAAGAGTGCTGTTTGCTCATGAATCTGTGTCCTGGAGGATATAATACCCCTTCATTTGGAAAATCACTGTTTATTTGATTTATTAAAAAATAAATTACGGCCTCTGAGCAAATGTAACTTGGACAGTTAGTCTGGCCTATTACTTCTTCCTTATTTTTTCCATATCCCACTGCCATGAAGCTGGATGCAGATCAACCACTGGATTAAAATACATGCCTCTGATTCCAGCAGGTCTGTGTTTTATCCCAGCAGGAGCCACAAGAGTATTGCCAGTGCATGGCAGAATGGCAAAGACCAGTGAAGTCACCCAACAGCAGTGCAGTCAGCTACCTACAAAGTTAGTTTAGCACCCATGGGACAGCAATCACCACATGACAATGCTGCCCATCACAAAACAGTTGTGCTTTTGCTAGGTGTGCAGAGCAATATATTTTGAAGAAAAGAGCTTGTTGTCACTTCTTTATGGGGAAATTGCTGCAAGTAGCATTAACCACAAATTTAATTTGAAGTTAACCACAAATTTAAGTTGAAGCTTTTGAAAGAGGAAGTATGTGGGACCACACTCAGGGAGGAATGTATGCAATACAAATAGGCTCTATAAGTACACTAATAAAACATTTATATTGTGCATTTCTGATTTCTCCCCAGCAGAAAACCAAATGCCATTTCCACTGCAGAGGTTCAGCAGTAATCTTCATAGCCCAGTTTCTCCAGCATGGACTTGCTAGCACAAGACACAGTCGGGGAACCATAGCTCTCATTTTGCTCAGTGTCTCTGGAGAAAAAGCTTAGGTGGCTTCTTTATTTTGGTATAACACCTTATGACACATTGTACTTCAGTTCTGGTCAAAGGGTTCCTGTTCATAACTCACACTTCAAAGCAGTTTTAAATGAGATCCTACACTCACTTAAGAGCATAAACAAGTGACTCAAACTCTAGTTTTTGCTACCATCTGTCTTTTAATGAATATCTGGTGCATTGATAATCAGTAATTGTATTCATAGACTTTTATCCAGGTATTAATCTGAATGCCTATCTAGGTTTGAGCAGCAAAATGAGGTGTGACAGACAACTTTGGGACAGCCTTAGGCCAAAATTAAATGGTAAGGAACTTTCTTCTTAGAAACCCTGCTTTGTCTCTCCAAATAGTAGAGCTATGGGATGAGAACTGACTGGAGAGAGCACCCTCCTTTGCCTCTCTGATAGGTACACTCTTTGGCCAGCTTACTATTTCACCTATTTGAATCTCCATTTAGTAATTTTCCACTACAATTAGCTTCTGAAAAGAAACTCTACAAAGTGTTCAGCATAGTCCTCTGAAACACAGGTCTCAAATTGTCTGAATATGTATCATTGCTTTTATTTGCATTTCAAACAATGCAGATGAAAGTACAAATGCCCAAAAAGGAGGCAGGTGCATAGAAAAAACCTCAGAAACAACACTTAAAATAACTGTATACATACACAGCTACTCTCCTGTGTCATTTATGATCCCAGACAGCTCCTTCTGTCTCCCTGGAATAAGGCAAGCCATTCTTCCAGTACTTAATTGGTTCTAGGGGTAACTAAGTCCAGCTGCACTGTCTCACAAAGCAGCACAGCTGCCTTCTCTCAGTCCAGAGGAGCCGAGGAGAGGGGGGAAAATGGAAAGTACCCACCACTTCAAGGGCTCCATTCCCAGGGTCTCACATACCTGACTAGAATTCAGATCAGAATTTTAAACAGATCCTTTTGGAGCAGCAATCAGCTTCCTAGGCAACCAGAGTGGCCACATTGCTGGCTGCTAACATGAAGATAGGAGGAAGGGGAGGGAGTGTGAAAATACATTCACACACACACATATATATATGTCTATATATAAAAGATTGCCCTTATAGGCTTACAGGAGGGTTTCCTAGTTCATAAATATTCTTGCTGCAAGCTGTGATTTTAGTTAAATTCAGACTCAACTTGCCAAAGATGTAAGTAGTAAAGTTATTCAGAGTGACAGCTCTTAGCCATTCTGTTGCTGGGTGAGTTAGGATGAGATGGTGAGATGCCAGCAAAATTTGCTTTAGTGTCTGAATGCTTCCTGGCTTCTGAGGAATTCCCAGGTATCTTGCTAGGGAAGAATTCTGATCCTTCTGGCAGTACAAAACTAAAGAGTTGTCCATAAGTTGTGAAAATTCTAAGCACATGATATTACTTCCCTTTCATATTTAGTTCTCAAGGAAACTGCTAACTTAAAAAGTAAAACTGGGGAAACCTACCTGGAAAAAATAGTCTTCAGCAAGGACAACATCACTTCTAGCTTCCTTATTACCCCATTCTCTGATACACATCAAGCCAGCTCATGAGGGACCCCAGCAAGACATGAAAAGTTGTGGCTGTTTCCTCCTGAGTCATTGTTCTTCCATTAAAATCAATATTGAGGGCACTTGTATGTCCCACGCTTCTGGCCAAAATGTGAAGCAGGGAAAAGCTTTGGATTACTTTATGGACACTCACACACACAGAAGTTGGTGTTGACATACAGATATTTTTCATACTGTGTTCTTTGTCACCAGAGAGGCAAAGAAGTCATATGGAACAGGAATGTCAGTCTCCTTAGGCTATAGGCACTAACACTGCTTTGCATCAAAGCCAGCAGGTACAGCTCCATTTGGCATCCAGACCTGATGCTCTACCAGGAAACAATATGTACATGAACACAGAAAGCATGGGTGGATGTAGAAGAAAAGACATTCAAATAAGAATATTAAGTTATTGCTACTTGAAAGATGAACAACACTGAATAATTTAGGTATCTGAGTATCTTAGGATCCTATTTCTGTGCACAAATTCCATTGGCTGAGAATGCAAGGCACATATAGTCTGGAGCCATGTCCTAGTTTAAGTAGAGATAAATAGCACTGCAAGATCCAGCCTCCTTAAATTTTAATTCTTCCTGCTTATAATTAACACTGACTGACATACTGTGAATCAGCAGAAGACTGATGCACACAAACATGCACATCCAGCTGTATCAGATGAACTTCCAGTATGAACACATGTAATTGCTCCAAGGCAAGAATAGCAACATTCTAAGCAGTTATAAAGCCAGACACTTCAATATCATTTATTTCTAGCTGCATTTGTCAGAATACACCTCACTTTTAGGGTTTACTTCTTCTGCATTAACATACACAAGGCACTACCCCAGAGTGTAGGAACAAATAAAGAAGTGTGTAGAATGTAGAAATGAATGAGTTGTGGAGTATTTTCTCAGTGTGTCAGAGGAAAACCAGTCAGTCTGGCTAAGCCAGGTTTCTCTGTTTTATACCCACATATGGTGAGGATTTCAAGAATTTATTTCCTCGTCACTACTTTAAGGTTTGTCAAAGGAACAAATCCAGTAACCTTAAGAGTAGCTCCAGTCTTAGGAGAACTTGCTTTCAGACAAGGAAGTGAAAAAGCCATATTTTAATACTGATTCAGCCTGGAGGAACTTGCTGTGAACAGCAGGTACAAGCAGGCAACAGACAGTATTCCCAGAATATCTAAAAACAGACAAAACTGTCTGATTCCTTTCTGCTTCTCCTGTTCTTACAGATCTGTGAAGAAAGTAGATTCTGTGAAGAAAAGGAAGTCCCTCATTCTACTCGATACCCTTAGGCAGCTAATTCCTAAATCTTCTGGTGCCTTTGGGTGGGGGCCACCAGGGAGGCTGGGAGCATTGTTAGGGCCCCTTAGCACCCTTAGGGCCACAGCACTTATTTCCTGTCCACATGAGTAACATTTCTTGTTTACAGCCATTCACAGAGGCACCTTCCTCAGTGAATTGTGTGCTGTATTTTAATATTCTACAAAGAGCATCCCTGGCTCTCAACAATCAGGTTTTACAAGATTTCCACTATCAGTTTAGGTACATGTGAAGGAAGCATGGCAAATGCAAACAGGAAAGGGAAGGGCCAGGATGCTGAGCTGGATGTGATGCTGGGTCAGGAGAATGACACTTTACCACAGCTTAAGGTCCAGCATGTGCAATGGGATGGCAGCAAAGTTTACTTCAGTGGGTCTGATGATGGCTGGAAAAAAACTAACTTTCAGAGTGCTCTGTAAAATTATAGATGCTAAAAATGCGACTTGGAAATTACCTTTTATTGCATATATCATGAGGGGAAATGTAATTTTTATATTTTTAGTATATTAAAGGTAGTGTCTTTTTTTTAGGTTAAATGAACAATTATCAGGCCGAATGATGGTCCTAGAGGTCACCTCTATCTTGCTGAATGCTGACTATCAACACTCAGTGTTAATGAAGAGTGCCTGCCAATGTAAATCATTTGTCATTGTCACTTTAAAGATTCACTGTTTCTTTCCCTTCTCAGAAAAACTGATGTCTTTGTCTTGTTAGTTTTTGCAAACAGCTAACTAGCACGTTTCAAGGGCAGGACAAGATGAAGAAAAGATGGGAGGATATTGAGTCAGGAATGTGAGAGAGGCAAATAATGTTGTGCAGTGTGTGATGATAAAAAGAAAGCATTTGATCACAGTCACTGCAGAGAGTAGCTAAATAGCACAAGTCCTGTGGATGAGCATCAGATTGCCCATAATGAAAAGAATCAGCCAAGCACCAAACGCTCATTAGCTCAAGTACATGTCTGAAAACAAATATATCCATATGCATGGAGATGTCAGGAAGGATTAATCCCACAATCTCAAGTGAAGAGTGGCCCAGCTGCAGCAGATTGAAGAGCTTCATTTTCAGATATTGGACAGACAGGGAGAATTTTACTGCTACTCCTACCCAGTAAAAGCTGCAGGTCCCCTCAAAAATGAATTAGGGAACTCTAATGAAAATGAATTAGGGAACCTGAGGGATCACAGGCCCTATGTAAGGATCAAAACCTGAGGGATCCACCAAAATACTTCCTTGCACATATCGAGGTAAAGAATACATGCCAGGGGCCTTATCAACCAGACAGGCAGGGCATGAAAACACTCAGTCCGACAATTAAACAAAGGTCTACAGACAATTCCCAGTGTGGAACCTCCTCTCCATGTCTGTGCTGTGGCAGAACTGGGGATTGCATGTGTATCCCAACACCAAATATGTGTATATATTGTAAGCTGCAGCCCAAACGTGGAGAAAATAGAGCAGCTTGCCTCTCTCTCACTGTCATTAAAGTGAGCTCTGGCTGCTTTTGCAGCTGCAGGAAACTGGGGCTTGTTTTCCTGACAGTCTTCAAGTGAAGAAAGTTTTCTATTTTGGGAATTTCATTACCCTTACCCGCTCCTAGTAGTTTGATATTTCTTTTCAGAAGCTTGAAAGGAATACTAGCCACTGAAATTTGTCCTTTTTTCCCCTCAAAAACTGAAGTTATAAAATTGAATTTGAACTTGAAACAACATTCAAGTGATTTTTTCCCCCCATGCATTGGCAGTCTTAGTAGATTCTGAGAGTTTTTAAAGTAGTCTATATTAGTTGAGCTTATTTTGCAAGCTGACTTCAGACACACAAAAAGAGCTCTGTCATTCCCCAGTGGCCTCAGTGGGGTTATTTCTGGTTTACATCAGCATGAATAAGAGGAGGAGAATTAGCCCTTTTAAAAAGCAAGATAGCCATGCAAGCTTCTTGCCCACAGTCAAGTGCAAGTTCTGAATGAAGAAAGCATTCTTACATTTAATATGTATTTGAGTTCTACTGAATTCTGTTAATATTACATTTTAAAGAATTAAAAAAAAAAAATCCTTTAAATGGGCTCAGATATAAAGCAAGCTGCCTCTCACATCCTGGTCTCAGTTTTCACTCCACCTCCCTGAACAAGAAGTAAACCCAGGCCAGGTGGGAATGATGGAGATGACACAAGATGTCTCAAAAAAGCAATCAAAACTTCACACACCAGCTATGCCAGGTGACTCCAGAAAATTCTTTTAAGACTTTAGAGGGACCATGTACATTTGGGGAAAAGAACAACTAAAACCTGTATAGGGTGTGCTTTAATATCTCTTTTTCTGGCTGCTTATATTTATAGAAGTAAAACCACTGTATAAGTGCTGGGTTTATGTGTTAAACCTTCTCTGAGTAAAATGAGATTGCACTGTTTGTATGTGGTTTTTTTATTTGCTATCTTGCACATCAGGAGCAAATGCTTGTTTCTTAGCAGACTATAAAACAATCTGTGTTTATCATAAGGTACTGTCTAATGTTTACAGGCCACTATTTACAGTGTATTGTAAGTATGTATTCTTTTGGATTTTTCTACTCTGACAGATCAGAAACCCTCTGCAGTGGCGAAAATATTTAACTGTATACTTTTCGTAAACCTTCTGATATAGTTTAATCTATCCCAGCTGAAACCAGGGCACCTTCAAACTTTTACACTGAATAAATTGTTAATTAACTGTAGCAGTCTTCAGTATATTAACAGGTTCCTCACTGAAATTGCTAAATAAGCAGCAGAATTGTTAAAAGGCATAATTTCCTGCAAATCTAGCACTAACAGTCTTGGGTGTATTGTTTTCCCTCTCCAAATGTACATAATTACCCTCTCTTATGAGAAACATGACGTTCATAGTCCAGTCAGCATAGGACTTTAAGTCCTTGTGATAGTGAATCTCATGATTCAGGCCTTTAAGATCTAATTAATCTCAGCACTTGTCACAGCAGGCAAAACTGAGTTATGGCCTGCTTTGTCCTCAGCCAATAGACTGGTAGGGTATTAAACCACATGGAGAAAAGAAAACTAATTTACCACCCTGCATGCTTAAACAAATAAGCTGATTAAAAGAGACAGTGATTTTGTGTGACTTTCCTACAGCTACTAAATTAAAAAAATGACAGTTTTCCCCTCTGGTTTTAAAGCAAAATACTTCAGTTCTGAACAAAGGAGGTGGGTAAACAAGTGGCTTTGAGGACAAGAGGAAAGCGTTGCTGTTCTTTGCAATGAATGCCCTAAAGCATGAAAGCAGAACGTGCTCATTGTATCCATGATGCTGCTGTCTCCCTAAGGCACAAAGGGATGGTACAGGGACTCATACAACTTTGACTGCAGCAAAGTAGCAGGGATCCCAGTGGAGTTCCCATGGAGCTTTCATCAGAAATGGAGATTCACAGCGTGTTTAATCTCATCCCCTAAAGACCTAGCTCTGTGTCAGACAGCAGCAGTGCATAAAGATTAGAACTGCAGTCTGGCAGACTGGGTCTAAAGTTGCACAGTTAATGTGTAAACCATATCTTGCCCTCCCCAAAAACAAACAACAAAAAAACAACAACCCCAACTTAGGAGAAATTGAAGAAAGGTCGCACTTCGACCCACCAAATACAGTCTGAATTACGATGCCTCTGCCTTTGCTCATGGAAACATTGTTATTACAGGACAAACTGCTGTTGGAGCTGCAGCCTGTTTGTCACATGTGATTATATCCAGTTCTTGCCCTCAATGTCAACAGAATGTAGACACAAAGGCATTCATTAGTGAGCTCCTTGGTAAAACACAGATGAAACTTCACACAAGAGTGGTATATTAAAGAATTTCTTGTCTGGAGAAAAAGAGACATTCATTGTCTGACTGCTCTAAAAATCTCAACATGATCAGGTCAGACAGACCTGCCCACAAGGTTACTGTTCTATCTTATAAGATCCCAAATAGTACCTCTGAAACAGCTGTTCTACAAATTTTCTCTTTTAAAAGGCAGTAAAAAAAAAAAGACTTCTCTGTCTCAGCCTTGCCTCTAATGATTTAATTTTCTCTTTGTGTATTTCACTCTTCTGATACAGGTTACAGCTGAGACATTGTTACATTAACCTAGAAATTCACAGGGTCACCAAACTCCTCCTGTCTGTCATCTCGCAGAATTTTACCTTCCAGTAGTTTGTGAATGGATGCAAAACAGAAATATTACTTAACATCAAGTATGGATTAGTTTGATTGCTTCCTGAAGTTGAAGACTGTTGTAAGAAAAGAGTTTAATTCAACCTTTATTCCTGTACATTTCAAACATCATTTAACACATAACTCAATCTGGTGTCATACACACTTTTAACTTGAAGGCTTTTCAAGTACAACGGATGTGAAACATGTTCCAGCTCTGTAATTGCTTTCTCTTCTTTGTCAAAACCAATGACAGAACACAAGTCCCAGAGCCAATAATATTGATATTAAAATCTGCTGTTAAAATTTTTTTTAAGCCTAGTGATTCTTGTTACTCTGGCAAGGGATTATTTCCAGCCAGTTATTCTGGCTGTGAGAATAAATCTCAGAAGTTACCTAAGTGTCCACAGGGGACTCAACATGTTCTGCTTTCAGTTCTGCCTCTTGCATTTTACACTTCAGTTTTTCTCACAAGACAATGGTAAAGAGGATCATTTAGTACTGCCAATTACAAAAATATTTTGTTTTCAACCCACTGCTTTATTTTATTTTAATGGCCTTTTCAATGATTTCCAGCTGAATTGTGTGGAAGTATTTTTAATTTTACATATTTTATTTGAAAAAACCTCATGTTAATGCATGGAATATGAGAAATCATTATTGAAAAGACTTCTTCAGTCCAAAGACTTCAGTTTTAGACAATGTTTTCTATTTACACCATAAACTGTATAACCTGAATGGCTTTCCCAGAACTTTGTACTAAGCTCCAGTGGGAAACTGCTAATAACCAGTACTCTTTGTGGACTGTGTCTGTCTTTCCACTGGTGCTCTCACTACAAATGTGAGTAACACACACAAATCTCCCCCAGATCTGCCGGTTTCTGGCATGTCAAGAGAGAAATCATCAATAATAACTATTGATGCAAAGTCTACCTGGCAGTCAGCCACTACTGGTGTCCCTCAGGATCAGTGCTGGGATCAGCACTAATGTCTTCAGTAATGATTTGGATGATGGGACAGAGTGTGCCATTGCCAGGTTTGCAGATCACACAGCATTGAGTGAGCTGTCAACATGCTGGATGGTAGGACAGCCCATCAGAGGGACCTGAACAGCCTGGGAAAATGGGCTGACAGGAACCTGGGGAGTTAAACAACAAAAGCAAATACAGATTCCTGCATCTGGGATGGAATGACCCCTCACAGCCCAGACAGGCTGGAGCCAAATCTCTGGGAAGCAGTTCTGCAGAAGAAACTGAAGGTCCAGGTGGACAAGTTCACATCAATCAGCAGCATGTCCTTGGATCACAGGAGCCTAGGAGGCTTTAGCCTGGGCTGTATTCTTGTGAGCACCAGCTGAGAGAAGTGATCATTCCCTCTGTTCGGCACCTGTGAGACCTCTCTGGGATATAACATCCACTACTGGTCTCTCCAGTACAGGACAGATATTCACATTCTGGAGTGTGTTCAGTGGCCACCAAGATGGTTTAGGGGGCTGAAGAACATGATGGAAGAGGAGAGGCAGAGAGAAATGGGCCTATTAAGCCTGGAAGAGAAAACAGCCAAAGGATGTCCTTGCTACAGTCTGTGCTTTCCTGATCAGGGGTACAGGGAAGATGGAGCCAGGTCCTTCTTAGAAGTGCACAGCAGTAGGATAAAGACAACAGGCACAAGAAGGAATATAGGAAAGCAATTAGACAGAAAGAAAATTTTCTTACCATGGAAGTACTCAAGTGCCCAGGCCAGGCAGCTGTGGAATGTCCCTCCCTCTTTGCAGGTGTTTAAGATTCACCCCTGATCTCATAAGGCTTGATGTTAGCAGGGAGTTGGCCTAGGTGACCTCTGGGGGTCACAATGAAACCCAAGTTATTCTAAGACACTGATTTCTAGATACAGGAAGAAAAGCTACAGAGAGCTGTTGAGAGTTAACCTGCAAATGGCTGCAAAACAACAGCAAGATAAACAATCTGGTCAACTGTGGGCCTGTTGGCCTATCTTTAAAAGGCTTTAAGATTTTAGGATACATTTTAAAGGTAAGAAATACTGCAGATGAAGTGATGAATGGACAACGAGATAATATCCTATATCGGATTACGAGTAGCAGACCCTTGAGATCATTCTAGTATTTTCTTTGATAAGAAATTCCAGGTAGTTTAGACCTGCTGTGATTAAATAGCACTTTAGGTTTTTCAGGCTGAGGAAAACATTTAGTGCAGTAAGTATAGAGCAGCAAGGGATCCTATTAAACCAAGGAACAGAGAAATCATAGCAAAATGAGAAGGCTGAAAATTGGTTCATAGATGGTCTTTTCAAGGCCTGAAATTGGGACTACATCTCTTTAATATTTAATTTTGCCATTATCATTAGAAAGATGCAGAAGGTGGTATTTGTCAGTGTCAAAGGTGGGACATGTTATCAGCATCAGAGAAGACTGAAATATCCTACAGACTAAACTGAAAAATCTTTGGGATGACAGCATAGAAACTGGATGATATTTAATTGCACAGCATGCAAAGCCATGTATTTAAGGAACTGCAGCCAGCTGGAAATTACTAAGGAAAAAGATGTGGATGTGCTGGCAAATCACTTTCACTGTCTAGTGTACAACTCAGCAAAAGGCTGGAATTTTTTACTAACTTTTTGGATTCTTCAAATTTCCTACCAGAGAGCAACCCTGAATACTGTATACCTTTTCACAAGCAGCTTTTAAATTTTTAGGCACCTTTGGCTTTTCCATACAGCAAAAAGCAAAAGTATATATGTGTATGCACAGAGGAAGAGATGGAAAAAGAGGAGACAGGGGAAACACAGAAGCACAAATATAATTTTTAGGGTTGGGATGTTCTGTTTGAATAAACAACCACTAATTCCAGATAGATGTCCAAATACTGCTTTTGAAAGCTTTTGGTAACACCTTAAGTTCCACTAAGGAAGGTACTAGTCCAATTAATGCTTTTGGAGGGACAGCAGGTGACATCTTGCCAGCTTTTCTTTTGGCAGCATCATTTCCATGACAGACCTATCCCAAAGATTTTGCATGCTTGAAGTATTCAGAAAATGTTGTTGTTAGGCTGTGAAAGTCAGAAGTAACAATTTTCTTATATTGAATCATATTAATAAGTTCTCTTATTCTGCTCTGATAGTTTCTTATTATTATATACATTATTAACGATGCTAGCAGCAGGACATAACAAATGCAAAATACTTGTTCAGGAACACTACTGTTTCCAGCAGGGAATAATTAAGAATGCATGTCAATAACATTTAGGATTCTAATGAATAAAAGATAACTCATGCAGGCAACTCAGAGACCTGCATAATTTTCTCCAGGAAGGTTAAAATGCATGATGAGTGCCTAATTCATAGGGAAGCATTTTTGGGTCATATATTTCAATAGGAGACAGGATGAGATCAAGGTTCAGATATTACACAGGTTTGAAATTTCATCTTTCCTGCAGGAAGCCTTCAAAAGGATGTCAGAAATCTTCAGTGCAATTCACCTGAAGAGCAGAAAATACCTTGGAGAGGTGGAATTTTAGACCTTCAGCACTTAGCAAAGAGAATCTATATCAAAATCAGAAACTTTATCTCTCATTCTTGGGAGCACTGACTGCATTTTCCCAGCTGTATCTGAGTTGGTAAACAAGTGCTAAGCACAGCTGTGCTCCAATCTCCATAACAGCAGCAAATGAAAGCTGTAAAGACTGTGACCATCAAACTGGCTTTCTTTCAGATCCTCCACCATTACTCTAATTCTCCTAATTGCCAGATGCAGCTATTTAGTTTTACATCCCAAAATGACATTGATTTTATTTTTTCTAGAAAAATAGCAAAGGGCAAAATGTGTTTCTGTGGCTCAGTCCATTTAGACCATCTCATTTGCTTTAAACTTTGCTGTCTACGGCAAATGTAGGCTGTAGCATTATTGGCTGAATCTTCTTGGATTCCACACCACAAAATTGTAACAGTGTGTTTAGAAATTACTCCTTCCTCCATAGTACTCTTCATTTCAATGGGCATTTTGAAAGCAGTGGCAAGATGGGGACTGTGGGGAGAGAAAACAAAGAAAGCAAGTGCAAGGGCTGTGACTGTACAGAACACAGCCTTTAGACAACCAGGACTCCTGAGACAGGCATTGGTACACAGATCCACTTACAGTGCTGCCTTTAAAGCAGCAGATCAAAAAATTATTAGAAATTTCTAACCCAAAACACAAACTAGACTAGTTTGCCAGTTTGGAATTTTTAGATGCCTACCTTTCAGTTGCTTTGATAAAACCAAATGCTGAAGAGCAGCTCATGTCTTGGCATCACCTCCTCCCTTACGCAATTGAATGGTTTTCCCAAATTTTCAAAAAAAATTTCTTAAAATATGAACTAAACCCAGAGAACATAATAGGTTTTGGATATGTTACAACTGCCCTCCCTATCATGAAAGCAGATAGCAGCCAGGACTCCACGTGAGGCACCCTAAGGTTTCCAGACTGGCATTAGGATGTGGGAGGTCCCCAGGTCCCCAGCCAGGCCCCTGCTGCAGGCTGAGACTGTTCAGGGCTGGTGTAAGGGACACAGAGGAAATAAACCACCTGTAGAAGAAAAACAAAAATTTATCTTTATCACCTGTAGAAGACAAAAAAGAATTCTTCTGCTACTTTTTGTCAATGTTGTTCAAAATTATTTTCACCTCATAAATGATTTTAATCTCACCTGGCAGCTCACTTTATCTACCTCCATGCAGAGACAGCTAACAGACTAACTACTTTTGCTCCTATTCCAAGCTGGGATAAGCTACAACAGAGCAGGATTTCAGGCAGCTTTACCTCTACCCCTGTGCTGTTGCCTAGACTACAGCTGACAGATAGACTGGGTTTGGCCAGGTTTGTTCCTATGATGGATGGGCATAATGAAATCTCTTCTTCCCCTCTGGGTTCTTCTTTCCCCAGCAGCACAGTTCCCTTCCTAAGAACAAGCCCTTTCCTATATCCCACTGCCATGTCATGTATAAAGAGCTTGGTTTTCTTTGTTCTGGTCTCACTATCCCATTTCTTTGTCTTTCAACCCAGTTTCTTTTTCCTGTTACAAGGCAGACTAAATTTCTGTGTCAAATTTTACAAGCTGTATTTTTTTAAAAGATGATGGAGTATTTCATCCATAGGCAGCGATGTAAATTTGAGTTGGTTCCAGGGTCCTCCAGATTTCCAGAGCTAGCTAATGTATTTCTGAACATTTCAAGCTCTCAAGGATTTTGAATAAAACTTAAAAGCATTATCAGATGTTATAGATAGATGGTGTGATTGGCTGTCACAAATGAGGAATGGATGTTATGTGCATCAAAAAGAGTTTTGTTAAGGTGAAAGCTCTTTTGATGTGTGACTCACCTGTTGTAGGTTGGTTTTGGACCCCTTTTTGCCCTCCCTTTAATCCTCTCTTCTCCCCTGTGTGTCGCTGCCAGCAGCCGCCGCTGGTCCCCAGGGCTGCCGGGGACGTGCGGAGGGCGGGCGCGGTGTCCCTGCATGGGGCAGCTGGAGCCGGGCAGCTGTGCCTGGGGCCCTGCTGTGACAGCAGCTCACCTCCAGCCCAGCTGCAGGGAGGGCTCCACCAATGCACGGCAAAGGAGAGTCAGCCGGCAGGCTCCGGGAGGGGCCAGGGATCCGTAAGGAAAATGTTTCAATGCGTACAACTGCTTATGAAACTGGGTTTGGCTGATACAACTCCAGGGGTATAAAAGGCAAAGTCACCAATTTGTGCAAGAGCCTCTGGCGATCAACAACGCTCCCAGCGCTGCCCCTTTTGCTTTGTGGATTTTTATTAGCTTTCAATAAAACTTATATCACTCATTCCTGCTTAGGGTCTGAGTCATTTATAACATCAGAGCAAATCCCACACTTAAATGGCAGGGAGTGAGCCAAAATAGACCTATAAGCATTAGTTTAAAACCCTCAATTGACATGGTTGTTTAAAGTCAGTACTCAAGGTGCTGCTTGGCCACAGGAGATATAATTAAAAGAGTGTTTCTGACAAGGAAAACAAAACCCTTCAAGTTGATCTCTTAGCCACGCTCACTAACTGCAATGATTTAGCCAAGGGAATATGTGATGATACTTTTACATCAGAGCTTTTGATGGTGTTTTTTTTTAAAGAGCAGGCATGTGGTGGAGGTATATCGGGCAATTTGACATTGTAATATTGCTTGATCTCCACCAACCAGATTCTGCAACCAACAGCGGGAAGCAGGGCATCAGCTGGCAGCTCTAAATTCATATTCCAAAGGCTGAGGTACATTTTACAAGCCATCTGTGGCCTGCTCTCAAAGGGACAGAAGGCACACAGGAGTGCTTTGAATTCTAATGAGTGCATTGGCTTGTCAATGCCCTCTGCACTGGCACCCTCTTTCTACTCACACTCAAAGTTATTTACCTTGAAAATACAGCTAAGGATCTGTGCCAAGTCATCACTGTTCAGCTGAGGTGCAGCGCTGTCTGATATCCCCTATCCTTGCAAATCTCTTTTTTCCTCTCCTTCTCTGAGAAGACAGAGTTTCTTGCTTGGAATTAAAAATCTAAATGAGGATGAAGAAAGAGTGTCTTTGCTAAAAACAGTTAGAGAAGTGCCAGATAATATTTCTATAGTTTCTGAGAAATACCACATAGCACTTACCAGAGGCAACATAATAACTTACTTGATGTCTCCGTATTTTCATTGGCCAATCTATGAACTCATGTAAGATTTTTTACTCTGTTTCCTGGAGATCTTTCAGAGGAAATTGTTACTTCTCCTGGAAACTATTCTGCAAATCCCAAACAGGAAGAGGATGACAAGAGAGGAGCTTCACTACAAGCAGAATAATTACATTAGAGTTACCGTGGTGCTACTGAAGACAGTATTTGGCCCTAAGTCTTTGTTTTCAGGCTGTAAGTCCAAATGTCTTTCTGCAAAGAGCAGTTACACTACTTTCCAGCAAATCAGGCAACATTCCAGGGGGATACTTGGGTTTACTGGAAATGATCTTTTAATTCTTTGCAAATGAAGGACTAAAAATTATGGTCAGGTCAAGAAGGTCTGGGGTGCACTTCAGAATGTAGATCAATAGCCAGAAAAATTCAAAAGAGACTCCCAGCTAAGTGTCAGTGCAGATTTTCCTCATGAAATGAGTAAAGTGCTGCTCTATTGGCAACCTCATTATTCACTACTTAGCAGATGCAGTAATGACTTTAGGCAAATGTGAATATTGAACCCGAAAGGTCTCAGTACCATAAGCAGGAAATGAGCAGAAATGACAATTGTGTTATGTCTTAGCCCCTCAGAGGACTAACAGAGCAGAAAACAGGAACTTAGAATTTGAGCATATCGTTCTTCTAGGGCAGAACTGCTGCTCTAGAACGTTCTGAGAGTAGAGGGGTGGAAAGTGAAACAGAAAAAAACCCTGTCAAGTACTTTCCTTGTGTACTGTGCCTTTCTTTCCTGGAGAGAGCAGGGGCTCTGTGAATGTGACTTATTTTGAGTCATGTGCAGGGCTGGATGGGTCACACAGACTCCCCCATCCCTGCCACACCACTGCTGAGGAAAAACAGGAACCATGGCTTCCTCCACAGGAATGGCAAGCTTAGCAAGGAGTGTGGTCTGGGGAACACACGTGGGAAGTCTGCATGGAACATTCAGGTTGGACTTCATCAGCCATTGGCCTCTCTTTTGTTTAACAGCCTGAACAGCTACCTAGGCACAGCTGGGTTATTCCAAGAGACAGTGGTTCTGACAGGTCAGAGCAAGTTCAAAGCTTCCCAAAAGAACAGAACAGATTCTTTTGCTGGCTCCTTTGAGCAGCAAAGCCTCAGTGCTGAGATAAAGCTGGTTTAGGGTGGCAATGAGACAAGGCCAGTAGAAGAGAAATGGTCAGTAGGCTTTAACAGGAAATGGAAAATGAAGAGGGTTCTTTTGAGACCTTGGGATAAGCTTGAGAACTGTGAACAGCAGAGTCAACCCATAAGTCTTCAGAGAACATCTGTGTCATCAGCAAGCTTTTTGGGGTTTGCAGAAAGCTTTGAATGACTTGAGTAAGATAGCTGCTTCTCCTGGAAGAGAAGCTGCATCTCCTGACAGTCCTGTGAGGAACAGCTGCTCCCTTACCAGCAGTGTCCTGAGAGGAGCTAGGGCTTGCTCTAAGCTGAGAAAAAAGTTGGGCTAGAAGGTGTCTGCCTGTTTCCCAAAGTACCCTCTCCCTCAGCTGGGGCAATGTCTGGATTGTGCTTATCCCAGTCTCCTTCAGCACAGGAGACAACCACAACCCTACGCTGCCAGCTTCTGTGCTGCTGCTTTAACCTGGTGAACTGAATTACTCAGTCTGACAACTTCTACCCAAAAGTGGAAGCCACTCTGCTGAGTTTCAACCAAGAGAACCCCAGAAAACGAGGAAGTGTAAACATGATTTTCTGAACCTGAGAGAATTTTCAACCTGTCAATAACTAATCTGTTCCCAAAAGAAAGTCTCGTGAGAAACTTTCTCTTTCAAAGACTATTTTTTGTCTAAAAAGTTTTAGTTCTCATAACAATATCATACAGATATTCTGAATGTATTTTTCTCTTGCTCCACCAATAAAATCAGAGAAATAATTCCTCTAACCAATAATGTTAACCCATCAAAACACCTTATAAAAAAATTACAAACCCCAAAATAAAAACTTCTACTTCATTAAAATCAAACCTCACTGTTATGATTTAAATCTACTCTTCTATTTCGTGTCCACTGACAAGGAAGTAACCATTTTTTAAGATGAGATGAAAGAGGGAGCATGGATTTTGTGAGGAAATTTGCTCTAGAGGACAAATATAAAAACATCCTATTGCACTATGGTTATAAGAGGAGAATGTAGGTGGCTTTCCTTAATGAGACCAATTTGCATAGATAGTAAGTCAGAAAGAGAAGTGAGAACCAGAATTCTGTCCTTTTTCCTTACTATTTTTCCTCTCTTGAGGTGGGAAACACCTTTTCTTTTAGAAGCTGGCAAATCTATGGACAACTACTGGAATTTGAAGTCATCAGACCAGGAAAAGTAAGAAAAGCAATGTGGCCCTCTTAATACCCTGTCATTTCATTGTAAAATAAATCTTATTCACCTAGCAACTCTATTTTAACTTTGGTGCTGTAAATAAAGGTAAACATGAAGAAGCACTTCTAGAACTAAATGGTGCATGGAAAGGCTTAAAAAGACTATTTATTGTAAACATATATTGAAAAATCTACCAGTCAATGTTTGTAAGAAGTTTTTTCGTCTTCCAGCTGGTGAATTTTTTTCACAGGAGTAAATATTCATCTTCAAAGACAGTAGGTTTTAGGCAATATTTTAAATTGTTCTTGGTTAGTTTGGTCTTTGTTGTTTGGTGGGGTTTTTTTATTGGTTAAGAGGATTCATGCTACTTTCAAGGTAGCTAAAGTCTGTGAATGAAAGCCAATTGCCAGCTTCAGAAAAAGGATGTAGGAGAAATGAAATTCCTCTGATTTAAAACAAAGACTAGCACACTGCTCATTCAACTTAGACCTCTGCCACAGATCTTCTTACCAGATCAGAAAGACCCAAGGCAGCAAGTTCATACTTTGAAGAATTGCACTGTAATTGTCAAGCTGTTGAAGAAATTTTCCTTACCACTGCAATTTAACACACCCCCAGACTTGGAGGACAGTGGCACTCTATAAGAGCAATCCTCAGGTAACACCTCCCTGGTCCACTGTGCCTGAGACAAATTAAGATGTTGCTGTGCCTATAGAAAAACACTGAACATTAAGGAATACATAAGCAAAACTTAACTGAACAATTCCTTTAATTCTCTGGTAAATCAAAACTGAATCTCTAGTTATACAATCCACCCTGCCCTATTGCCTGAAGTTTCATGGGATTCTTTCATATGAACAGTTTAAATGCCTCCCATCATTCAATATGAATAAAATAAAGTTAGACATGTAACATTAACTGACTAGTGAGATTAAAAATCTCAATGCCACAATTAAAGCATTTTTTAATTCAAGCCTTTTTTATTTCAAGCCTAGGAAAAATGTGAACAATTCATTTTCATGGCATTCATATAGGCAGAAGGACCTGTCACAACCACCAGACCTGATTCCATAAAGCAGCATCATCCCTCAGCCAAACACTTAGATATTCTCAGACCAACAAGCAAATTACAGGAGAAACTGAAGCAGCTGAAGGCCACTCTGAATTTTGTCTGATTCTGCTTTGTTTGCAAGTAAAACAAAGTTGGATTATAGTACAGAACTGTCCTCAAAAATGTTAGATGGGGTTGTCATTTCCTAATAGACTGAGGGAGGAAGCTGCCCTGGAAGAGGCTGTATATTAGTGGCATCTGATTTACTGCCATGAGGGCAATGTGTTGCAGATCTTGGCCTTAGTTCAATTCAGAACTAGAAACACCAGAGTTATAGGTAATATAGCTAAGGGGAAGCTGGAGTAAACTGTACTTTCTAAAAGCAGTTATTGGTATGATGTGTGAAGAGGAACCTTGTTGTTTGCTTCAACCATAGTGAGCAGAGAGTTTGAAAAAGAAAGAATAACTTGCACAGAGAGGAAATCTTCCCAGGCCCCAGCTCCCTTGGAATTGCCTCTCCTTGCATGTAAATTTTAAATGCTTGTTGGAGGTCATGGCATGGAAAAACCGAATGGGACTGGTTTTGTGATGTTCTGAAAACCACAGTGCACATCACCATTTCTGCATCTGTGTCATTTCCTCTGCACACCAGTTGCTGCTTAGCTCTGTTAAAAAAAATTAAAAAAAAAACCAACAAGCATCTCGCTGCTCCAGTAGACCTCTGATTACTTGTTAACAACCATTTTCTGTGTCTTTCTTAAATGCACAAGTAAAATGTACCATCAGTAGGAAAAGGGCAACCTTTTGTGTTTTAGGATGTGGTAAGTGCAGAAATACTTGGCATTTTGTAGTGTTTCCCTGCTCACTAACACTTGCCTGCCCTGCCTCCCTGTGGTTACTGCTGTCCCTGACATTTCACAAAGTGTCCTCACAGCTTAGAGGAAATCACCTCCTGCAAGGATTGCCCGAACAATTCATTCTTTGGACTTGTTCAAGCCTGAAAATATTTCTGAATATTTCATTTTTTACAGCTAAAGGATTCTGTGGAGACCAGGAGCATCATCGGTGGCAAAAAAGCATTTCAGTCATGCTGGAGTTTCTCTAAAGCCTCCCTGATTATGAAGAGATATTAAAAAATACCACATAAAGTAAGAAGCCTTGTCATGTAAAGTAGCTGAATTCTGAGCTTGACTAACTGAATTACATTTATTCAAAATTAACATATTAATCTTTTAGAACAAGGCTTTTCAAAGGAAGTGTTTATAAATATTTTGGCTACAATCGGATTAAACTTCTCTTTTTCCAGCCTAAAGCCTTTTTTAACACTGGTATGTTAATGCATGTTTTCTTTCTAGGATAGGTTAAAGGGTGTTTGTTATCAGCCTTTCCATTTAATTTTCAACAAAAAAGAAAAACAAACTACTGTTAATACTGAAGCACTTTGGACACTTCAGAATAATTTTCCTTATTATAAATCAACATTGACAATTGACTGCAGAAAACAATCAACTGTATTTAGAGCATTTTCAAAACTCATTCTTTTTCCTGGCCCTTGAAACATAGCTCACAATGGTGATGATCCATGGAGCTGATTTTTCAGTGTTTACATACCATGGATAGCTTTTAATATTTTTAATAGGTCTTGCAAGGGCTGAGCTCAGTCTCACTTCTGTGCACCACTAGAGGGCAAAATGTTCTCACAGAACTGCTTAAAAAGAGAAAAAAAAATACATTCAAGATGTTAATTTTGAAAGTACACAAAGAGTCCTGAAAAAAAGAGGATTACAAAAATAGGAAAGAGAGATATTATAGTCCCCAAAACTTAGACAAAGAAAAAACTGAATCTTTAGAAACCATGTGTCTTCTTTAGCCGGAGATACTCTGTCAGTTATTCTAGAGTTACCAAACTAGAATAAAATTCTTCTATAACTGCAAATAAATAACAATACCCTGTGGGATGCATGTCTCTCTCAAGTTCAGGAAAATAGTTTTAGTACACTATCTTTTGTTCTTTGCTTTTGAATTAATGCTCAAAATATCAATAGGCCATTAATAAACAGAGCTTCTGCACACAATTCTTACCTGGTAATGCAGAGTCGAAATCAGACCAGTGCAGATGTGAGGAGACCTTCCCCCCATTATTAAGTATTTGCTTAAGGGCCACAATAAATGAAGAAAGGGTTTTTCCTCCCTTCACATTCACACATATAAAGATCACAAGCACTTGGACAACCTGACTTTCCCCTTTCTCTCAGCATCATAGTCTGAGAAGGGCTGTCCTCACTTACAGAGACCAATTGCCTCCACTGCTATTGATATTCATGTGTGGCATCTTGGTAGCATCAAAAAGTGAAATGTGAATTCACCTATACTTTCCCCTCAAAAAGTTCTCCCCAGATGAGGATAAGACAATAAATACTTATGGATACAACAGAAGTAGTAAGAAATCAGTGTTAATTGGTAACTCAACACATGTTACCTGAAAAATTTTCCTCCAGTGCTACCTAAAAAAAAATTATCATGGTTTTAAGGCTTGAGCCCTCCTTGAAGTTTTTTCATTCATTTTCTGTAACTAAAATAAAAACAATACAGAAATTTTAGTCATTAATCAGAATTTCCTTTCTTACACACTTACTTTCTCTGTGTCCACACATGAAGTTCTACAGAGACTTTGGACACCTAAAAGTAAATCCAGAGCTGCCCATTAAGGACAATCTTTCACCTTTCTCCATCCTAAGTACTGAGGGGAAAAAAAGACAGAAGGAAAAACACTGACACAAATAAATGTTTTGCATCTGAAAAAGTGATAGAAAAATCCTTCTCAGAGGAAAGTGGCTGGGAACTGATGCAGATGCTCCCTCATAGCTTCACTGGGCACTCAACTTGTGTAAAAGAGTGAGTTCAAATGATCAGCTGGAATGAAATCTTGGGTTTAGCAGTATAGCGAGGAAGACCAGATTAAAATGAAGTCCTGTTTAATCCAATTCAGTAAAGTTTTCCACTTAAGTCGGTTCCTGTAGGAATGGTTAAGGAAAAACAAACTTCTTCTGATGTGTTTAACAATAATATGTATGTATCTGATGTGTTTAATCATAAGATGTATGTTTGTCCCACAAAAGGGTCAAAGAGTTTTCCAAAATTGCAAAACAACAGGCCCTACATTGATAAGAAAATAAAAGGGATTTCTTTCTCTTTACAAAGCAGTGTTGCTAGAATAATTCCCCTACCAGTGCTTTTGTGAGTGATGTTCTGAACAAACTGCTCTGAACTGGCTCTCAGTTGCTCACATGTCCTACTTTTAGCTTCTCTGGCCATGAGATTGAGCGCATCTTCTAATTAAACGCTGGTTTTAATAATTCACTGGCAGATTTCTCAGGAACTGCTGGTACTAAGCTCCTTTCTACTGTATTACTCATACCTAGATCCGAGAGATAATTGATGCCCAGCTCCATCAAGACAGGCTGTGCAAACAGGGATTACTTGCACTTTTAGTGGCCCTGTTCTTCACACCAGGAGTGCTGGATGCTGCTTCAACAGCACAGAACACTCATGGACCTAGGTGTCCTCTTTATGTGGGATACTTTCACCAAAATAAAAACATTATCTTCCAAACACCTCATGAGATGGACTGCCCTGCTGGGAAATAGTGAAATACAGAATGGATCTCACCATTGGCACTTATGAGGAATCAGTCACTCCAAGTGCAGCAAAAATGCAGCTGCTACTTCACCTGCTCCTGCACTTACTGATGTAAGGCCCTACAGCACATGAGGCATAACTGCTGCCTACTTTGAGCTGAGTAAATCTTTAGATGCTCTTCTGCTTTCTATATCTGAATCAGAGGAAATAAAGCTGTGTAAACATCTGTTTTTCTAGAACTCTGAGTCCTAAAAATGTATCCGAGTGAATATAAATAGAAAATACTTTGAAAAGTATAGTTTTGCTGCTGTAGAAATCCTTGCCTTACCCATATTTTAAGTACAGCATGCAGTTATGCATCCCAAAGATACAAATTAATTAACAGAAACTAACTTAGGGAAACTAAAGAGATCAGAAGGATGTGTGGCAATGTTTCCTACATGTGCATAATTCCTAAAGCTACAGTGATCACACACAGTTTTTACAACCAGAGCCTCTGTCCTCTGTTCTTTAACATAGCAAGAGAATTGTTGGCTACCGTACTTGATAAGAGGAAAGTGTTCCCACAGGTATAGGATTGACCTGAACTTTGCTGATTCCTTCCCTTTCTCTGTCCTATTTATGTTGTTTCCCCAGTGTAGCATATCCTCAAGGATGGTGCCTAACAGCCTGTGATTGATTCAAACTGGTGCGGCTGCTTCATGAAAATTAGATCTTATTAGCTTAAATCAATTAAAAAGAACACGGGGTTCTAAAGGGGTAATAATATTGGAGAAAGGGATTTTTTTCCCCGAACTAACAATGTCCCTTTCATTAGTTTTCAAATAAATTACACTATTTAACATTAATTACTCAGATAGAAAAAAGATAGAAGAATACAACTGGTTGAGCTGAAAACCACTCCCATGGAAGTCTTACTGAGTGCCACTGATTTGATTCATGTTTGTTTGAATAAATCTGGCTCTGCATTTTAAAGCTGGGTATAGAAAATGAAAGATTCTCCCACAGAGAAGTGGACTCTTTACAGATAAGTGAGATCCAGCTGCAAGACTTTCTCAATGCCTTGTACCTGCAGCACTATCATTTTCTGTCTCTGTTTCACACTCGACCCAAGTGTGTAGCTTTGCACAGAGTTGGTATGAACCCTTCCCTGATTAATGTTCTTCACAGAAAGGAATTGTTCTGCTAAATTTATAACCTTTCTTAAAGACACTTCCATATTACTTTTAGGGAAAAAAAAGTACAGGAAAGTCTGAGAAGGTCTGATTACTTCTGAAGGTCACATAACTGATTTTCTTGATTTAAAGGAGGTGGCTGCAGTAAATTAAAATGTCTGTAAGGTTTTAGGGTCTGTATTAAGGAAGCAGGAAAATAAAATACTAGGAAGTTGCCATGTGAATCGTCCAGAGACTCTGCAGCCAGGACTGAATTTATAAACACTAGAGGAAATTCTGCTGTTCCTCAGGCAACAGCTGACCTGCAAGAAGTGAAATATGAAACCTAATTACCCTAAGCTTGCAGGGTCCATGCCATCAGTCATATACTGTCTTTTAGAATGTCCATTCTCCTAACTGGATTTATTTCAGCAACTGAATTTTTAAGCCCCCCTCCAACAGTCCCCAAATTAATATGCAGAACTGTGAATTACAGGAAAAGGCCAAATTCAGCACAGTGAACTCAGCATAGCTTCCAAAGTTAGAAGAGATCTACAACAGCCAAGAATGTGGCTCACTAACCACTCTCCATTAATTTATGTTATAAACCAGACAAGACAACCTCAGCACCTGGAAATGCTGGAAACTTGCAAGGGAAGTTAAGAAGAATCAGGTTTGCACACATAACTTGCTTGCTTCAAAGCTCAAATCTTGGTAGTTATTTTCATTAATATCATTTATGCCACTGTCTTTATTCTGGAAGGAGACCTGCTGATCAGAGCAAGTGAAAAGAGAACCTTCCTCAAACATATCTTCTGATTTCTAGCAGAACAGTGGAGGGAACTAGAGTTAAAAACAACAACAACAACAACAACAAGAAGAACAAGAAAAACCCTTAAAATTGTAACTGAAATAATACTATCTTCCCATACCTACATTCTATCAAGGGTTGCTTTTTTTTCCCAGTCTGCTGGCCAGGTAATGCCATCACAGCAGCACATTTTTGCACCCAAAGTACCTTTGTGATATAAACAAAACCAGGTATCAGTGAAAATAAATTATACCAGAAAGCAGAATTTATTTTATCAAAGCAACTTCGGAGCGCTTTGGGGATCAGTGAACTGTGGGTCTATTTTGGTAACACTGAGAACTGACTACACTATTACATTTCCTTGCTGTTGTGGTCAGCACACAGCACAAGCAAATACACTGCCTGCACTCATCAACTGCACCAACCTGCTCCTTTCTGCATGTTCCCCACAGGACTGGAGGGCAAAAGCACAAGGTGCTCATCTTTGAATGACCAAAATGACTCTTTTTCCTTGCCCTGCTCTTAACTCAGTCCAAGAATTGAGCAAGCTGGGCAGATCTCAGGCTAAGCCAAGAAAGTTTTTGAAAAGCAGCTGCATTTGCCTTAGGTCATGTATCTCTGGTTAAAAACCTGCAGTAACACCATCTTATAATGCTGGTATTACTCTGATTGAAGTCAATTTATGCAGTATTGCTTTAGGTTTTTAGAGATTTGAAGGTCTGAGCTGCAAGGCATTTTGAGTCACAAGCTGACCTCTTTTTTTCTTGCTAAAAGATAAGTTTCTCTCATTCCAGCCACTGATAGTTCTACTTGATATTTGGACTCTATGTGGCATCTGATTATTCTGGTATTAAGTTTTACACTGAGTCAAATTCTCCAGAAAAAGCATGGATAGCACATGAATGAAAGCTTTCTAAGCAGCCATTGTTTGATAAATGACATCTTTGATCCACATTTCTTTCTAACTCACACAACAGGGTTTATATAATTTTTTACTTATATTAGAAATGAAATGTAGAGTTTTTTAAAAAACCAAACTGTTTCCATCTTTATGTAAAAAATACTCAGACTAACAGAGGCGGTGTATTTTTTCCAATTTCTTGTAGAGACAGCTCTGTGAGTAATGCTTATGAATATAAAAATTCCACTTCATGTATGCTCTGCTATCAAAGCCCTGTGAAGTCAGCAGAAGCAAGCTTGTTGACTACATAGGATCCAGGTGGACATCCAAGAGCAGAGTTTTGCAGCCCTTTCAAAGGGACTTTTTCTGAAGCAAAGTTGGTATATAGATGAAAGTACTGTTTTAACAGCATCTAAATATGCATTATGTCTCAAATGTCTTAAAATATGCTGTCAAATAACTCCAGCTTGTACACATACCTAGCCATCAGAAACAGGCAGCAAGTTTTCAAAGGCCACACTTGCCAGACCCTCAAGATCAGATCTGCTTAGTAGTGGTAGTAGTAGCAATACTGTAATAGAAAAAATTGGATTTTTTAATGCATATTTAGCAGCCAGAAGTTACTGTTACAATGCATGTGTAGCTGTCTGCTCAATCTGTGCCTTACACTCTAGTCTCAGGGGTCTTGGGTTAGGGTTTTGTTTCTGTTTTACTCACCCCAGTGCTGAGGAGCCTTGCCATATAACATTTTGTGCTTTCACACTGTCTTCCCCAGCATTGCTGATAAAAACACAACTGGATGGTTTCCATTACAGGGTTTTTTAGGAATTTATACAACACATAATTACATTACTGTTTTTTAAAAGGCTGGAGTTTTCAGCTCTGCCCTGCTGGAAGGCACCATGAAACACTAATAAAGCACATGCTTGTCTGCTTTTGGTCAAATACATCTTTGCTACAACAAATTCGTTTTAGGCCCTTTCTGTCACAGCTTGGGCCTGCTTCCAGCTGAGCTGGGCTCAAAGTGGGTTGATAAATACAAGTCAAAGTTTGGCAGAGAGGAACTCAGAAGCAAGAGGGAAGGCAAGTCACACAGGTGGGGAAAGTACATTAGGATTGAATAATATCAGCAAAAGAGAATATGTCAGTACCTTTGTGCTGATTGGCAGCTAAGAGTTCAGGGTCAACTACCATAGTCAAGTCATACTGCTGTATATTCATTTGCTTTCATGAAAAGCTACAAGTTATTCGGTAAAGGCCTGAAAAATACTCTTTCCAGTACCAGTTCTGCTTTGCCTTATCATGACTTGTCAACACAACAATTCTCTTCAGAGCTAATGCAGGTCAGACAGGGGCCAAATCCATAAAGGCCAAATCCAAACCCTTCTACACATCAAAAGGAGAGGAAGACTACAGTATGCCTTTAACACTATTTCTGGCCCAAACTAGGAATTCTGAATTCCCATTTTGGAATTTTTTGAAAAACTGATTTTTTCCCATAATCTCTATGTGGTTTTCCTAGATAAGCTCTATATCCTGCTGAGAAACATTTCCATCTAATTTCAGAGTGAAATACAAGCTTTACATAAACACCCAATCTAATTCCTAAGGGAACTCACCACACCACAGGGCAATCAAATCCAATTAATCTTAATTTAACTTGGTCCATATCAGACTGAGAACACTTTGTCCTTCACCTCTTTGGCTTTTCCAGGCAGCCCATACAACCAGTCTTTCTCTCTGCTCCTCTATTCACAGCAGAGATATTTTCAGCCAGGCTTTTCCCAATGCAGATGAAAGTAGTGAATTTGTTTTGCACTGCTACCAAGGATCTTTTTCTCAAGGATATCAGCAGCTGTTAGTGTTAGCAAACCCAAAGTTCAAACAACTGTCTCCATAACATTACTGTTCTCCATAAATCTCTCTTTGATCTTGAAATCAAACAAGTTAACCAAAACAATGCCTCTAGCTACTCTTTGCATTGAAGAGCTCTCCATTTTCTGAGTTGTACGTCTTCTCTGGATTTTCAGCTAAAGAAAACACTTTGATAGATAATCTCTCCTATTGGGCATGGCTCCATAAAGCAAGTTTTGTTTGTGTTAAAAATTGAAATGTCCACTCACTGCTTTCCATGAAAAAAAAATTTTCTCTCTTAAAAAGCAAATAACGCAAAAGTAATTTACCAACAAGAAAAAGAACTTCAATGAAAGTGAAAATACTCTATGCTAGTGAAAAAACAGCATCTTAGGAAGCTGTCTGACTTCCTGTCCATTCACTACTTAACATTTTCTCTCTTCCTATTTGAGTTACAGCAGTTTTAATCAGATCCTACCCAACTTTAGCCAAGCTGGCCTCTTCATCATTGCATGTTCTGGTAATCCTGTCACTTAGAAATTACTACAGTCTATACAGTTTTGGGATTCTCAGCAGAAGAAGTACTAGCAGGGAAAACTGACTTTTAGAGAAGTGCTGCAGCACAGATTGTAATAACAAAGCACTGTGACTCACGGCAATGACTGTGTGGATAGCATAGGGAAAGCAGCAAGGACAAAGGGGAAATATGGAACAAACCAATGATTTATCAATATCCTGCTGAAAAACCTACCAAGTTTGGTACCTTCTGTCTCTGAACACACAGCTGATAAGTCAGGCAGAGCAGTGCAGCGCCAATTCTCATGTTCCTATGCACTTCCTTGAGGAAGGAGCTGACTGGTGAGTCTGAGGACAGTCTCCAAACACTCACCTGTCCTACACTTCCAGCCCAAACACTCCCCATGCACAACAGCTGGTGAGCCACAGCATGACCACAGTCAGCAGCCAGGTAGGAGAACAGAAGGATAGGGAGGGAAAAGGTATTACCTCATCTGTCTTATCTTCTTGGAAGTGCAAGCTGGTTCTCTGTGTTTAATATAGTTTTAAATATTTTTTAGGAAAGCAGAAACTTGTCACTGAACCCAGGCCTTATGGGTTTTGCTGATAGCAAAAACAGTTTTTCACATTCTTCAAAGCACATCTCAACATAACTAATGGTACAGCACTAATCCTCCTCTCCCTTGGCATTCATACCCACCAGAGATCTACTGACAGTGTATTTATACTCAATACTGCACTACAGCTTAGCCAAACTCAGACTTGGCTCTTCAGAACTCCTTACTAACCTGTGAGAATTATAATAAGAATATTTGCCTTTAGACTCAAATTTCAAAATATCAGACTGGCAGTTAATAATACAATTACAGATGACTAAGTCTTTGTTCTGGTAGGTTTAATACACCAGAAATTCAGGCATACTGGATGCAAATGCATGCCTGCAAAATAAAATTTATCACAACCCAGTTGCAAAGCTAGTCATGGATATTTTGATGTAAATTTGGAGACATGCTTTTGATGCTGGTCATAAAATCAATGTGAAGCTCTGACTGTGTAAGTGTCCATAATATGTCCCATTCAAAATGCATGTTTTATAAGACTTCATGAAAAGGGCACCAAGCAGTGGAAGGAAGGGTAGAAACAGACTGACTTTGCGCTAAACCTTCAGGAGTAACTCAGCAAGCCTTCCCCTAAAGCATCTGCACAGATGCGGCTTTGGGGTCACCAGATGTGCTTGAACCACTTCCTTAAAGCTTGTTAGTAGAGAGTGTTTCAAAAAGGAAAATGGGGAAAAAATACTCTGCATTGAGCTATTCTCTTCCAATATAGCCACCCAAAGATGCTACTTTTGCAACACACTTCCACTGCAGGCAATAGCTTATGTAAGTTAATACTACAATAAAAACATACATTCATGCAGTTAAGGAACTTCATCATTTACTGCAGTTTTCTCTGTGGTCTGGATTGTGGCTAGCAAAGAGTTAAAACAAGGAGCATAGGCAGAGCTCCAGGCAGTAGAAAGCCAGTCTGCACTGCTAATTCATTTGGGGACTCCAATGGAACTGCTCCATCTTCTGCTCTAATATGTTAAAAGATGGATGTGTCAGACATAAAACGTAATCTGTGCTCTTGCTGTAGGCAGCTCTGCTTGCAGAGCTCTTGCAGAAATGTTGTCACAATGGGTCTGCATTTGCTCCAAACCTTGCCTGCAACAATGACTAGGCACAGAAAAAAAGCAGCTTTATTGCTTTGCGTACTTGTCCTAAGAATGGAGAAAGGAACAAAGGGAGAGAAGAAGCAGCAATGCAGAGACAAGAAGGCTTTAATTGGCTCAGCACTCACAGAAATATTGCCTGTCCCTGCTCTTGTCAGGAGGCTGGAGCAGGAGCTCCTGCCAAGCTCTGTACAATCAGTAAGTTTCCACTCTCTAGCTGGATGAGCACACATTTTTGTCTCCAGGAGGAATGTGAAATCATCATGTGAATAGGAGTGGTGCAGAGTCCAAAGGGCTCCAAATAGGACAGCCACAGATATTGATGAAAACAGCGTATCTAGAGAACTTGAAAATATCCTGCATAGGAAAAGGACTGTGTTTATTAAGGTGAATACAGGAAAGGGAACTGCTGTCATTTATAACAGCCCCAGTTCCAGGTCATGGAAGCACTTAGCACTGAACCACTTTTCTGAATCCAGCTGGTTTTATCTGAAAGTAAAGAAAAGAGGATAAGCAATATGCCAGGTCTGATCTTAGCTGTCCCATCTCACCCTGAATTCTCTGTAAACTTAGAACCTCCTAAAAGCTGTCCTCCTCTTTTCCCCTCTTAAAACATTTAGTAACTTTGTCCTTCTGTATGGAAAACTGGAAGATGTTAGACTCCCTGCACCTAAACCTCATTGTCACATTCCCTCTCTTTTTTTTTTTCTTTGTTTTGTTTTGGGTTTTTTGGTTGGTGGTGGTTTTGGGTTTTTTTGTTGTCATTTTGTTTTGTTTTGGTGTGTTGGAGCTTTTTTGGTTTGGTTGGTTGGTTGGTTTTGTTTGTTTGTTTTGTTATAGGGAATTATTGTGGCAGCCACTGCAGTCTTTCTTGAAACAGTTGTAGCTTTTTATTATCCTGCACTGTGGCTCCTGTAGGAGTAAGAAGCTTTCAGCAATACCAGACATGAAGTCTTGCCCAGCAGAATTAGTCTTGTAGTCAATGGCTCAGCTGAACTGCCTATGGCATGTACGTATTTCACATACTTTGCCAGATGTGTATTTCATATACAAATGCCAAATGCATTTTTGGGTGATAATTTAATCATTCCAAAGGTTACCACTCACTTCCTTCTGAAGTTCACATTAAATACTGGATATCATCAGTGCTATCATCCCAGCCTCCTTGTCTAGAGCACTTCTAGTGAGAAGCAACATTTACCTCTAGAGGCATTCCCTGATGCCCACAATGAAACTCTACCACAATGTTGTAAAAAAGCAATTTTGGCCTTCTTTCCTGAACATCTCTCAATAACAGAAGATGAACAAACAGGCAGTCTGGTGGTGATGTAAAAACCTTCAGGGCTTCTTTCAGTTCTGGGATGTGCACTAGTTATCTGCAATTAAAATCTGAAGAGCTACCTCATGTGGGGTGATAGTGCACATATGGGAAACTGTGGGGGGCAGCCAAGTGAGAAACCAGGCTCTGCAGAGGTGCCCTGCAGAGCACATCACACTGCTGTCACTGGTATTCTGCTGGCACTGCCTGCACACTCACAGAAGGACAGCTGGTTCCAAAGCAAAGAGCTAATTTCTCCCACTTGACCCTATAAATTTTGATCATTTAGTTCTGTCAAATAATCCCAGTGAAGCATTCCTAGTGCAGATTGCTTATGTCCAGTTTGTTTGACTTCAATTATATCCTTAAGTGCAATTTAAAACACCTCTGACATTGTGGCAAACCTATTGCAAAGCATTTTGGCTGAAATATGTTGCTCAATATTTTGAAGATTTTCTTTAATCTGCATTCCATAGCTCCAGTTGCTCTGCCTTTCCCATTCTTCTGGGCAGGCTGCAGGCAGTGGGACTTGCTTCTACTGCAACAGCAATTCAGCTCAGCTACCACAAAGGCCAAATGGGAACGAATATCCCAGCTCTTCCAGCTACTGCTGTCACCACAGGACCATAGCAGGAACAAAGAGGAAGCCAAAAGGGTAGAAAGCAAGAGATAGGTGCCAAAATATCAGGTGCTCAGTCTCCTATTTTTTCTGTTACAGGCTGGAGTAAAGAGAATCTTTAATCTTTCGGGTACCTTTCTACCAGCTCTTCCTGAAGGCAGAACATCATGTATCCAGAGAAAATGTGTCTGTTTAACATTAGGCAATTTAAACAGTGCTCAACACATCCTGATCAGAAATCAACTGAGCTAATCTAGCACAGGGGTAATGCAGCACTGTATCTGGTCTCTTATTCTCAGAAATACTTAACAAAGCATGTTATAGGATACAGAGAAAACAAAACAACCTACCTGGCTGCTTCTCTAGGACAACCCTGCAATGGAAGGAAGAACCCCTACATGTTCCAAATCATGTGACACACCAGTGTGTGATGTCACACAGCAGAATCTGTACTCTCACGTCTGCTCATCGGTGTTGTTTCCAGTCAAGCATGGATGGAAGAAAGTGCCCAGCTAAACTGTGACACCCCTGTTGTTAGGGGACATGAAATAAAAGAGTGGATTCATATCACAACAGTGAGGTTTGATCCCAGTGAGGCAAAAAGCTTTATTTCAGGGTTTGCAACCCTTTTTATAAGATGTTCTGGTACAGGTTAACATGAGTGGCCAAAGGAACCACCTCTCTGGTGCCATTGGTGGAACAAGAGAAAAACCCATTCAGAACAGCTGTGTGACATTGTTTTGAGAACCAAAACCTATTTACAAAAAACAGTCCTTGAAAGAGAAGTTTCCCAAACTCTTCCAGGCTCAGAAAATCATGTCCACACACCCCTACCTAACTCATCTTCTGGAACTGTGACTCCACTTTTCAGCAGTGGCTCACTAATAGGCTGGATATGCTAACGTTTACAGCCCGCCCCAAACCATTTACAACTTTGCAAAGTTAAATTAACTCTTGAATTGTTACATTCTGATTATTTCTAAATCTGTCCAATGGTTTTGATAAACATCTGTCTTGTCTTATTCTCCTCCATTATTTGTGAAATGCAGTTAAACAAATATTAATAAACAGATTGATAGAAGTATATTAATAAAATCAAGGCACTTTTAAAAACCTCTCGGAGGGGTCAGCTTTTGTTAGGATAGAGAAGATATCTTGTACTTTACACCATTGCACAAATTCACTTCTACCATTTCAAAGGAGCAGTACAAACACACTCATTTTGTTCACTTTCAGAATCAGTACACTTCATGAGCTAAAATACTCCTTGTAATATCTTGCTCTGATTCCAGATTCACAACTTAAAATATACCCAACTCCTGGCAACAAAAGTCCCAAATTCACCATTCATGCTGATGGTATTTATTACTGGAATCTGAGTTGCACAAGTCAGAAAGCAAGTTATTTATAGGACAATCTTAAGATTTTGGGATTTATATGTCTAAAATTCTTTCCCCTTCATTGAAAAGCTCTGTGAACACACTAGGAGAGAGAAAAAGAACACTATGTGAGAACATAACCATCATCTCCCCTGTTTTGAACAGTTTATGGAAACAAACTAGATAAAATATCAGGAAAATTGTATTGAAAAGGGGGTGAAAAACCCAGAATCCACTCCCCACCCTGCAAAAAAAAAAAATCTCATATAGATCTCATATAACATGTACTAAAGAAACCTACCCAGTTTCTTCCCAGAGGTTTACTTTAGATCTAAATTTAACCTTTCCACCTTCATTAGCAATAATGAAGCAGCTCCATTTTTCAGTGTCATCAATAAGCACAAGCTCAAGTCTCATTTCTAAGCCACACATATCAGGAGATTAATGCTGGTTGTTTAACAAGCTGTACTTCATCCACTTATAAATGTTGAATCAAATTGCTTTAAAAAATGCCTTCCATGGAACACAGAAAATAATATGATAAAAAGGAAGCCTTAATCACCCACTTCTCCTTTTCCAAAGCACAAAAGTTGTAATTTAAAGTCTAATGTTAGCCTGACTTCCTTGTGAGAGCAGCTTGTTTTCCCTCTTGGAGTAACAGCCCACTCACTCACTTTGTGTTGCTGCCAAGTCCTCGGGCTTTATCTCACCTTGTGTACTTGTAAGGAGGTCTCATCTGAGCTGTCCCTGCAGCACCACCTGCCTTCAGCCTTTCCAGTCTGGGATATATTCCCAACACTTAATCCCCTGGAATTTATAGCTCATGATGGTTCTTCAGGCACAGACACTGTATTGGTACTAATTCTGGCACTGACACAGAATGGATGTTAAGCCCTGGAAAACTGTGTGTTCCAGTGGGAATATTCCTTCTCCACTCCCTGTGCAGTGCATGATTACTCCATCTTATTCCATCAGAAAGAAATACAGGAGAACATCACACACCCTCAGGATAACCCACACCAAGTGCAATTACACAAAGCATTGCCTTGTGAAATTTAAAGAAAATATGGCATAGTCTCTGACAATTTCTCAGATTATAAGTGTTGAATTCCTAGAAATGAAAAATACATAAAGAGAAGAATGTGACGTTAGTGGTCATAGTTTTGTGAATAATCTACATTCACTCACTCTTCCAGAAGCTCTTGAAGTACTAGAAAGACTAAAGAAAATGTATAAAAATTTAACTTCATAGGCTTGAATACTGAGTATTCATAATTTTTATTTTTCTTGTCATTCCTGAATACACGTGTATAAAGGGAATACCTTAACATATCTCTTTTCATGCTTTTCATGATCTTTGGAGACCAACAGAGCATAGTGAATGGGATGATCATTTAAAGAAGGCATAAAGGAGATCAGGAAAAAGTAGCTCCTAGGAAGAAAACTAAGCAGCACATCTCAGCTGGGCCTCTTCCTGTGCTCTCAGCAACTTCCATAGATTTGCTTACTCGAGGGAGATTCATTTCTTGCATCTCACTACTCAGCAGCTCAGGGCCAGCCAGTTCATAGTCATTTTGTGCTTCCAGAGGCCTTAAAAGACAGGCTGGACTCTGCCTGCACTCCCAGGAGCACCACAGGCCACAGCCAGGCTGCTTTATCCACACGGCATTCCCTGAGCCAGGCCCTTAGCTGAGCTCTGTGCCACTGTCTGATGCTCCTCAGCCTTAGTGCTCCATTCATCAACAGGAAAGGGCTTTTGTTTGGGGTTTCTATTTGGTTTTGTTTGGGTTTTTTTAATTAATATACACTTGAACAGTTTATTGGACTACCTACCTTTCAAGTCCCCTGAGGATAAAAATTTCCCTGCCTGCATAAGCAGATAATGCATACATCCATTACTGCATGATATCAATAAATAATTTTATCCCAAGGCAGGAAAAACTCATAGAAGGATAAAGAAGTGGATTTAAATTGTTCAGAATCAAAACCCCTAACTAAATAAACCTCGTTTTCCCATTTCTTGAAGGAAGAAAATACATTTCTATGAACTTGGTCAGGAAAATGAATAATGAATGTATTACTTAGATCAACAGAGCATCTAAGAATATTAAATCTTTTAAATAGAATGCTTAGTACAAAATACTGTTGTTTTATGAGGGTTAACCTTGACACCAGCAAAAGATAGCAAGTGCTTGTTTAAAGAACACTGTAGGGTAAACAAAACCATGACTACACAAAATCCATGTTTCAGATGGAGAGTTATGATCCCATTTCCTGTCTATTTTAAACTTGTGTAATGTGATCATATAAATATTAGAAAAATAGAGGGTCATCATAACCATATTAAGGAGGATGTGAATCCAACACTGTAGCTCTGAAGAGAAAGAAAAATGCAATTTCTGGCAACCCAGTTGAAAAAAAGGCAGCAGAGATTCTGCTGCATGGGAAGAATCCATTCTCCCACCTTAGATTGCTATAAAAGAGCAGAAAAAACCCAGCTGTATTAGGTATTCTAATGTATTCTGTTGCTCTTTTTTACACAGAAAGCCAATCATTAAATTTAAGAAAGGGTGTGCTCTGCTCAAAGACTATATGAGGAAAAGTGCTGCACCTGCTATGTGTATCTTGAGGAAAACTTAGAAGAAAAACTGAAACAAAGCCTTCCATTTTTTTGTTACATTTCCTCCTTATGACATCTTTCTTGAGTTCTATTACACCCTTAGTAACACCAGGCAGAATAGGAAAACTAAGCCCAAATCCCATCCAAACAAATTCTATTTAAAATTCTTATTTTTAAGGAATCAAGAAGTAAAAAAGGCAGAATATTAAGTAGAAGAGGAGAATAGCAATAGAAGTAGGAGAAAAAATAGAATGTTACAAAGACTTGTATGAATAAGATCTTTTGCAAATGAGATTTCATGCAATTTGGATGCTTTATGTTCTGCACTCTTAGGTGTGATCCCACATGGCATCTCCTCTCCACATCCATCCCTGATGTATTTTCATCCCTGAGGGATGAAAAGGAAAATACTTTGTAAGAATCCATATCCATCAAATATTTTGGGATTTGCAGTCCAGCCTAGCAAGGAGAACAGAAGTGCTATTAAAGTCAGCTCCCAAGAAAAACTGCAAATTATTTTGAATCAAAGCACTTCAGACTCCTAATAAAAACTGAAAATATTTCAGTTTGAGCCCTTTAAACTTTTCAATGGAATATCTAAATTATCTATTTAATGATATATTTTTTTAATTACAGGCATATAGTTATGTTAATAAAATGTTTCAATAGCTCTACTTATTCTAGTTATTCAATAGCTATTCATGAAAATAATCACATTACATTTTTTCATTTGTCACAGTGGAAACCATGCATGCCAGATGAAGTTAAAAACTCCCAGATTAGGAGTGCACCTATATCAAGACGGAATAAAGCAGAGCTTGTGTCTGGTATTGAATCTTCTTTTGAATTTACTGAGACATGTGCTTGCTGGATGGAATCACATGGCCTGCAGAAAACCCATCTTCTGTTCTGTCTTAAGCTCCTGAAAGAATTGGGAAAAAATTGGACCCATAACCTCACACAAAGTATTTGGCATATGGCCATCTTTCATGTAGCACTTAATAAAATCACTGTTGGAGCTTTCCAATACTTTCAAAACAGTGTATCTCTTTTTATTAACCTGAATATCTTTATCCTTTTCCATATGAAATCTTGTGCAAAGCAGCACATGATCCTTTGTCACTTTTACATATTAAAATGTACATGTCTCATGCACATATACTTGGGAAAGTCTTGCATGTCTTTCTATTTTGGAACAATTATTCTTCATCCATTCACTTATTTCAGCTACATGCTCTGTCAAGTGGCAATGCAGAATCCCAGCTGCAAAATCATTGTCCTATTTTTACTTGTCTTAGTTCAATGTAACAACTTGCTCCCCCATCATGCTCACAATCTCACACTTTTCAGGACACACTTGTTGGGTGTCTTCTCACACCCAACCTTCTCCTTAACTCCCACTACACTTTCAAAATCTCACATTTCCAACTTGTCTTCCACATGATCTCACTTGCTCAGAGGATCATTGCTCGTTTAAGAAATAACTTTGAAAATGCAGTCCTGTTTTACTAAAAATTGTTCTGCTATTATTAAATATCTGCTTATATTTTTCTGGGGGTGTTTTTTTGTGGGTATTGATGAAGATTTAGCAAGTCATGTCTTTGCCTTTATGTAATTGGATTTTCAAAATATTAACACTGATGACAATTTTACAAGACGTTAAGTGTTTTCCTGCTTAGCCTGATTTATTTTCCCTTATGAAGTCTGAAAGATAGCCTGGAGACAAATCCCCATAGACTAATGTCTATAGAGCAAGTATGAGTTTATTGCAGAGCCAGTGTTGAGGGGGAGGGATATCTCCACCTAACTCACCCACCTTTGCCAAGTGCTGTGGTATATTTATACAGAAAGTATTGCTCAGTGTCACTGTGTCACTATAACATCGTCACATACGTGCCAGAACTAATTTACATTGTATGATCTCATGGTTATAAACAAGTCTTTTGCACTGTGCTTGCACCTCCCCAATTCAGGGGTCGTAGGGGGTCTGTGATGAAGGCTTCCAAGGTCTTCTTTGCATCTGAAATTTTCAGCTTTGTCATTGGAGTGTGCGCAGTTATGGTGTTCCTTGGTCTGTCTGGTCTTAACCGGCCTAAATCCTTGTTTTGTGGCTAATTGGCTCTGCACTTGCCAACTTCTCACTATCTATCTCTAAACCTATCCACCTGGCGAGTTTTTTCTCCTTTTTTTTTGTCTATTCAGCATTAAGCAACTTATTAACCATACATTAGCCATTACATTGTATAAAGTTATGATTCAGGTTATATAGGTATCAGGTCATAGAGATATATATAAAAAGTCATGATTTGGGTTATATTGATATAACTCTAGCTATATATAAACCTTGTAATTTTAATCTAAGTTATATAGGTAGTATTTATCCCAAAGTTTCTGAGGAAAACTAAGATGAAAGCCACTCAGTGAGCCAGGATATTCCCTTCAGAAACAAGGAGCAGTGCTTGGGTGCCTCTTTGGGGAGATGGATTGCTTCAGCAGCTGAGGAGATTACCCAGAATTGAACAGGAGGAAACAAAAACTAAGGCCACCACATACCTTACTAATGCTGCTGTTCGGGGGTACTGAGGGAGCTAGGGCTGTTTCTCATACCCTTTTCGCCCCATTTTCTGCACTTGCTGGTTGTGACCTTCCCAGCTCCAGCGGCCGTAAGAGAAGGGGTCAGGTTGAAAGGGGCATCTGGTGCCACCTCCCTGCTCAGGCGGGCATAGGGAACAGCGCTGTGTCCAGACAGCGCTGGAGTATCAGGAACAGGGCCCGGCACAGCACACTCTGCCTGCGGCGCTGCCGCCTCACCAACTACCCAGCCCCGCCCCTCGCCCGACACTATGGGGAACGGCGCGCGTGACGTCACATGCTGCAGCCAATAGCGCCCTCTGTTTCATTGCGGCCCAGGGGTTTCGTTGCATATTCACGAGGAGGGCCCGGTGCCTGCACTGACGTCACTCCCCGCAGCCAATAGCAGCCTCTGTTTGCGGAGGTTCACTGCATATTCATTATGTATATTCATAACTACGCGCTTTCGACGCCGCAGTGGCGAGGGGCGGGCCCGGCCCGGCCCCCTTCCCTCGCAGGAAGCCACGGCCGGTGCGCCGGGAGAGCCCCGCCAGCAGCGGGAGGCGGAGCCGGGCCGCCCGTATTTATGCTGAGCCCTGCCAGGAGCGGCGCCGTGAGTGTGGGGCGGAAGCGCCCGGCCTCCTTCGTTCCGCCCGGGTGCAGGCGACGAGGATGAGCCAAAGAGAAACCCTGGTGCATCTCTTTGCCGGCGGGTAGGTGAAGCCCCGGGAACTGCTTCTGCGCTTTCCCGATCTCCTCCTTGGGCTGCGGGTCTGGCCCCGCTCCTGTGCCCGCTGCTGGCTGGCCTGGGCGCGGGGGCAGCGGCTGCCCGGGGACCCCGGGTAGGGCTGTGGGGAGCTGCCCCGCTCCTCTGTGCCCAGGAGGCCGCGGGGAGGAGAGAGGAGGCCGCGCTCTGCTTCCCGCCCCGTGCCCTGCGGCCCTTCCGGGCCCGCTGCGCGCGGTCGGGCCCGGCCCCGGGTGTTGCGTTGTGCCGCCGGTGGAACGCGGGCCCTTGGGCAGGCGGCGGTGGAGCCTTCCCGTAAGACCAGTCCCCGCTGTCTGATTGCCGTTCCCGGGTTTGTCTGGCGTTCTCGTGGAGAAGCACGCAGGGCCCCGACGGAGAGGCTGCCGGACTCGCCTGTCGGCTTCGCGGGCTGCGAGTGCCCCGCTGGTCACGCTCGTGTCCAAGGGCCGCTGTATCCGCGCAATGCGTTTGAACGCTCCGGTGTGTGAGCGCTTCTCCTGTGGGGCTTTGGCACGGTCATGCAGCTCCCCAACCGTAATGGCAGGGAATAATGTACCCAGAAAAAAAGGTGTAACCTTAGTTAGGTTTGAGGTAACTTTTGTACCTTCACAGTTATTAATGAAGTTTCAAAATGTATGGGCTGTATTTCTGAAGCCTGTGGTTCTTCTAGGGGCAGGGTGGGAAGGGCACTCAGCCTAAAAGGGAAAGCTGGGGGTCCTGATGGGCTTGATTGTCATAGTGTATTTGGGTAGTGGGTATGACTGTACAGAAGTGAGGACACGCCTTGCATCCCATGAGAGAGCTTGAATCTACGACTTCCCTTTGTGCTCCTTACTGACAGAAATGAGCTTGCTACTTCTGGACTGAGGTGGAAAAATAGTGTATTGATTCTGAGCAAGTATGAGCGACTTGGACACATGTCAGTACTTTCTCTGCTTAGGGCACACTTTGAAATATCATACAGCTGATCTAATGCCTGTGTGAGCGCTTTTTTATCGCCTTGATTTCTTGCACCCTGTTTAAGAGGAGATTGGTTATGCAGCAGGAGGCCCAAGATGCAGTAGTGTGTCCTGTTTTCTTCAGACTTTGCATCCTTGTAAGCATTCAGAAGAGCAGTAGAAGGAGCTCAAGAAAGATCAGGAGCTGCTGGAGAGGGTCCAGTAGAGGGCTGCAGATATGATGAGGGGTCTGGAGCATCTGTGTTATGAGAACAGACTGGGGGAGCTGGGCCTGCTTTCTGGTCCAGTCTGGAGAAAAGACTGAGAAGGGATCTCTTTAACACATATGAATATCTCAAAGAGGTGCGAAGAGGATGGTGCTAGACTTTTTTCAGTGGTGCTCAGCAACAAGATAATGAGCAGAGGCCAAAAACTAAGGCATAAAATGTTTCACCTCAAGAAGAGCTTCTTTATATTGAGGGTGGCAGAACACTGCAACAGGCTGCCCAAGGAGGTTATGGGGTTTCCCTCTCTGGAGACATTCCAAACCCACCTGGACGTGTTCCGGTGTTACCTGCTCCAGGCCACCCTACTTCAGCAGGGACATTGGACAGTATGATCTCCAGAGATCCCTTCCAGCCCTAAGGATTTTGTGAGTGGTGCTTGATTGTAGCCCTTCAGCCTGACAGCTCTGCATCAGGAAGATTACTGAGCAGCATTGTGCATTATGTCAGAAACAGGTTTATAAACCTGAAACTTGAGACCAGATGAAGATTGCTCAGCTCAGTTTGCTCATTCCTATTTACTGCAGAGCAGTCTGGTCGATGGGTAAGTGCTGGCCAGCTGGGTCAGGGGTTATGCTGTGAGGAAAAGGCTGAGTGTGAGCCACATGTTTCCTGTATCCTTAGTTCAGCCAAGCTAACACTGTATTTGGTCACATTTTGCAGTTGAAGAGTTTTTTGGGTCATCTCACAACTTTGCAGGCATGGTACACTACAGATCACCTGAGTGATCTTTAGTCTTCAGTGAAACTTCGAGGAAGGAAGCTTTGTAGCTTTGTTTGCATTTAAGCTGCCCCAGAACCTCTATAGAAACAACATGATTATCAGCTGGTGTGTTGAATTTTTTCATTTGTTTGTTTTGGGTTTTTTAAGGTGTTTAAGTTCATTCTTCAGTTCCTGCTTTCTGTAATGAAACTTTGACAGATGACATTGCGGTTTAGTAACATTAGTGGGGCTATCCTGGGATCTCTGTGAGCTTCCTAGGCTGTATGGGGTTTTTTGCATATCTTCTATTTTTTTCTCCCACTTAGTCAAGTAGCAACTGTTGCCACTGTAGACATTATGTTGGTAGTATAAACTCAGGTGCTTTGTATTCTAAACCAAGGATGCAGTTGAACATTATTCATTCTGAAATTAAAAAGTCATGTGATTGAAATGTAGGATGTAGATGAACATTTTTATTTCAAATAGTAAGTTAAGATTGCTTTTATAGTTACTAGACTCATTTTAAAAAGTAGTAGAAAACCTTAATGTTTTGCTTTATAGGAACAATTAATATGTTTTGGATGTACTGGCTTGCAACCATACAGTGAAAATTCTTCATTCTTTTCTTCATTCTTGGTGTTCCTTGCAGAAATTTGTTTTCTAATGTGTGAGGAAGTATAGGGAGGAGCTTCTTTATTTATCATGATTATAGAACTGTCTCAGATTGGTCTGTAATTGTAATCACTTTGTCTGACAGAGGTTCTTAGCAAATCCCTAGAGTGGCTAAAACAGTTAAGGTGCAGAGAATGTATTTGACATAAGTGTTTGAATTCTCAGCAAGATCAGACACTGTTGAAACTTATAAAGGTAAGAGACCCTTGGGCTTTTCTGATTTCAGTGGATTGCTGATAATGTGTGGCAGGTATTGTGATGATGGGGGTTTTTTATGCCCTTTCAGGAATCAGCCACTTGAGCCATAACTGAGCTGCCAAGCATTCAGCTCCTTTCGGCCCTAAAATACATCCATGGCATAACCCAGATGTATTACAGAGCAAGTGAGAAGGAGGTTAGTGCCTTTGTGTCCAAACTTGAGGTTATTTTTATATTCAGATACACTTCTGTGTGAAATAAGACAGTGTTTGTTTAAAGCTTGTGGTTTGCTCCATGGGGTTCCTAAATTGCATGAAAATTGCTGTCAGTACTTGAGAAACTGTGCCACTGGTATTTTTCTCATATTTCTTTCTAGATGCTTTGAGCTGTTTTTACTTAATACAAATGTTATTGTAAATATTGATTTACCCTGGCTCCTAATAGAAGCTACGCTGTTCATGTTGATGTTTGTTTTGGATAATGGAACCCAGTGATGCTTGATCCCCTGGTGGTGTTTTTCCTGTTTTCACTTGTAAGTTTCTATGTGGCAGCAAATCAGGGGATTTTCTTTTTTATACTGTTCATTAGACATTGCAAGTTCGATTAGTATTTACAGTTTATGGATGTGACCTTGAAGTTTTCTAAGTTTCAGGAAAGAAACATAATCAGTGAATAAAGTGATTAAGGGTTTGTGTCAGCTAGTACTCAAGTTGAACAGTATTATACCAGGAAAACCCTGAAAATATAGGATTAATGAATGCTGTTTCTGAAAGCTGTACTTGCTAAAGCTCTTCTATGCTTTCTAAAGACTGATACTATACATGTAATATCCAAAACTGCAGCTTGGTTGATGTGAAAGTTTCTCTGGTTGTAAGACATCTCCATGAAATTGCTGATAGACTCAGGACCTGAATTTGCAGTAACTGATGAAGAGATAAAAAGCTATTCTGTTTACAAGTGGCTTGGGTAGGTGTTTTTGACAGAATTTTACTTGCTGTTTCTTTTGACAGCCAGTGTTTGCATGGAACTTTCATTCTCATACAGGAAAGATAAGTAGCTGGTAAAATACAGGAATTAACATAGATTCAAGATAACAGGGTCAAGGTTTATCTTTAAGTCTTTGAGGCTGTGGTTACAAATACTGTGAATGGTGAATCTGAAGCTAGCACTAGGCAGCCATAGCTTTTGTTTTGTAAAATTCGTCATTATCTCAAGGAATTAAAAAAATGTGCACTGACAATTTTAGTTCAAAGTCAGCCTACTAGCATTTGGAATATCTCCCTGCTTTAGAGCATTGCTAGACAGTCCAGTGGCTGAATTTGAGACCCTCATCCATGCTGGAGCTGTCTCTGTTGGTACTTGCAGGACTGAAAGGTATCAGTAGAAGATATTTAGCTGCTCTGGACAAGGGCAGTGACTCCTTAGCAGATACCTTAACTTTGCAATAATAAGAGAAGACTTTCTTGTGTGGCTATGTCTGGAAGGAGAACCTGGGATATGAATGCCAGACAAGCTTAGATTTTTGAAGCATGTGCATATGTTTTTCCTTGGAGTGTCACACAAATAATGCAGGTGTGTCTGAAGAAAATGGCTGTCACTTGTTGAACAGTTAGCAGAATTTAAAACCCAATAGTTCAGGTTTGTTTCTGTTAAATCAGTGAAATGATGGTCTTCTAAATTGCAAGTTGGGATCAAATTAAATGTGTTGTGGGTAGGTGGGGTTTCTTTTGTTGTTTTGTTTTTTGAGTTTTTTTTCAATGGATGCTTTCTGGAGGAGAAAGGATGCCATCTTCCTAGCTTCTTCAGTCCAAGAGCTGTCAAGTAGACAACCGTTCTTAGATTTATTGTTTTTCTTTTAGGTGTACCATGATCTTGCAGATGATAATTACTAGTGATGTCCATATATCTTGTTTCGCTGAATGTGACATCTCTTAAGTTGTACAAGGAGGCTCAAGTTAAAAATGTAATTCTCTAGCTTGGCTGTATTAATCGTAGTGGGATTTTAGTCTTCTTTTTTGATGTGCTTATTTTTGTGGATTTACCTACTGGTCTCTGCTTTCCTGCTCTTCAGATTACTTGGGGCCTACAAGTGGATTCTCATACCCTTTCATGATCAAGGTGTTTCTGCTGAAAGTCAGCTTTGCAAGCTTTTTTAATACTTACATGGTGAAGCTGAAGAAGGCTTGCAGTAAACATTGGTTAGAGGCAAATAGCACATTTAGGATAGATAAAATGAGCAGGTGTGTTCTGAATAGCATTCACTGGAAATTGCAGTAAGTGTTCAGACACAGGAGTGTCTCAGGTCTTGTGATTCTTCACTTCCCATGTACCCTGTGTCAGCAGGAGTGTGTTTGTTCACCTACTTACTCTAGCAGATGAAATTCATCTAATCCTGGAGAAAAGGTTACATATTAGTAAATGTCCCTACAAACCACACTTGGTGGGGCCTGGTGCATGCATGACTGGAGGAACTCAGTCCCAGAGTGATTTTAAGTACTAGAAATTTCTGAAGTAGTTTATAAAATCCCACCTGCATTATCAAGGAGATATCTTTTTTGAACTCTTAAAAAAAAAGTTTTTCTGAACTGTTGTAGTTCCTAATTTGTGTTAAACTGCAAACTAAAAGTATTCTCCTTAATTTGAATCAGTGTGGAGGAGAGCAGGAAAGGTGGCAGCAATCTGCTGGCAATTTATAGAGCACTTGTAGGCTGGAGCTGGTGGCTGGCTGTTAATGACCTGCCAGGACTGGAGCACAAAAACGTAGCTGTCTCTAATGGTATTCCCAGAGGTCTGTTAAATAAGCAAGGCTGGAAATACATTTCTAAGTTAAATACACTGTCACTGATGCTGTAACAGGACAGCTGCTATGCTGCTTAGAAGTTGCTTATTTGCACAAAGTGCATATTTTTGAATTGTTTCTCTTCTTTGTTTACCCACAGGCTCTGTTTATTGACAGTTTTTCATAAACAGATTTTTGTCAAGCCTTTATATGTTTAACTTAAAGGTCAAGTGAAGGAGACAAGTCAGGGTAGTTACTGGATTATGCCTTTGTTGGTAGTTTAATTCAACTCAATGGGTCTTATGACCATTAAGAAAGTTCTGGTCCCTCAGCATACCAAGACATTTCATTCACTCCTTCCGTTTCAGATGTTGTCTCTCTCATATGGGGCTTTTTGAGGGCTGGGAAAGTGATGTGCTACTTTGACAGTAACAGAAGTAGAAATTGGGGATTTTGCCAGGACTCACATTAGAGAACCACACAGCACTGTAAAAGTTCTCAGCTTTCTTCAGCTGTAAGAAGAAATTTGAGATCTTGAAGATCAGGGACAGAGAAGAAGTTTAATTCAAGCTATCAACAGTTAGTGGAAAACATTGAAAATATTCTTGGGTTCAGTGGAGACATCCTAAATTGTTTAAGAAAAGCCTAACCAAAGAAACACGACAGCAAGAAACTGCCAAGGGTGCTGATTATTTGAAATTACTTGAATGGCAGAATGTGATGCAGGAAAAGGCTCTTAATGGGAGGTAGGTGAATCTGCTGCTTCTTTAGGATGCATGTGACCGTGGTGCTGGCTGCTCTTACATCTGCTGGCTGTCACTGACCGCTGCCTGCTGTAGAAAAACCAGCAAGCAGAGTAGCTGTGTATCAGCCCTCTTGCCCAGTAATCCACTGCTGAGTGAAGGGTGTCTGACCCATCCACCCTGAATGTCTGGGGGAACTGCTGCAGTCAGGCATCCCTTGTGATTTGGGTGTGGTGCAGGGGAACATGCAGGACATGAGCTCCAGGTCAGCGTTAATCTTCAACTTCAGAAAATTTCTCTGCCCTGATGGGGGGTTGGTGCAATTAAGGGCTCCAAACTCCAAGCAGCGTTCAAGAATGCAGGTCAAGTTTTTTTTGTCCTCATTTTTTCCCTACTTCCATAGCATTTATCTCATTAATATAAATCAGACCTTGTGCTTTCTCTTGTGATTACTGTTGCTTGAAAAGAAGTTATTGTGTAACCTGTCCAAAATCAAATGGAGAAAAGTTTTCAAGAGAGTAAGCTCAAGGGTAACAGAAATGGAGGGATTGTAGGAAAGGAAAGAAACTGTAAAGCCAACTTCCTTCATTGCCTACCAAGGCATGTTACCATGGAGTGGGGTCTGTTCTGGACTGCAGGAAACACAGACATTTTCTGTCTGTCTCAGAGCTTTGGAGCTTCAGTAGTTTCATGTCAGATTGTTTTGGGTGCTGACCTACCTATGCTTCTCACATGCTGTTCTTGTCTTGAACCTTCACATTATAGGCTCTTACTATTTTCAACCGTGGCTTAAATAAATATTAGCACATCTACTCTTTCTGCAACTGTTAATTTTAAAATAAGTCTATTTGTAACTTACTCTTAGAAGTAAGTGAATTGCCCATTCAGAGCAGGCTGCTCTAATATCTGTGTCAGGCTGTAACTGCATGTGTGCAGCACATGCTGAAAGACTGTCTTTCATCTCTCTGTGATATCACTTTTTTCCAGACTGTCAGAGAAACTCGGCATCTTTCCTCAATTAAACCTTGAAAGAGAATAGACTTTGGCCTAATGTTTGAGCTAGGGTCGGGCAGGATGCCTTTTGGCCTAGTAATAGGATGCCTCTAGGTCACTGGGTTTAAATGGAGTGTTAAGTGAACATCAGACTTCTACTTGGCAGCTCTACTCTCAGTTCCCTTCATACAAACAGATTAAGTTCGTAGGATGCAGTGCAGTATTTTTGGTATTCTCTGTCGTAGAAGAGTCATCAGACTGCCCTCCTGTGAAAATTTATAGGATATCTTGAGTCTTAGCTAGTACTCCTAATTTGGACTGAACTCTCCTTTTAATTTTGGAAAACATTTTTAAAAGACTTGAACAGGCTTACAGCTTATTAAAGGGTTTGGGGGTGTTTGAGCTTCTTGTATTAGGAAAAAAAAATAGCTGATCTTGTCAGAATCAAGCACTTCTAGTTCTATAGATGTTATAAATATTTATTAGGGGAAGCAAATACAGGCCCTTTGACTTTAGTATAAATTGTATTTATGTGTTACTGGATTTCAAATTGAGCTGTAGCTAGCATTAATACCTGAACTGAAATCTAGGTTTGCTTCTTTGGGTTGGATTTTCTGTTTGATTTTAGAGAAGATAGATAGTCTCCTGGCCATAGTTGTGAGAAGGGTGTTTAGCAATGTTAAATATACTGATATCTGAAAAGGTTCAAGAGACTGTTTTGGAACTCAGAATTTGTGGATTTGCTATTTTTTCCCTCCAAGGCTGTATTTGCACAGCTAGGAATGTAGATATTAATAACTGAGTTCTGCAGAAGCTCAAGAAGGCTCTGAGCAGAGCTGTGCAGGGCAGGCGTGTTCCTGGCTGCACTGAGGGTGAGCAGAACAGCAGGATCTGCTGTCAGCACAGGTTGTGCATGGCTTGCCTTGGTTAGCTCTCAGGAATGAGACAGACTGAAGCAAACCTGGCAAGTCTTCACGTGATCTGTCACATGAGCTCTTCTGGCTTTGCAGGTTCTACTCTAGAGTGCCCGGTCTGCCTTGCTGAAGTGGGCAGAGCTTGGAAAGCGCTTGGGCAATCTCTGCTGTCATGGTACAATGACCAAAATACAGTCGGGCTTTTGAAGGTGTTCTTAAATTGCGACACAGATTTTACAATTTTTACATGTGAGTCCTGTGTGCACAGAGCATAAATCTTTTCTGCCCTTAAGGATTTTTGGTACCTTTTTTGTGGTCAGGAGCGCACTAAACATGAAAAAAAAAAAAAAGGTAAAATTTACTATAAGTTAAACATTTAATCTACTGAGCTACTTCCAGAACTGATTTGAACATCATGTACTGTGCACCTTCGCTACATTTTGTCTGTTTAAATTTTCACTTCAGGTTGTGAAGTTTGCTTGCCTTCAAGGGCAAATAACTGTCATTGTCACACATGTTCCCATTGGTTCTTCACTTTTTGCAGTGGGACTGTCTTGGGTATAATGCCAGTTCTATGTGAATGTATCCTTCAGTTTCTTTGCAGTTAAAAATGTGACGATCCTGTTTATCTTTGCAGATGTGGAGGTACTGTTGGTGCAATTCTGACATGTCCACTGGAAGTTGTAAAAACTCGACTGCAGTCCTCCTCTGTGACTCTCTACATCTCTGAAGTTCATCTCAACACTGTGAATGGTGCTACTGTCAACCGAGTAACCAGAGTTTCTCCTGGACCTCTCCATTGTCTGAAGTGAGTTACCTGGAAAGGTTTGGGTTCATTTTGGGAAGGGAGGAGGTCAAAATCTGTATAAAAGATTCAGACTCTTATGTCTGTCATGATGCTACCAGATGACTTTCCATGTTTTGACTTTTAACTGTGTTCCTGATTTTTTTTAATGTCCTTCATGCTTGAGCTTGTATGTTGAAGTAGCCAGAGCACGTATACTTTGTGCTGCTGGCAGCTCCAAACTGCATCCCCAAAATTTACTGGCAATACTGTAAAAATTAAGTGCCAGACTGCCATTTTCATGCTGAAAAAGTGTTAGTATAAGACTTCTTAAAGCTGTTTTATGTTCATATCATAGATGTTACTGTATGTGGAGGCAATTAAAATTAACTCAGTTTCAACTTTTACCACCTATAAAGTTTTTGCCTTTGAGTATCTTCTGGTGGATGTGTGGCTAGTAACATTCTTTTAGAGCTAGTAAGGATTAGCTCAGGCCAGCCTTTGCAGTGATCTCTGAAATGTGTTTGTGTGGTGCCTCACTGAATGGGGGCTGCCTTTCCTCTCCTTGTTTGCAGTGCTTGTTTAGTTCAGGAGCTAGCAGGAAAGTGGTAAGGCTACAGTTACACTGCTTGTATGGCCCATAGGAAGGGTCCACTTCATCCTGGGGCACTCAAGCTAGCCAGTTAAGGGGGGAAGAGGTACCTTCAGTATTTGAGGATGAGGGGAAGTTTCCTACAGGAAGGACCTACTACTGCTTCTTGCATTAGAAAGTTGGTTGAGCCTTGACAACTTCTCAATTAATTAGCGAGAAGTTTGTAGAGAACCCCTTCTAGCAGATGAAGTGTAGGGTTTAAACTTAATCTGGTTAGAGGATAGGATTTGCTTAAATGGAGGTTGTACCCAAATAGCTCCTTGAATGGAAGATCATTCTTATCATGTAAGTTTGGGTTCAGAGACTTTTCATGATGGGTGAACATGTTGGGAACAGGTATGTGGGAAGGAAAGGCTTGGATTGTGACTGGCAAGGAGATCTGCTTGACTTAGTGGCTTCTCTTGATGGAAGTAGAGAGCTTCAGCTTCTTTCTGAATGGTTACGAATTTAAGAATGTATATTAATGAATAGCAGGTTGAATAGATGTGTTTTTGTTATGCTTCTTTGCTAGAAGTCTGCTAAAACTGAAAATAACTTCGTATTCCCAGGAAGCAAATTCAGACTGAGGCAGAGGTAGCCCATGATGAACTTTATTGGTAGGGCTTGGTTGTTTTGTTAGTTTGTCTTTAACAATTGCCCTCTTACACATTGTATCTGTAATACAAGAATGTGTCTCTTCTGCTGCTTTTGTTCTTTGCTTAGATGTGTTTTCTTTCAGGCCATTATCAAAGGGCTGAGATGCAAAGCCTGGGTTTCAAGTGCTTTAAATACAGTAAATATGAAAAAATCCCAAATGACATGGCAATGGACCGTGATAATAAAAATACATAGGTGCAGGACATAATTACTCTTGGTTAAGACACTAGGTCTGTTTAGTGGGGAAATAAAACTGGATTCCTTTGTCATTGTCATGCTCTTCCTGTCATTAGATATTTTTTGACTCACAGTTGTCAGACTTTGGTTGTGTCATGGCAAATTCAGTGCAGTGCTCAAGGCTCACATTACTCAGTCTAAAAGCAGAATGATTCAGGCAAATTATGTCAGAATTTCAGTGAACTGACAGCTGTCACTTCTGCGTCTTAAGCATCAGTGGAGGTGACCTCAAAGGCAACATATTCAGGAAATAAACTCAGAAAAACAGGTGAGTCTATTCTCTGGCAACAAAAGAAAATTCTTTTTTCCTTAAATATCTGTGTTGCATGTCATATTGCATTTTCTCATCATTCATTTTACACAATTTAAACCTGAGGTCTTGCTAATGGAAATCTCACCAGCCTCCTTGTGCAGGCTCTCCATGTGACATAAGAAAGTCAATTGAGGCTGTATAGAGCACTTGTCTTCCTTTTCCAGCCATGGATTTGCCCTTGACTATTTTCAATAAACAAGTGCAAGCCCTGGTATCTGCTCTTTAATACAAAATGTTTGTGTCTTCTTTTCAGTGCAGCCTCTGACACTTCCCCAGCCGGTGTTTGTGGATGCAAAAGAGCATCAGTAACTACCTCCATTATAATCCTGTCTATTGCAACCTCTCTTTAGCTCTTTGCTGCTCTGTCATATTCTGGGACTATAGGTCCAAAAGAAGCAAATAGACTTGGTACACTTCATTCCTAATTTTCAAAGACACTGAGATTTCTGCTGCTTTGAATACTTGTATAGTTATATGTTTATATATACATGTGTAACATATGATGTGATGGTAATGATTTTTAAGTAGTGGTTTAAATGGATACAGATCGTGTTAATTGGGTTCATCACTACAAGGCATAAAAATGCTTTCAGGATGACAGGCAGGTCCAAATGATTTGTACTTCCAAGCATATTTTGAGTATGTGTTCAGTATTCCAGTTACCACTGTGGAGCAATGCTGCCCACAATAGTGAAATGATAGCTGATTGTTATGGACGAAAAGCTGGGATGTTGCTGGACACATTATATGTCAGTACTCCTAAACAGCAGTGGTAACTGCAGAACCACTGGTTTATTTTTGCTTAGTGAAAGCAAAGTTAAACTTTCAGTTTGATTTAGCAGCGGTGCAGTGGTGAACCAGGAAGTCAGAACAGGCTTGGAATCCCCTTCAGTGCTATAGATTGCTTTCACTTATTTGTTCTGATAGTAAATTCCAAACAAAATGGCCATTTATACAAGGGTAGTTTGCTTTATTGACTAATTGACTTGTCATTAACCTGCATGGCTCTTTAAAGAAACATACAGAACTATTCGTGTGCATTGGCCAGTGTTTCTAAATCAGTAAGCACAGGGTTCTGTTTTGTAGCATCTGGGAATATAGTTAATTCTTAACTTTAAATCTGGTTCTAAAGTAATTGCTAGAGCAATTTCCAGTAATGGGATGCAAGTAGTCCTTGTTTCTCCTCCCATGTCCTACCATACTTGTTAAAATACCAATGTGATTAGCATCTAGATTGTGGGGCAGATTTCACTAGAACTGATTATTAATGCGGTCTCTTACAGTGCCAGGGTATCTTGCTGCCTAAGAGTCTTCAACTCTTCCTAAAATCCACAACTACATGGGATCTGTATTACAGAACTAAAGAACTAATAATGCCTCAACTCACTACTTGTATCTATGCTTCCCTGTAAACTCCACAAATGCAGGTTACACCTGCTGCCACTCAAGCAATTATTTCTGAGCTGTTTATAGTCAACATGGTGCAGGAGATGTGAGGACTCTGCTGTGGATGTGACTCTGCATGGGTTTCATTCCTGTCTCAGTTACTATCAGTGCATTACTGTGCATGGACAGGTAAGGATTGTCTTCCCTGGAATGAGTCAAAAGCTAAAAAAACACTGGCTTCAGAGCCCAGCAGCAGTGCTTGGTTAGGAGTACACTGGCAGCAGCTCAGTACTGATAGAAGGAAATCCCTGCCAGCCTTTAGGAAGGGTCATTTCTCACATTGAAGTTTTAAACTTTCTTTTGCTATAGTCAAAATAATCACCAGGTCTTAAAAAATAAAGCTAAGAATGGGTTTCTTGGATTTCAGCATTTTATTGGTATGAGAAAGGCAGGGCAAATAGGAAAGCAACCTTGAAGATAAACATTTCTGCCATGAAACTTAGTGTCCTGTTGGGAGTCTAGTGGAATCACACTGGGGTAGCACGTGCAAAGCCATGTTGAGGTGTCTCTTTTTGAGAGGAGAAGATAACAATAAATTGCCAAAGATGTCTGGCTGGGTGTCATAGGCAGTAGAGCAGCATCTTCCAGCGTAGCTCTGAGACAGCAATGACTGAGTGAAACTGCACTTCTGAAGTCTCTCTCATCTCCTCTCTTGCCCTTTGCCTCCCTGGCTCTCCCACGCTAAAAAGTTCACAAACATTGGGAGCTGATGGGTGGTGAAAGGAATTTAGTGTAGAATAAAGTATTTTTGCCTCCTAAACAATCTGCAACCTACACGAATGGGAACATTTCCATGCTTAGTATTTTCTCCCTAAAGAAAGGACACTTTCTTTAACCTCCTAGCAGACAACTCTGTGAATGTGTGTGTTCCGATATATATAAGTTAAATCTGTATTGAGATCTCAAGTTTTACTTCTGCATTTAGTTTATGCTTTTCATGTTGAGCAATAATGTAAATTTTTATGCTTGATCCTAGGAAATTTCTAATTACTTTTTGAGGTCAGCACTGTATTACTGTCAGTTATTATGAAAGTTTTTCACATGGTGAAGTTTTGGTGGTTAGTGTGTTCCTTAATTTTGCTCTGTTACAGTATTGTCTTCTGTCTGTGTTACAGTATTGTCTTCTTGTTTTCTAGGATGATCTTGCAAAATGAAGGCCCTCGTTCTCTGTTCAGAGGGCTGGGTCCTAATTTAGTTGGCGTTGCTCCATCCAGGTAAGTACAAACATGTCCAATAAATGAAATACATTAAGGGCTTTAATGTGTATTTGAAACAAATCTTGCATCTGCAGTTGTAAATACTTAATTAGCAGCAAGTAACATTTGGTTCCTAGGGTAATTTTTTCCTGAGGAATTGTCATTTATGTACTCCAGAGCTCCAGCTGTCTCAGCATTTCCTATCCTATTGTAATAGCATTTACTGTTGTGTGCTAGCCCTTGTGCAGAGCTTTGTCCAGTTAAAAAGAAAAATTCTTAAGGAATTGCACATTTAAACTATAAGTTTGGATCTTGGAAAATACAAAGGTAGACTTAACCTTCAGTTAACAATCACGTAATTGATAACTGTAAGCTAATACATCATCTTCATAAATGTGATTGTGGCTTCAAAACACTGGGTCTTCTTTCCTGAGTTCTGGTGAAGCACAGCCTGGTGCTCCCTTGCAGGAGGAAGCCTCTTCTGAAGCTTTAAAAAGGGTGAGAGACACTGAGTAGGATGAGAGACTTGCCAACTCTCCCAGAGAAAGCAGATCCATCAGTGGACTGGGTTCCAAAAGGTCCTGGGGCAGTGCAGGGCTGGGGATGTAAATCTGATCTAGTTGGCAGTGGTGTTGCTGTTTTCTGTTGCTCTGCATCAGCACAAATACTCCAGCTCCTCACTGGTGCTGGCAGGCAGAGAGAGGAGCACATTATGCCAGAGTTTGAATATATCCTTACATAGAAGCTTAAGTTCAGTCCAAAAATAGAATACATGGAAGAGTATAGAAACAAAGCTGTGTAAAAGTAATATATTCCTTAGGCCTGGAGGAAGATACTTGAAGTTGTTTCCTGGCTCATACTTTTTTTCCTCTCTGTTTAAGAGAAAAACCTTTATGCAGAGGGAATATATTCCGCAAAGGTTTTATTTCTTTTCCTAGACTTAGTGCCCTGCTTTTATTTGTTTAAAGAGAAAACATTCCTATCTCCTGCACACTCAGTAGGAGAGTATCTTAGCTTTTCTGGTTTGAAGCATTTAGATGGTTCTAAAAATATTACTAAACTGAACTTTAGATCTGGTGAGGTAATGTTCTTTAGATCCTCTGCATAAATAAGAAAAAAATCTAATGAAGGAATTAGATTATCTTTATTTTAGGAAATTTTTTAAGGACTTAGGAATATCAGAGGTGTTTTCTGATCACTAACTTTGCACTGCTCTTTGGAAAAGCTGAAGTAAACCTAGTAGTAGTAGCATTTTTGTTCTTGACACCTATGGAATATCAGCACTTCCTAGTCTGTACTTCTGTACAATAGACTAGTCAGTTCTATCAAATCTTCAATATTGATATCACTTTAATAGCAATTTTTACCCAGGAATGGGATCCACTGCATAAGTGACTATCATATGACATATCCTCCATGAAGAGTATCCTCAGCTGAAAAAAGATCTGTTTCTTTTCAGTTAATTATATGTTTAATCTTCTGTTTCCCTTTGGGTCTTCCCCTGGGTGAAATACTTAGCTTGCTGCCTCCCATCCACCATACCAAAAATGTCTTCTTGATGTAGTTGTGTAAACCTTATTTATAAGCACATCATCATTTCCTTCTGGCTGATTCTGTCTTCAACCAGTACTTCATTTCAATTAAGCATTAGCTAAGTGGATTTAACATCAGCTCTTTGTTTAAATAAGCTGTACAGAAGCATATTTCATAACACATCCAGTGTACTTAACTGAGTTCAGGTTCCATTTTAGAAATTACACCCATAAGCAAGCACTTTATCTTTTTTGTAATAAGAAAAACATGTTTGCACAGCTAATGAGGTTAATGTTCTGCTTGGGAAAAGTGGCACATTTATTTTTTTCTCTTGCAGAGGGAGGTGTCTGTAGATTTAAAACAACTGATTTACAACCTGAAATGTGATGTTTATGTGCTTAAAATAAGTGTTTTAGCTTTCATGAGTGAAAACAACAATTTTTCATAATGCATTGAATTGGGATGCTGACTTTGTCTAGCTTTGTTTGGATACCAGCTCACAGACTTTCATAGCAGAAGTTTACAACATTTTTCATGGTATATTCAGAGACAAAAATAACTGTCTATTATAAATACAGAACTCTGGAAACTAAACGTGAAAATCGCAGCTTCACAGCTGTTCTAGCATTTAATGTATAAAGATTTATAATGTCAAGTTATCAACATTTAAATCTTAAATGCTGTAATAATAAGAATGTTCTTTTTTTTAAGAAGCCACATACTTGCTAGTTCTCTTCAAATTGTCCTGCTATTGAAATGAGTCTAGGTCCATCAGAAGAAGTTTGTTCTATTATTAATGTTGAAGAATACTAAAACTTTTTCAGTGGTTTTCTTCCCTGGCTTAACTTCCTAGTGTCACAAAAATCACTGCCACATTTCAAACTGTCCTTCCCCTCACTAACTGGTAATTGGAGCTGCTGTGTGGAAAAAAAAGTTCAAGTGTCATGTTGAGATTATTCATTTCCATTCCTAGAACAGTCCCACTACTTTGCAAGAGTTAATCCTTTAGTAGTTCTTTACTGAGGAAGAAAGTTTTAGCCCAAGATAATCTTCAGTCAGTGAAGTTAATGATGCTGCTTTTTGAGGATTTTGAAATGTAAAACATAACATAACTTGGATTTTGTTCTAATTTTAGAGCAATATATTTTGCTGCTTACTCAAATTGCAAGGAAAAGCTGAACAATATTTTCAATCCAGATTCTACCCAGGTACACATGATTTCAGCTGGTGTGGCAGGTAAGGATCTGTAACTTTTTAGCTTCAGCCTACAGTCATATCTGCAAATGAGAGGTGACAATAAATATGGAAAAAAACCCCCAACAAAACAGAACATGCTCAGCAATTGAATGATGCCTTTTAAGTGGTTATCTGCCTTGGCCTCTCATTAAACAGGCTCTCTGGTGAATATATGCATGAAACTGCACTAAGTGATAAATAACTGTGTGTGTGAGCAGTCTTCTCTAGAAGCTCTGCATGCCTGCTTTTTCAGTTGTAAATTTGTGAAATGAAAAATGTAAGCTTTTAAAACAGTAACTTGCTGCTCTGTAAGCTATAAACAGTGTTTGCATTGACTTCTGGTTTAATTCTTCCTTGTCAGATTTTTTACCACCACTTTCTGCTACAGCTTTGTATATTTGACTTAGTTTTGTCTTTCAGAAATGTGACTGCAGTTATTTGTGTAAATTACATGTAACACTCTCCCCTCCTTTGCCAGTCTATGAGAAGCTTGCTCTACCACTAAAGAGTCAGAGAAGAGCAGATTTTTCATAGTTTTCATGTATTTTCATCTCTATAGAAATAATTCCTGTTTTATATCTGCAGTGTAACTTTGGTGTATTTTAGCAGCTGCAGGTATTTGTTGCTTGATTTGTATATTCTGTGCTTTGGGATCATTAACAAGGGGAATTAAAGGTAACTGAGCTGAGTTATGGTCATGGACTTGCGCTGGAAAAATCAAAACTTGGGTTGGCAACACTTTATTGTTGCCTGTGATTTTCCTGCACAAAAACAAACATTCAGGTGCTTTTATAGGCCATGGGCACTTTACAGATGAATTCTGACAATTTAATTGTGGAAGTTTCTAAGTCCTGTAAAATTTTACAAGCAGTTTGTAGAACTGGAGTACCACCAATCTGGAATGGACTGATGGTGTGATGTCAGAATAAGGAATAGGATTAGTTTTCTATTTAATACTTGCTAATAATCTGATACATAGAGATTTTATATAGCATATAAAATATAAGTGATGTTAGCTTTATACCTAAATGATACTAATGTTCATCTCTGGCACATGAAATGTTGTGACAGTTTTTAATCTTTGAGGTGTTAGAAGAGCTCTTTTATTTTGCCCAGTTGGACAAGGATGATGCAGTGTTTGGTTAATTTATCATCTAGAAGTGAGTGGTTTTGTTTTTAGGTTAACAGCAGAGGGAATGGGATGGAAGGGGATTTAATGAAGAGTTCATCCTAATCAGTTAATTGCATAAAGAAAGATGAAAAGTCTTCAGGTCCTTGTCAAGGGAATGAAGCGTGTCCTTAATTTGGGGGCAGGGGGAAGTGTGGGTGGTACAAACAAGTCTGTCCTCAATTGAAGACAGCTTGTGCATCTCATGCAGTGCTGCAAACAAGTGAAGATTCTGAGTGTTCCTCAGCTTTGGAAGTTCCTGCCCTCATTCTGTAAAGCACATTTATGGAGATGTGCTGTAGTGCCTTTTCCTGAGTGTTTGCAGTCTCAGGCTGTAGTTTGCCATGGAGCACCATGGCTGCTTCCCTTCCAGGAGCTTTGTGTTGTGCATTCGTACAACAGCAGACTGGGGAAAGGGATTCCAGCCTTGGCTGCTGTTTGCCTTTTTTGTGTACAAGCTTTAACATTGAACAGCTCTTGGGGCTGTTACCTGTCTCATACTTCACAGGTTCTGCAGTTGTATTTCTAAACCCCAGTCAGTGAAACAGAATGCTCAGTGCAGGCTCACACCATAGGTGTGGGCACTGTACAGTACAGAAATTCTCAGGTTCTTTAACAAACAGCATTTCAGTTATCTGTTCTGGTGTTATTCTGATATATGAAAAGGACTCTGCAGTTAAAATTAACAGTGCTTTCTTGGGAATGTGCTAACCTTGTTTTTGTAATTCTAATATATTTCAGAAAATGCACTTAAACCAGCTATTAACAGTTTTACCTGCAAGGTTTGTATTGCTGTATGATGCAAATCACCTTAAAGAAATGGCAAAATAACAAGGACAAAATCAAATGTGAGGTTTTATTTGGTTGACAGGTTAATACAGAAGATCGTTGCAATATTTGCTTTGGAACCTAAGATTGCAAAATTGTCAAGGTGGATAAATACTTCTGAATTAGCAAAAAAATAATCAGTATTGGTGTTTTTCTTTTTCAGCTGCCATTGGTTTCAGTAAGGAATTGAATAAGTCAGTCTTAAATGAGGGTTGTTGTTTTGTTGGTGGTTTTTTGGTGGGTTGGTGTTTTTTGGATATGACCTTTGTTTCATAAACTCCAATACCTAATTAGCATGAAGTGGGATTTGCGCTTTTCCTGTAGGTTGCAAAATACAGTAATGATGCAAAAATGCATTAAAAGAAAAAACAATTGTAACATTGTTTTATGAAAGTACTGCAAATACTGAACTTTAGTCACCCTATTCTTTGTATCATGTACTAATACATGTCTCAGGCTAGGCTGACGTCATTGTTAAATAAGGATTGTTTTATGCACATGATTTTGGGAGTGAAAAGCTGAGGTATTTTAAGCATTTTTGTTGCTGGTTTTAGGCCCGATTCTTCATTCTCAAAATATATATTTATGGTTTTAAGATTCTTCTATTAAGTTTGTTTTATCCCAAGGAAAGTGAAGTATCTACATATTAGTAACTGATGCCTTATGCAAAGAGAAATGAATGCTGTCTTCTTGCTGTTCTAGTTTCCAGCATATAAAAAGCACATCCCCTTCATGCCTAAAATATCTGTGTTGACATGAAGAAGGACTCAGCAATCCTTTTTGCTTACTCCTCAGCATATCGTGGTTCTCTTTTTGCAAACTAGGGCAGGGAATATATCTGGGCTTGTACAGGTCTGAGTGTTTGCTTGTGTGAAGAGCTGATTTCTGGACACATTTCCAAGTTAGGCTAAATTCTCAGATTCATTCTAAACTCTGCCTTCTCATTGCACTCAGCCTCTCTCATTGCAGAGAAGAAAAGCTGTAGAGAACTGAATGAGATACTTGATTCCTGTATGGCTTTCTTGTTTGCTTTTTTAATGATTCACAACCCCAGTCAGACAACATGGTTGCAAATCTGCTGCAAAACTACTTTGCCTTGTATGCTGTTGCTGTTTCTTCTAGAACTTTACTGGCAAACCAACCCAAATGCAGATTTTTTTATTATTTTTATTTATTTACAAATAATTGGGACCACTTTATTATGTTGTTTATGTAAGTTTTTAGTGCTATGTACGCAGTTAATTCATACTAAATAAAATACATATTTAGTTCACTGGTCTTAGAAAGTTGGATTTCATAAGGCATCTTTTCTGTCCCAAGACTAGGCTAGCTTTAGTGAATAATATTTTCAAGGGAGTAAGGAAGGAGGATTCACTTGTAAATTTGCTATATAGGTAAGTATTTGGAAGTGTAAATTAAACTGCTGCAAATGAGCAGAAATTTCAGTACTCAGTGCATTTTAAACATCTATTTTAATATCTGTGGCCTGTTTTGATTATTTTTCTTTCTTTTTTTCCTAAACTTTTACCTGCAAACAGTTAGATTTCCCAATAACTAATTGACAAATCCTTCCGCTGGGATTCGATTTGTACACTTGTGTCTGATGAGGTCACTGCTTGTTGTTATGATACAGAAAAGCCTGTGTCTATTTTAGGCATTTACTGTACATTTCTCCCGTGAAAAGAGTGAGATCGTGTCATCTCATGCTCCCCCTCCGCAGGTCACTTCCTGCAGCAATATGGACTAACTTAAACCTCGTGAGTACTGAACTGAGCGTCTCTTGCAGCCTCTAGTGTAAGAACCACACATTGGGTTTGTGATATCTATTGAATAAACAACCTAAGGGGAAAACACTTCTAGCTTGAACTCAGATGATGTGCATTGTGCAAAGACATCACTTTTCCTTAACTCTGTTTAGAGTGATTTTTTTTTTTCCTGTGCCATTCAGGGAAAGGTAGGAAATACCTTTCACTGAGAGCTGCTACTGTACTTAGCTCTGGCTAACCAAAAGCCCCTACTGGGTTAAACAAGGCATTTTGGGGTTTTTTTTCCCAGTGTTACAGAGGTGCCTTTAAAATGATGCAGCTAATATTATCTGTTGTCACATTTATTTCAAAGACCTCTTTTCTTTTTCTTTTTTTAGTATGTGTGTTTAATCCTTTCTGTCTCTTTCTGTTTACTCTTTTGGTTTGTTTTTATTTTACTACTTTTAAATTTTAATTCATCATGCCACGTTCACATGCGTCTGTATCAATTACATTGGCTTATAGATTAAAAAGCACCAACCCTCTCCTTTGNGGTAAGTATTTGGAAGTGTAAATTAAACTGCTGCAAATGAGCAGAAATTTCAGTACTCAGTGCATTTTAAACATCTATTTTAATATCTGTGGCCTGTTTTGATTATTTTTCTTTCTTTTTTTCCTAAACTTTTACCTGCAAACAGTTAGATTTCCCAATAACTAATTGACAAATCCTTCCGCTGGGATTCGATTTGTACACTTGTGTCTGATGAGGTCACTGCTTGTTGTTATGATACAGAAAAGCCTGTGTCTATTTTAGGCATTTACTGTACATTTCTCCCGTGAAAAGAGTGAGATCGTGTCATCTCATGCTCCCCCTCCGCAGGTCACTTCCTGCAGCAATATGGACTAACTTAAACCTCGTGAGTACTGAACTGAGCGTCTCTTGCAGCCTCTAGTGTAAGAACCACACATTGGGTTTGTGATATCTATTGAATAAACAACCTAAGGGGAAAACACTTCTAGCTTGAACTCAGATGATGTGCATTGTGCAAAGACATCACTTTTCCTTAACTCTGTTTAGAGTGATTTTTTTTTTTCCTGTGCCATTCAGGGAAAGGTAGGAAATACCTTTCACTGAGAGCTGCTACTGTACTTAGCTCTGGCTAACCAAAAGCCCCTACTGGGTTAAACAAGGCATTTTGGGGTTTTTTTTCCCAGTGTTACAGNAATTACATTGGCTTATAGATTAAAAAGCACCAACCCTCTCCTTTGAAATATGATGCATAATAGGAATACCTGGGATCTTACCTGTCAGTAGCTGGGATACCTGAAAAAGTAGATTGAGATAATTCTATCTGAAACTGGGATACAATAAAAACTACAGGAGTTTGTAGTATTGCCAAATTTGTCTGCACTTGTCATGAATCTGGGATCTTTCTTGAGGGTGCAACACATTGATAGGCATTGTAAAGCATTAATGTTCATTGAGGCTTTTAAAAAGGAAAAAGGAAACACAATTGATGGAGCTTCATGCCAGTTGTTGAAACCCCCTAAAGTTTGTTTTAATGAATACTTTTGCTACAGATTTTCTGTATTTAAAAGTCAAAGTTTATCTTCTCAAGGATCCCAAATGGTATGTTTCATGTTTTGGAGGGCTTTCCTTGTGGCAGCATCACTCAATTTGTAATTCATTTTGATTCTTCTTAACTGCATTTGCTGCATTAGCTGTAAGAATTGACCTGTAGTCATCTCATCTTGAAACCTGAATTATTGAAGGCCCTTTCATTTGAAAGCTTTGGTTTGAACTTAGGTTTGGTCAACTTAGGCCTGTGACAGACATGGGGAAATATATTGGCATGATGCTGAGTGTCTGATCCTGCTGTTGGAGGTGCTGCATTTAAATAATGCTTAGAGTGACCCCAGGAATGCAGTTTTGAGTAGAGTAGGGGCTGCATCCTGTGCCAGCCACTTTTCACTGGAAATTTCCAATATACTCTTCCCAGCCAGCCTAGAAGTATCAGGCTGCTGGCTGAGGGGGAATACAGTCACTGCTGTCACTCAGCCACTGCCACTGACGGGACCTATGCATCGCCTGTCCCAGATTCAGGATTTACAGACACCCTTATTTTGAGTTGAATATGAAGGAGAAAGAATGTTACCATATAAAAGTTGCATTCCTATTTAAGTTGCATGTTTTGGAATTTTGTAAAAGGCTTTTTGGCTTTGTTGACTTGTAATTAAGAACTAGGAGAAACTTAAGAACTAATTTTGGTTTTTGGAGAAGTCTTTCCTGGAAGATGTATTGGTAGGCAAAGTGAGTGATTTTTCCCCACCTTATTTCAAAGCCTTTGTTGCAGTTCTCTGCATTTCCTGGTGCACTTCATGCCAGAAAGATTCTAATTGGAAGTCAAACAAAGTTAAAATTTATTAGTGCCTGTGTAAAGAAATAAAAACATACAAGAATGAAGTTTCCTTTCAGAATAGTTGAACTCGGGCTCAAATGCTATTGGAATCAGTGGAGTTTCTGTGACATTAAGTGATAGGTCAGATGGGTTATGGCTACTTGAGCTACAGAGCCTGTTTTGCACATGGAGTGTTTTAAAAACATTCCATACCTTGTTATGGCAGAGTAGTTGCCCAGTGCTTTGAGTTTTTACATCATTATTGACCTCCCTGAAATAGAGATATAAAACTCTTGGCTTGTTAGGATTTCACTCGATCATATGAAAGTTATATAAGTACTGAGATACAGGGAAAATGAGTAGTGAATCAGAAAAAAAGCCAGCTCCAAACCTTTATTATCTGCCACAAGAAGTTGCTTAGTTAAGAAGTTGGAGTCAGTTTAAAAATCTGTTTAATCAGGAAATCGAACAGAAGCGGCCATCTGTTTTTTTATTCTTTTGGTGTAGAAAACTGGCTCAGTCTTAGTCACTGCCAAATCTGATAATTTGTTTTTAGAACTTGACCTTATGTTCAAACCATACTACAAACCCTAATGACCTGTTTAAGCTTTGGGGGGGTGGGCACAGATCAAACCTTAGAACAGTTAAGATCCCCTGGCATTTCTGAGTATTGCAGACCTTTGTATGCAATGTAAACCTAGATTGTGATTGAGCAGGAGTAACATGTATGCAAACAGTTCTGCTAAATCTGTTTCTGTGAGCTGTTACTGGTCTGATAAAAAAGCTTAGCAATATCCTGTTGGTGGATAAGTACCGTGCCCCAGCCATGCACTGAACAAGGTAACTCTGTCCTTCCCCACACACTCAGTCCATCCCCTTGCAGGAGGGAGTATGTCTTTGTAGTTATATATCAGCCGTGTGTGTCACTTAGAGAGCAAATGTCTAAATTTATCATCTCTTTCCTGGCCATGTTCCAGCTTTTCCCTTTTCCTATTCTCTCCTGCAGACGTGACACCTCATTGATGGTGCATGTGTGGTATTACAGCTCGAGATGATTTTTTTAATTTGGATTTTTTCAGAGCTGCCTTTTCACTCTGCTTTCTCTCTTCTGCTTTCTCTCTCTCTCCACAGTTGTGCAGAAGTAAGAGTGATTCTTACTTCTTTTTTTCCTTTTTTTCTTTTTTCTATTTTTGTCTCATTTTTTCTTTTTCTTCTGTTTTCTTTAGTGGACTGAAAATCAAAGCTTTAACCCTTGGCCCTTATGCAAGCCTGAGTAGTGGCTGTCTGTCTGAATAGTTAGAAATCATAGTATTTACTTTAACAATTTAAACACTCATATGCTTGTAAAAGTATTCCAAGGCCGGCCAACAATCTCTGCTTTGAATACTAAATAAAAGATTAGCACTCAAATATAACTGCTCTATAAGTTCAGTATTAAAAGGTCTCTTAATTTACAGTAATAAATGCCTTTTAACTGCACCAAAAGTAGTATTTATTAAGTCTGCATGCTTTTAAACTCGGATTGTATTTCAGGTAACAAAGTAAATTGAGGCAATGTTTTATAGCATCTCAAATTGCTACTGCTGTCTCTGCAATGCATTCTTATTGACTTTTTTGCCCAATTGGCTGATATTTTTCTAGCTGACACTGCTGTTCTGTGGTGTCAAAACAGGGTTGGTATCAGATAGGCAGAGAACTGTACTTAATTTGGCTTATTTTATATGGGGCATCACTTGCTAAGAATCAAACTTAATCAGTTTTAATGTAAAATATAAAAACAATCTAAGTGTTCATTGGCTGTATGGATTCACAAAGTGTCAGTAAAATGGGGACTTCAGAAAATCAGTATAGTCCGAGTTTTTGCATCCACTGTACCTTAACTGTGCGTTTGGAACTTAGATGCAGCTGTTCTTGTGACATTATCACATCTAATTTTGTTATTTTTACATTTTTTAGGCTTTACTGCGATCACAACAACTAATCCCATTTGGTTGGTAAAGACACGATTACAGCTTGATGCAAGGTAAAGTGGCAATAGGAAACCTCACTGCTGTGGTAAGATTGTACTCAAGGGCTGTGAATCTGTTCTGCACTCCAAAGCACAATGAATTCTTAAACATTCAACATTTCAGATTCAGAAAGTTGATGCTAGTCTGTCTACAACTTACGACTTCTATTTTTTAATTCATTCTGAGACATGCTGGAGGTGTTGTAATAGACTGACCAGGAAATCTGGAATGAATTACAAGGTTAACAGTTTCATTAAAATCATATTCTACCAACTATATACTTACATTTTCATTCTGTAATACGCCCTCTTTAACTGGTGAGCTAAACATTCCTGAAATATGGATTCAGTATTGTAGCAGATGGTTAGAAAAAGGCTTTAAACATTCTCGGGTTTTTTGGTTTTTTTGTATACAGTGAGTTCTAGCCTATAAAAAGGGACAGACTTCTTTCATCAATAGGAACAGGAATTGTCCTAATATGGGATAGTAAAATAAATTGTTTGGACTTACCTTAGAATTGATTACAGAAATGGTTTAATGCGAAACTTGTAATGAAAGTAGAATTTTGTGCAAATAGGAAGGAAGACAGACCTCTGTATTCCCATCTATTTAAACCTATAGGGAGAGACTGGTATATGATAAGTCCATATGAGTTACTGTAGCTCCTGAGAAGGTTATCTGCTGTTTTATTCTGTGACTTGCTCACTTAGACCTCTGCTGGCACAATCCATGCCTGCACTTGGAGCTGTAGTGAAGCACATCTCGTGTAGTGTTGTCATGGGTTTGCATAGTTGTGTACAGTATTCTAACTACTTCAGTATGCACAACTCAATTCAGTGAGCAAGCTCAAAATGGGAAGTAAACTTAATTTGCCAAATACTGCTTGAAACAGGTATATCTAATGAGCATTAGCCTTGACATCAGCAGTGGCTTAGTTCAATCAAATAACAGCTCCCAGTATTGCACTGGTTGCTGTGCCAATTGTTTGCTGAGAGCTGTAGTGCTGAGGGCTGCTGTTTCAGCTCTTAGCCACTGAATGCTGTGGAGCTCTTTATTGAGGCAACAATTAGGGCAAATCCATTATGCAAAAGGAAATGGTCATTTTTTTCATCAGTCATTGACACTGATAGCCCATTTGGGAGTCTGTTTCCAAGCAGTTTAGTCCTTTATTGCATGAGAGTTGGGGAGGCCTAAAGCTGTTCAACGTTTCCCTGTGATACTTTTTCTTTAGTCACTGTTGAAGTCTGGCTTGGATTCTGTGTAATGCTTTACCTGTGTTTAGTGCTGAAGGCCTTTGAGACTGTCAAGTGGCTTGGAGCCCCTCAGCAGTGCTGGATATTTCCTAAGGGTTCTTCCCACTACAAACTTGTTTAATTGTGTTCCAGTCCTGCTGGTTGCACCAGTTGATCTTTGGGCTTGTTTTCTCCTTTTTAGGAATCGTGGAGAAAAGCGAATGAGCGCTTTTGAGTGTGTCCGCAAAGTTTATCGCTTGGACGGGTTTAAAGGCTTTTACCGGGGAATGTCCGCATCCTACGCAGGCATATCTGAGACTGTTATTCACTTTGTCATTTATGAGAGTATTAAGAAAAAATTACTGGAATATAAGACTGCTTCTGCCATGGGCAATGAGGATGAATCAGCAAAAGAAGCATCGGACTTTGTTCGAATGATGATGGCTGCTGCCACTTCCAAAACGTGTGCAACATCAATAGCATATCCCCATGGTAAGTGGGACATGTGCAGCTGGGACCCTGAGTCAGATCCATCAAAGGGAGTCTTCTCAGTGAGATTTGCAGCCAACTTTGGTTCACTTGCTCAAGAAATATTTTTCTGTTTAAATATCAGATTTAGCAGGTCAACATGAGATAGTATTCAGAAACAGAAGTGCTTTCCAGTGGATATCCAGCATGATCTTTTCTTAGGCAATGTTTATTTTGCCAAGGGATTTGCCAGGTTTTGGCCCAGTGTACTCAAAGAGGTGCTTTTTCAGTTGGAATCTTTCCATATACTCAGCAGTTTTCCATAATGTGCCATCAGGTTCTTGTCCCCCTTGTAGGGGAACAGGCTGGCTGGTTTGTGTGTCAGTTGCACTTGATCTTCCTGCAGAGTAGCTGTGTATACATTGTTCGTTAATGAACTGAGCACTGAACTAATGTCAACTTCTGAGCTAAAATGTAAGCCCAAGCAACAGTCCTTTCTGGATTGTAGCTAAGCAAATTAACTTGCCTTGTGTAGTCAGATATCTAATACTTGCTCTCTTCTTACACATACTTGGTTTGCTACTCTGTTTGTCTTTGTCCTCTTATTTTTTTTTTTAAAGAAGAGTTGTGAGATTGAGAACTTGGGGAGGGGTATTTTTGTATAAAAATCCCTGATCAATTGCTGGGAAAAATAATAAAAAGTGGTAAATGTAACCACTCAATTTTTCTTTTTTTCCACTGGTTTTCTTTGTACAGAGGTTGTACGAACAAGACTAAGAGAAGAGGGAACAAAATACAGATCTTTCTTCCAGACACTCTCTTTGCTTGTGCGAGAGGAAGGGTATGGCTCCCTTTACCGAGGTTTAACTACACACCTGATCAGACAGATTCCAAACACGGCTATCATGATGTCCACCTATGAAGTTGTAGTCCACTTACTTGATGGATAGCAGTGTGACAAGGTGGAAGAAGGTGGAAGATAGAAAGACTGGAGTGGACCACTGAATGTCAGTGCCAATGTGGTGGGCAAAAGGAACGTTGTATCCGGAACAAGCAACTGTGGACAAAACAGAAGGTTGATTGTGGGCAACTCTGAATAATTTTGCTGCCTTTATTGTGTGGTCTCATGTCAGTGTGACAAATGGGAAGTGATCCTTAGGGAATGCCTTCATACATCTCTTAATTTAGAATTACTCTTTTCTTTTCATCTGTTGATCTAGACAAAGCCATTGAGTCATCTTCAGAGACCCAGTGGGTGAGGGAGGGGACATGAAATGTGTTTCTGGGCAGTCCTATTGCCTTCTCTTAGTGATTGCTCTCAACCTCATCATTTTTGTTCTGTATTACTGCACAGTAACCTGTTGGAGGAATTGGCAAGACAGTACTTTTATAGCTTTCTATACCTGAAACTTCCATATGGTTGCTCTGAAGATTCATAAAGAGACTGAGGTAGTGGTAAGTGTGTAAAGTTTTCCATGTTGCTACCTCAAGACAAAATATGGTGCAGGGACCCAGAACAGTTACTTCTTCACTACAAAAGGTGATGCCTGTTGTAGCTTTTTGGTTTTGATGGTTTTTCTTTTCCTTGATGTTTGAGCAGCATTGTTGGTTAGTGAGAGAGGGTCTTACTGTTCAAATCTTCAGGTTATCAGTCCGTTAATGTTGATGTATGTGGACTTCTGGTCCTACTGCGTCATCCTTTTTGTTTTCTGGAACTTTTCTTAAGTAAGAGAGGCCTATGAAACATTGTCTTGCATCATCAGTTTTCCTTGACAACCTGTTCAGGTCACTCACACAGCTAAGGAAGAAGTTGCTGAATGCTACTTTACAGCTGTTTTAAGATTTGTAATGTGATGAGAAATCTCAACTAGTCCAGCCTCCCATTTATGAAGACAGGATTCACTCAGATAGTTTCATGCTGCCTAAGCACAAACTTTATTACCCTTAAATATCTGGCAAATCCTGCCTTGGATTACCAGTATTTATCTAGGACTGCTGGGCAAGAACACATAAATCACTGTGGCTAGGGTGACCAGAAAGCAGAATCCAGGTAAAGTTGTGATAGATCTTGTCAGTGCAGACAGGCTCTGTGCAGAAGGATGGAGAAATTGTAAATGATATTTCTTGAAAGCATTCCTGCTGATAATTGCTGTATCACTTCTGTCATCTTGAGCCAGTGTACTGAGCTATAATGTTGTCCTCCACATTGTCTGATTATTCAGACATTGGTTTTGATCTGTAAGCAAATTGCAAAATAATGCCTTTTATTCAGCAGTGAGGCTTAGCTGGTTTATTCTGTCATAATTTACAGAATTTTCCAAAGTCATACAACTGGAGTGTCAAGCAGTTTATTGTTATAGGAAGTTTTACAGCTTTCCAGACAGACATCTTCTCAGTCTGCATCCATTGTCCTCATGAGGAAGATGGTCATTTATAAACTGGGGTCAATAGCTTTCTCCATATAAATGCTGATACACTGGCATGGACAGAACTGTGCTCTCAGCTCTTCCAGTGTGGTACTTCAGTACACTTGAACTGTGCATCATGTGCAATGGCTTTATTTTAAGAATGACTTCTTATGCACTTTGTGGCCTTCTTAGGGCTTATGACTTTTCTTCCTCTTACTGATTATTAGGAATCAAACCATGTTTGAAACATGCAGTTTGTTTTTAAACAAAGCAAGTGGTTTGATTTCTGTGTAAGCTGTGCAGGAGCTTATGCTGTAAATCCATAGCATCTCTGTGGCAGTGTAAAACCTCAAAGTTTGCAGAAAAATCAGTCTAGGTTTTTCTCGTTTGCTGTCCTTATTTTGACCCTTGGTGTGTTCTCCACACAATGTCAAAGTATTTGAGTATTTTATGTAATTCTCTGTATTAATTCCTCATCCTCTAAAAGCCACCCATAGTAAGTACATCGACCTTGCAGTGCTGTGTTGACTTCCCTCCATGGTAAATGTTCTCTTTTTAAAGACAGCATGGTCTGAGGGGTGACCACAGTGAACTTGATTGTCTCAAAAGAAGTGAAAGGAGTGCTTAAATGTGTTTTAAAGCGTGCTTTTTCTAGTGATCTGTCTAGGAAAAGACTGGAGTATTTATGACTCACCTAAGCCTTGATGTGATTTTTTTTTTTCAGATAAATAAGTGCAGGAGTGGTGACTTATTGTAATTTTTGTGAGATTGAAAGTGGGTCACTCTTCAGGTTATCTGGAATACTCAGTCATAGCCAAAACTTAAATTGGCAAAGATCATACTCAGCTTTGGAGTTCATTAATGTAGTGAATACTTGGAGTAGCCGAGGCTTCGTGAGAGTTTCTCTCCGCTGTTTGGATACATTGTCCCCTGTTTGTCTCCCATTCCTGGGTATTCCCTGGGTACTGTGCGTGCCTCCTCTGGGTAAGAGCAGAGCCCCTGGAGTTGATAAGCAGGACATGTTAACAAGTACAGTTGAATATGGGAGATAACAGCTAAAAGCAGACAATCAGCTTATTACTCCACCTCTTTAAAGGGTGTTCCAGCTTTGTTTTAAACTTCAGGGGTGATCATTTTGGCTTCCTTTGCATAACCAAACATAACCCCAAAATTTCTTGGGATTTTTCATTATTTTTAAACTACAAATACCTGCAAAATTACCTCTGATATTATTTCCCAAAGATCTTTAAATTATTTATATAGTTTTCTTGATATTTATTATAAAAACTCAAGGGGAGTAACAAGATGCTTCATTCCAATAATATCTTTAACCACAGAGCTGAAAGCAGTGCATTTAAACTCGGTCATCTTGATTTGTATTTGGATGTCATGTATTTACGTCCCACTTGTGTGTGCTAGAGGGAAGGGTGTGTGCAGAACTCCGAGCGCTGAGTTGGTTCCTCCTTTCCCTGGCTGTGTCCTTGCTGGGGCCGGCAGGTGGCGCTCCCTCCGCGGGCCTCAGGCCGGGAAAAGCCTTGGGAAACGTCCCGGGAATGCCGGCCCCGAGCCCCGCCTTGCCCTGCGCTGCTGCCCGGGAACAGCCGCCTGGGCACGGCCAGATCCGCCGTGGCTGGCCCCGGAACTGGGCTTGCACGAAGGAGCTGTGGAATTTTGAAGTTGTTGTAACTGAGACACTGCCTGTCCCTTAACCATTAACGCTGCCCCTATCTCTGTTTACATAACGCACTCCGCATCTTCCCTTGCTGATTGAGGTGTTAATGACGGCGAATTGTTTGTTTGTTAATGACAGTTTCTGCTAGTCTGTTTTTCTTAAGACATCTGCAACATTCCTCAGACTGCAGCGTCGTAAAAGAATGCTTCCAGAGACAAGAGTGGAGAGCCTTTATAAATGTTGCTTCCTGTTAAAACTGTTCAGATTTGGAAAACAAGCTGAATGCTGAAGTGTGCCTAGGTAAATGTACTACTTTTTTCAACTTTGTCTGTTAAGACTTAGTTATGTAATTTTTTTCAGCTCTTCTATTTAAGAGTCTGCCTACCCTGCATATGTGAACATAACTATGCCCTCAGAGTCATAGCTAAACGCTCACAGATGACAGATTGAGAATACTTCAGTACTCATGTGAGGTTTGCTATTATTCTTGCATACATGTAGTTGGCTGTAAACTATGTGCATTTACTCTGTATTTATATAGTTAACTTTTTGTTTGGATTGCTTTAAATTTCAAAGCAAATTAAAATTATGTGCTTCTATTCAAATGTTGCCTGCTGTGCTAAGCTGTACACTGTTTTTAACCTTTTAATTTTTCTATTACTGATACATACCAGTGCCTGCACAGTTGTGATTAAAAATGAAAAATTCATTAACCTAGTGAATCATTTTATCTTTTGATATTTTATAGTAGCTGAAAATAAGGTGTGTCTATTGTAGCTTTAGTATGCCTTTTTGGAGGAATTATGGATAATTTAAACTAGCAGTATGTGTTGGTGCAGTTGGATTTGAACACAGTAACCTCTACAGAGCCAAGCAATCCTGTCCTGGCAACTGAGGTTCAGGAGCTGGTGACCACAAAACTCCTGTCTGTTTGAAGTGCCAGCTAGCACAAGCCACTGGTGACAAAACTGAAGGGCCCTAATTCCTTAAAATGCTCAGAGTTAATTGCATGTGAGGTTAAAACCAAGTCCCTGAACCTGATACATTGATAGATATTGATATTGTTTTTCTTATGATAGCTGATGTTTCATCTGTAGTCTATCCTGAGCTTCCTCACAAATCATTCTGCAAATGCATACATGGGGTTTGTTTGGTGACTGCAGTTTTTCCTCCTCAGTGTGAGTTCTGGAACTGAGTCTTTGCAGCCTCTAATACAGAGGCAGGTTCGAGGTCTCTGATTTGATGCTTTCAGCTGTTCAAACTGAAATTTGTACTTCAACACTTGCATTAAATGAGCACATCTGTGATAGCTTTTTTCTTTCAGTAGGTGTTACTGTGAATTGCTCTACCTGCCACACCTTCTAGCTCCCAGGCCAGCCAGGCTTAGAGGTATTCAGTCTTCTGGAACCAGTACAGGAAACCAGTGTGCTTATCCCTGACACATCTGAAATTATGCCTCTAACTAGCATAGCTGTAATTGATCTTTCACTTTTACTTTGCAAAGGAGACACTTTGGCAGGGCAGAGCTCAGGGTAAGTCTGTGGGGATGTTTTGAAATTCATGCTGCTTTACAACCTCTTCTGCTAGAGGGGTTATGTTGAGCTTGCCATGGTCAAAAAGGTTGTGTATAAAATGAAGGTGTATTTAAAGTTCTCATTGGTTATGACTTGGTATTATGCAGCAGTGCTGTCTGACAGAGATGCAGCCTAAAAGCACGTGAGCCTTGACAGTGGTGCCTTTCTCAAAGAAAAGCCCTTCAATTTGATAATGCACTTACACTACAATAAAATGGACTTCCAAAGACAAACACTCATCTTGTATGTACTGCTGCCAGAACATCCTTATATTCCTGTGCTGACTCAGAACATCCTTATATTCCTGCACAGCTTCTGTGAAAGGCAGGAAATGCCAGGACTGGAATCCAGTTTTCATGAGAAAATTGATGCAAACAAAATGGTGCCTTTAACTGTGAAAGGCAGATTGGAGCACAAGATCTTCTGTTTGTGTAGATGGAATATTTCAAGGGATGCTCCTAAGACTGGGCTCACTACTGCAGACACCTCAGTGATGAAGTTGTTTGAAGTTGACTAGAAGCTTTCTGAAACAAGCTCAAGATGGTGAAATGCTGGTAATTCCAGATGAACTTCTGCAAAGGCAATATTTCCTCCATATCTGTGGCTGTTTGAAAGTTGGTAGCTTTTCCTAATCCTGCTCTGTAGCAGACACTGGGTATGGGACTGAGGATGTGCATGTTGGATTTGTGTAACCAAAATGCAAAACTGTCTGTTTTGAGTTGGTCATTCCCCCAAACTTCCAAAATACAATGTGCAAGTGAGACAGCAAATGCTTGAATGTAGGAGTGTCACCTTGTACTTAGAGACTAGATAACATAGAACCAGTATTTAAAAGGGAAAACAATTCATGTCTGTAGCAGAGTTCTAGAGTACATTCCTCTTTTGCAAAGTATGTTATTGACAGAAAGGTAACTGGCCAGTAAGCAAGAATTGCTGCTGTTAAAATAAGCTGATGGTTGTGATTTCTGTGTTTTACATGAAGTAAATACAGGAGAACCAATCTGTATGGGGTTTTGTGGAGCCACAAAGGAAATCTCTTTTTATCCTTACATGGGTAAGATCTTGGCTAAAAGAGCAAGTGTTTTATAATGGACACTGTTGGATTGCTGGTGAATATTGGAAGTCCTTGATGGCCTCTGAAGAAGACTGACAAAAACTGGTCTTGGTATTGTCAAAATCATTTGGTGTGGTCAGGTTTTTTTTTCCCCCTCCCTCTGGATATGTTCAAGCAGTTCATCACTGTAACTGAACAATGTAAGTTATTACATTGCTGATCTGAATCTGCCCTGGTCCAGTGCTACATGATGCTTTTCTGGCAGCATCTGTTTCTGTCACTGTCTGAGGACTGACAGAATTACATTGTCATATGCTGAGATGTTAGGAGAGAATATATGGCTTTCATAGGGAATGTTCTGGGCTGGTTCTTCCTGGTGCATTCCTCTTTGCCTGTAATGAGGGAGTTTCTGCACTATGCCAAGATTTGGGGTAATGACTAGGGGAAGTGTGTGGGCATTATAAAATTTCCAAGGGAACTTGATGAGAAGCCGTCCTTGCCAACTTACAGGCTGAGAATTTTGCTGGAAAGCATAAAAATCTGGAAATTGGACACGTCTGAGTTAGAGCAATATAAAGCAGTATCCTGGCCTTAACAAGAAGAAACAGGTAAAAATTGAGTGGAAGGAGTAGGTAATGTGATTGGGTTTGGTTTTATTAATGTTTCTGTGATTTTGGGTTAGATGTGTAACAATATTTTTAAATGGAAAAGGTGTCCCCTTTGTCAGCAGTTCTCACCCAAGGGGAAAAAAGCTCTCCAAGTACAACTTTGCAGAATTTTTATCCCATTTTAGCTGTGCTAGATTCTTCCATTGAGAAGGTAATATTATGGACACTTCTCAGGGTCACATCACTCTGTGCTGTGTTTACCTCCTCGAGACCTCCACAAGAATGCAGCAGAAATGTTTCTGTGATCTCAGGTCACTTCTGTCTAGAGAGAAAAGGCCAATTCTCTCCTAGGACTGTACAATATTCTCTCAGGATTAACTTTGGCTAGAAGAGCAACAGCAAGAGCCTTTTGAATATGAATACTGAAAGGAGAGCACACCTCCTGAGAGAAAGTGCTCCCCAGTTTCTGTATTTATCCTTTGGATAGGAAAAGGAAGTGAATACTGAAGAAATTACTCTGTTCTTGCTAAGAAAACCCAGTAATTGTGTATCTGATCCCAGAAATGGGTCATTCTTCAAGGAATTTTGTGAGAAGTCACAATGGATTTCCTGAGGTATTCTCTTTCAGACTATCCAGGAGTGAGGTCTGCTTGGGGAAGAGTTTCTTTCCTCATTCCCTGGAAATAGTTGAAGACAGATCCTGCTCTAAAAACTTTCACTGCCCACAAATGCTGCTTCCTGCAGAAAATTCTTAATGATGTGCAAATTTTTTTTTTTCCTCTAGCAGCTAAAGGCAGGCAAGCAGAATTTGTTTCCAAGCTGGTGAGTTTTTGTTATAGTTCCCAGTTACTTTTATTGTAATTTCTGGAGGTATTTGTTTCCATTCTGTCTATTCTGGAGTGCAGTTAGGAGCAAAAGTTTAGAGTTCTGTTATCCTGCACTACCACTGTAAATGTGTCTGGCCTTTGCAGTGACTTGCAAGTTGATTTGGGGAGCTCCAGCTGGAATAGTGTTGGATATGCTTAGAGACTTAGAAATTTGCTTTGAATTACTTGAAACAAGAATGATCTATTATCATTAATACATTTTCCAGAGGGACTACTTGAGGGGAAATACTGAAAAATGACAACCATTCAGCTCTGCTTGTAGGGTGGTCCAGTATTATTCCCTAATTCATTCAGGCAACAAGAATTTAAAGTGTTTTCTTTGCAATACTAAAAGAAAAAAAATCATCAGTATAAAAAATACTGACTTTTCCCCATTAGGGAGATGAATATCTGCCCTAGTCCCCTAATTATTACAAACTGAGGAGACCACTGCCAAAACTTTATAGCTAGATTGTAAATGGAATATTGCCTCTCAAGCAGGAGCAGCTTAGATCTGTTAAAACCACATACACATTTGGATAGACAGAGCTGAGCCAGTTAGAGGCATTCCCCAGAGCTCAGGGCAGCCAGAACTAAACTTTCTTCCCATCACCTTTCCCAGGGTGAAAGATTGTTTCCTTATGGCAGGGCAGGTACAGTGGAGTGGTTATCAGGTATGATGGGATATTTCTGTGGACAGCATTCTTGGATCTGAGCTTTTCACTATGGCCGTCACTTATCTCGCCCTTCTCCCCCTCCACAAAAAGGTGATCAGAATTAATTTGGGAGGGATGGGATTTTTAGAGACGACAGATATGGAAAGGTGCTGAAAGGTGAGTAATAGCATAATTCTGACTTGCCAGAAAAGACAAAACTGTGTGACCTTCCCAAATAGCTCAAGAATGATTGTGAAACTTTGAGCTTTATTCATCCCTAGCTGTGGAAAAGCCTTTTATTCAAATGGAGAGTTGGCACTGTGAGCTGGCAGTATCTGCCATGCTTCCTATTCCTGAAGAGGAAGTAAGATTCAGCACTGTAAATCCCTTCCTAAAGAGGGATTCAGGCAAAGAGATGCAGCATCTCTTTGCTTCATCTCGTTCCAACCCCACTGCCATGGACAGGACACCTCCACTAGACAGTGTTTTTCATACTGACCCTGGCTAATTCACTATCTTACATGAAATAAAGAAAAAGACAAAAGGAAGATAATATCAGTCATAAATAATATTAGTCAGCTGAGCTTTGCATAAGGAAAAACTGAATTACCAGCTCACTCCACTGTAGGGAACAATTTGGCACTAGTATCTTGTATGGTTTATTATGCTTGAGTAGGTTTAGAGGTGTCTCTTCAGAAAGGGCTGATGGGGTGACCATAATATGAGATGATTTAAAATCTCAGCTATAGTCTTCTATGAAATTATGTTGTGGGGATTTGGATTGTAATGAATATTATTACTGAAACACTGAGGAGTGTTAATCATGAACAAATTGGTCTAGTGGGAGGTGGCCCTGGCCATTGCAGAGGGGTTTGGAATGAGATGATCCTTGAGGTCTCTTCCAAACCAAACCCTTCTGTGATTCTATGAGCAGGACCTCTTTGTGCAAGCTACAGAAGTGCACCTTTGGAATGTCAGCTGCCTTCTAAGCAGGCCCCAATTGATGCAGAATGTTTTATGTTACTATTAATGCATGCAAATTAATTTTCTGCAAACTAAGTAAGAAAAATGATGTAGTCAAACATTCTTGATTTAGCTTTCTCTTGGTTTAATTTTTGAGGTTTAGGAGTGTTAGTGGGAAGAAAGCATTTTCACCTGCAGTATCTAATATAACAGAACTGTAATTTAGCTTATTAATTTGAAGCATTAACAAGTGGTTTCTTGTGGAAAAGCAGTGTAAGTCCAGGAGACCCAGGGGGCCTAGTGAAAAGATGCCTTTTTTATGAAAGGTCATTCTTAACTTTTGACTCTGAAACTGGGGGCTTGTTCCTGACCTTGGCATTTCTGATCTCTGGTCTGACGGTGATCAAGAATATTGAAAACAGAGCTGTAGAAGAGGACCCATTTTCACTTACAGAAACTGATAGTTTTTCAAGTAAGTGAAAATCTGATCCAGTGTACAGTGTGCTTTTTCAGCCTGCCAGCCCTCCTACTCACAGTGTAAATGACTGCACATCTCCTTCTGGGAAAAATGATGAATTTGTTCAGGCCCAAATATGTCTTTCTGTGATGCAATTTTACCCCCTTCTACCAAAAGCAGCTTTTCTTTTTTTTCCTTTTCATGCAGTAACATGGTTTTCCCACTGTTTTTCTAGTCATAAGAATTTCTGTGCAGAAACAGTGGTGTGGTGTTTTGGGAATTGCATACCAGCTAAAGCAATTCCAGTCATTGTTCTCCCAGCTTTATTTCCACCCCTCTGTGGACCCCCCACTTCAGCTTTTCCATGTTAGTGGGAAGACAGTAAAAATTAACAAAGGTAAAATTACATTAATGCCTAAAAGATTAATTTATGCTGATTATTTCCATGTTTAGAGGGAATCAAATATCTCCTAGTATGAACAGAAAGTCTCTAACATGGTGAAAAGTTTGATACTGCTTAAGAAATCAATTTGAAGGTTAAAGATAATGCTAATATCTTACAGTCAGACTTATGTGCATGACAGAAGGGTCACTGACAGTAAACCATGAATGGGTCATAGCACTTACAGAACAGAAGTGCCATATAAATTCACATTAATAAATAACATCTGGAGTCCCATAGGACAGGAAAGGAAGTATATTTGAGCTTTCTCATATTTTCCCTCAGTATGTGAAACATTATGAGAATTACCTCTTATTTAAAGTGACTAAGTTTAAAGGGATGTACACATAAATTACTGAGAAAAAGCTCTTAGGGCTGGATTGTAACATTTTGTTGAGCTTATTATGATTGAGGTTCATTCTGTATTTTTAGTTTCTGATTATGCCAACCTAATTCTCAACTGGAAAATCCTGACCTGTTCTGTTTAAGATGTATTTTGCACCTAGCAGTAAGTTGTAGAATTAACAAATCAAGTGAACTATCTCCTGTACTTCCAACAGAGTCCATTGGCAGAGCTGTCTGAAATGTCACTGCCCCCCAGAGATGAGGGTGTAGTTCACTAGAAGGAGGTGTTTTATATGACTAGTCAATATAAAAACATGATTCAGGGTGGGAATTCTAACAAAAACAACAGTGTCAAGACCCAGGTCTTGAAAAGCCTGGATAGAACTTTAATGTATCAGTCTATACAGATGTTAGTGCTTTTCTTCATATGTTTATAACACATGTTTTCTTCACATGTGATAAACATTTGGAAGTGGATGTGTGATTTGAAAGAGAGAGTCTTTAGTAGATCACACTTTTAGTAAAGTTTCATTGATATTTTTTGTACGGGTTGATATTAAGGATAATTTTTGTGGTTGATAAACCTGGTAAATTCTAGTAAATCAATAAGTTGTTTATGACATGAAAGTGTCTAATTCCTTGTTGTGCTGCTGTGGCGCTGCTGTTTAGATAGATCATAATGCACCTCCCAAAGATTTATAAAAATTCCAGAAATGGGATCTTAATGTGCAGGTTTAGTATTACTACTGAGCAACAGTGTAATTTGCAGGTGGCTTAAAAGTGGCCTGGGAATGATGGCAGAGGACTACACAATAGGAGCTTAAAGACCATTGGAAAGGTAAGTTATTTTTTTCCAGTTCAGAAGTATCCCCAGAAGGGCCTTGCCACTCAGCCAGCCCAGTATAAACCTGTATTGTTACTGTCCTGTGACTTGTGCAAAGCTTAATAGCAACCAAAGCACCTACAAGCACATAAGAAATTAGTCCCCTCTCAATGCAGAGCCAAACAGGGATTCTTGTGTGGTTAAATCCAGGTCCTTGTGGGAGCTTGTGGCCTGTACCATTCATAACTTCATCAGGCTTCATCTTTAAACTAATTAGGTTACTTGTTCCACTGGGAGGTTGCCTCAAAACCTGGCTTTCTTGTGTTGAAACTGCTCTAATTTACTGTCCAAGCAAGAGTCCACAGAAATTTGTATCACCAGTGACAGTAAGTGCCAACAGCCCTCTGAAGAGTCACTTCTCATAGCTACTTTGTTTCCTTGATTTCCCTTTTTCTGCTGGCTTTCTTTGCTTTTGGGTAGCATCTTGCATATGGAAAAGTGGCCTGGGTTGCCTTGCTCTTGGATTTGTGTAGTAAAAATGTAGTCTTATTTTTCTTTTAAAACAGTTCATCATATTTGTACAAACAAGCTGAATAATCAGCCAGCTATTGTGTCTTACTGTTTGCACATAGCACAGCTGGCCCAACTTCTGTGCACCCCAGCAATTAGTTCAGACTGATGCTCTGGGATTGTTCTTGCTGTATCTTGGCTCTCAATTGCTGGTTTGCAGCACTGACTCACACATTCTGAACAAAGTTTTTCTATGGCTCTATAGACACTAAATTTCCTTTCAGTTATACATGAAATTATGACACCATTGAAATGCAACCTCGTAATATTTTTGCTTGCATCCTTCTATGAGCCTGATTCTGCCCTCCTAACCTGCCTAAATAAATCCTTCTCATTTGATGCCATCGTGCCAGCCTACTACTGCTCTTCCAGCAGCACAGTGTAAGGCTGTTCTGAAAAAACATTCCAGTGGTTTTTAGCTCTCCTCCACTGCTGCACACCTACAACTGCTCCTGTAACTTTGGGGAGCTGTTGTCCTGATGTTACTGCCTTGTGTGTGTGTGTGACCTTCAAGCCTACAGAGTCCTTCAGAGGAGGGCTTGTTTAAAGTCATGGGAGAGTCAACACTTCCATTCCTGCTCTGCAGCTGTGCACAGCCACCAGTAAATCATGTTCCACTCTCTGTGGGAATTAGCCACGCACTGACAGGCTGTGGATATAAATAACAACGTGTGTGGAACTTAAGGTGCATTCAATTGATCTGTCTGATAATAAAATAATTCACTGGCAGCTGGTCTTTATTACAAATTTCATCGCTGTTACTGAAAAAGCTGAGTCGTTATCCTCACTTTTTTTTTTCCCCGAGAAAGTTTTCCATTTCCCATTATTTCCTGCTGGGAACTATATAATTCATAAAACAGGTGACTGCACTGTACTGATTGAGGCTAATGCCAACAGAAGGAGTCTTGAGGGGGGGAAAAGCTCTTCCTGTGGGGGAGAAAGCTGTTCCTGTAGAGAGTTAAATCAATGATTCTTATTAAAAAGAAAAAAAACCTGTCTTCTTTTGCTTTACTCTCTATGCCAAAGAAATAGATTTACAGGTAATTTAGTGAACCACAAAATGCTGTCTCTTTTCTCTTTGTCAGAAATAGCTTTCTGCTAATTTCAGAAAGGCCTTCTCTGGACACTGTACTTAAAGTGGTTTCCTGGATTCCTCTAGATGGGAGTTTGTTTCATTCAAAAGGGATTATACATCTTGGGCTCAGAAAGCCTTTAAATTAGAGCTGCCTTAGTGTAACTTAATTTGTGGCAGCATTCTCAGTCACTCAGGCTGTTATCTTGTGCCCTCACGTAAGATACTTTCGCCCAACCAACTGCAAATCCTAACACAAGCCTTGCATAAATGAAGCCATTAAATTGACAAGACCAAACGGGGAAAAATACTATAGGTACATAGCAGTCAAATTATAGACTTAAATGAGCCAAATCATAGTTAATTTTCCTTTTTATTATTAGAATTTTGTTTTGAATGTTTGGGGAATCCTGTGAAGCTGAGGTAAATCCTTTGATGTTTAACAGTTTATGAATATTTTCATCACGACATCTAATTGCTATACTCAAGCTTTGAGATTATTTCCTTCATGAAGTGATCTTATCATTGAAACCATACAAAACCCTAATAAGTAGTGGTTCTGTGACTGTAGTGCTGGACTGCTTTCAGTAAGGATTTTTTGTCATTATTCAGTTAAGATTTTGCAAATGAAAACCTTTTGCATTTTTGCCCCTTTTCTGAGACAGAGGGATATTTTGATATAACCAGGAATTGCTTCAGGGTCTGCGATATGTGAGCACATTGGAAATAAACTTCGTTTTCTCAACACAGAACATTTCAGAACAGAACAGAACTGACTTTTGTCTGAGGCAAAGCATTGTCATCAGCTCTCTGCACATTTCCCTGCTATGCTCCTCTAGGTCAGACACTTTTAAGGACAACTCCTGTGCAGGAAGATTAACTGGGATGTGGCTGAAGAGTCTCAAGAGTGAGAAGTAGCCCAAAATATTTGAAAGGCATCATGCCTGGTATGGACACAGGACAACTCCATGGGATGGGCTTGCAGGGAGGGAGGAGGGGAGCAGCTGAATAGATGAATATTCAGACTATTTATAGGCTTCCTTCCAAATCTTGGTTGGAAGGCTGGCTTGCTTCCTTCGTCTTAATGAAGCTATCAGATCAGCTGTATTACTTGTAAGGATTTTTTATTAATAGAACTGCTGGAGAGACTTTTGGTTTCTTGTTGCAAAATGTAAAGAACTATCACCACAATATAAAATGAAGAACAGGCATTTTAAAATCACCATGCAAAACCTCAATGGTCCTGAAATGAAAATATAAGTAGACCCGGAGAGCAAGTATAAGGAGGTATACATTTTATTGCATCAAGCATACTGTTCTGAAGGGGAGCTGTGAATTCAGCTTTGAGTATTTTCTTCTCATAGAGGTTGCTGTGACTTTCACAGTAGTGAAGGGGAAGGAGCTGTAGATTGAAGGGAACAGGGCCTTCTTTTCCTTGCTTGAGTATCTGAAGCACCCCAGCTCTGCAGTTTTCAGACTGGGAGGTTGTGTTTGACAGTTCTGCACCCAATTCTGACTGCCTTGCAAGGCATGTTCCTGAAGCTGCCCATTCCCCAGGTCTGGAAGCAGCAGTGCATAAATAAAGCTGTATCAGTGTGTGCCTCTTTGTGCACCAGGCTGAGTTTCTTTTCTAGCATGGCTCATCTGCTGTCACCATTCCCTGTTGGAGGCAGTTTCCTCTTGGATGTGGTGCTGTGCACATCTCAGTGACCTGCTTTGTAACACTAATCCATTGGAATAATCAGAACTATGTTTTTATTTAACTGATCATTTTGTGATCATTAGAATATGCTTATATGTGGTATCTTGCTGCAGTAAAAGCCAGAGATGGGACAAGTACCTACGGAGGGGATTGGAGTGACTCTATGTCCATGGTCTGGGCACCTAGACACACCTGCAGGTGGGTATCTATTAAAGCTGTGCTTTAAATGTTAAATTTTCTTTTTCCTGCCTAAATAGTAGTTAAATACTTGGTTCCCATTGAAAGTCATCCTGAAGGTCAGGACTTGGATGTTTTACTCCCATTTGTGTCTTTCAAAAGCCTCCACTTTTTATTTTGCCAGTATGCAGCAGCATTCCAGAGGGCCCAGCTAATTTGGAGATACTCAACATAAGAAAAAAAATTTATAATATGAAAATGCTGTTAAATTTTACAAACCTACTTTGCAATGCAAAACTCGTTCACAGCAAAGAAGTTGAATCAAAGGCTCACCACTGCCAACTAATTATTTAATGTTCTCCAGCTAATGCTGTTATGCTGCCAAAAATGTGTGTTTCAATCTTTTTCTTTTCTCATTAGAGGATGATAAGCTCATAAATTATTTTTCTGCTTGAGTTGTTTGATTTGGACTAAATTTTATTTTGTGAAACTACATGTCTGCTCCCTCTGTTCACCAGCAAACTTGGAAAAAATGGCACATATCTCTTCACTGCTGAAGCTAGAAGCAAATACATTTAATTGGGTTTTATCACACTTTTCAAACAAAATATATTAAAAATCTTTATATGAGAATCCAGAGACCAAAATGAATGAGTGACTACTTGTTTCTACAAGGCTTTGAATATAATGGTACAAAATAAGATGGTAGTTGGTTGCTTGTCAAAGACTTGAGAGATTTGCCTTCAGTTTGCTGTTTGCTGGTGTTGTAAGCCATTAGAGGTGCTCTAAGATTGCTGACAAGTAGCTTTAAAAAGGCTTTTCTTAGTACACACACAAGAACAAACCCTGGAATTCAGGTGCAGTTCAGAGGTGCTCAGGGTAAAGCAGGGAGTTTAACACCTGAACACAGATGCCCCTCAGTATCACCTGCCAGCAGCTGGTGACTGCTGCACACCAGGACTAAACAAACACTGGCATTCTGTTCATGTAAGTCAGGGGCTGTTTATGTGAGTGCAGGTAGGACCCTGGATTTGATCCTAGTGTAGATTCACACCATATATGTGTCCCCTTGTTGCAATATCCAAAGATAAGCATTTTCTAGTACTTTCAGATAGATCAGCTTGTAGCTGTCCCATGAGGAGCTAGGATTTCACCAGCTCTTGCAAACAGCACATTTCAGTCTGGTTCAGACTGGGAAAGAAAGAAAGAAAATCCAGGATGTTACTGCTGTGATTTAGTAAATAGTGCTGTCCTGTTTCAGTGCCCCACTGTGCACCCTTCAAAAGGGACAGAGTTTTGGTTGGATTACATTCTACAGAGACCGGGTTTCCTGACAGCCCTCACTCCCACCCAGTTACTCGTGGTGTTGAGGTCTCAGTGGGATCTGTGAGTGACAGGTACCCCATGAGGCACCAGCCAGCTGCTCTGTGCAAGAATTCCAGAAACCCTTGCACACTAGATTCCCAGCTTTAACTATCACTGCAAACAGAATCTGTCCTCTGTCTTGCTCCAGGTTGTGACCAGCCCTGTGCTAAGCTGGTCAGATTCCTGGAGCTCACAGGCAAGAACACACCTGTAAGGTGATGTGGTTTACAGACTTCCTGTGCAGTATTTCAGTGGCACCAGGGCACAGCAGAGCAATGGTCGGAAACAAGGGAAAAACGAGAGAATTTTCATCCAAACACGTAGTGATCCCTTATATATTAGTGCAGAGACAGCTTGAAATGGTCAGCTGGAAATAATACTGTACTTCAGCTAAAGCAAACCTGAATTTATTGAAACAGAACTGTTCCTATGAATAGGAAGCATTTGTATTTGTTTTGAGAAGTAAAGCCAGCAGGAGATCCCTTTGGGCTAAGAGTCAAAGTCTGAAATCTCCAAACTGAGGTCTGTGACAAGGCATTTCTTAAAATGTGTAAATAATCAGTCTGTCAGATTTTTGGCATTGCTTTTGCTTATATCTCCATAGTGAACCTGACAGTTTTAGTGCATGGAACTGCTCAGTCAAAGTAGTAATTGAGGAATTAAACTATTGTAGTCACAGCTATCTCAAATATCTCATAGCTGGATTCTTTTTAGCTAAATTCAGCATACAACACTCTATGGAAGTAAATGTCTGTAATGCCACTGGGGAAAATGGAACTAAGAAAAGGCAGGTTGAGGTCTTGGTAACAGTGGTTGAAAAATCTGAAGCAGAACCTGGCAAAACTGTATTAGAAGCTTGGATTTATCAGATCTATTTCAGCAAATGAATATGTGAGACATTAGTCTAAGTGGTTGAATTTCATTAGGGGAGAAAAGAGATGATGTAATGCTGAATTTCCCTAG
>VWYI01008736.1:2166-28883 GCA_013399455.1 Anthoscopus minutus | reverse complement strand
CGTGGCTGTCACCATTTTCGCCCCCTAACCACATAGGCAAGGCTAGACTGTAACTCTAACATGCGGTCTCTGCCAGCTTGGGGAAAAAGGGTCAGAACACGAGGTTTGGGAAGCAGGAACTGGGTTAAAGATGGTCCTCTGTCAGCCTGTGCACAGCTGCCAGGGCCAGGGTGCTGAGAGGGAGGTCAGAGGCCAGAGGTACGGTGGCTATGCCAGGAACTCTATGATTGCCGGGCTGCCTCGTGCGTCCTTCCAAGTTCAGGGGCAGAGGGTTTAGGAGGAGGGGATGGGGAAGCCACAGAAAGAGGGGTTTGCTGAAGTTGTTCTTGCATCCCTTTATTAAGCAGCTCTTTCCGAATTAATAGGAACACTGGGAGAAACTTTGCCGCTGTTTTGTCTCCCTGTTCCACTTTAGCTGTTCATAACTCTCCAATCTGGTAGATATAACCAGCACTGAGAGATGAAAGAAACAATCAGAAGGTTTCCACTGATTGATTAATAGAAAAAGATATTTGCCTTTACAATCAAACTCTAGGCTTGATATAAATGAAGTTGCGCATTGAAAAATGGAAGAAACAATGGAGAAAAAGCACAGATTCCATAAGAACTAAAAATTAGAAGGAAAAGTTATACGTTGGAGGGGAATCTTGAGTATCAAGCGCTCCAGGAAGTCTGCGCCTCTCAAGTACCTCAGCCAATGGGGAAAGAGATAGGGAAATGCGGCTGGGAAACTAGGATAGAAAGGAGGCTGAGTCCTCCAAAAAGTTGAGACACCCCAGGGGAAAGCCCCATGGCCTCTCCCTTTATTCGAATAAAGTAAAAGGAGTCCTCTGTCTCCTTTTTGGACTTAAACCTCTGGTGTTTGTGGATTAATTTTCCTAACACATACAAACCCCTGGGAAAACATACACGTGCCTGTGCAATGCACAGAATGCTGCTGTCCAAAGAGGCTTTTCCTGTGCATACCTGGGCTGATATCTAATTCCCAATAGCCTGGGGTGCTTTCCACAACTGCCTTAGTACCTGTTGGCTAGGGACACAGGAACAAGAGGTGGCAGCCTCAGTCCCAATGCCACCCACCTTCTTGTGCGCTTTGGGCTCCTGGTGTCTGTCTTAAACTAAAACCCTCAGCACTGGGATGTGGTAACACCAGGCTGGGATGGAGACAGGGACAATTAACACCTGGCCCAGTTCTGGGAAGAGGGAAAGGAAAGTGGAAAGTTCTGGGAGGAGGGAGTCACCCCTAAAAATAACCTTAACTCTGCTCTGGGACCACAGCTGCTACCCTGGGGCTCAGTCTCTCTGAAAAAAAATTTGGGGCAAAACCCTTGTGGATCCTGGGCCACAAGTCCTAGCCCTGGTTTGCTACTCCAAAGCTCCAAGACAGGAGCATGCAGGGAGGAAGGGAGCCACACTAAGTGTCCCCACTATGACCCAGCCTTGCCTAGTTCCCATGGTGGCATCGCCCCCGTCCTGACTCTCATCCTCCCACGGCACAGAAAATTTTTCCTCCTCAACAATACAATCCACCTCCCTCCAGAAAACAAAGTCAAACTTTAAATCAACAACTAAACACACTATCATTCACCCATACTCACTCACGTCTGTCTCACTGTCTCACTCTCTTACTCACAACCAGACAAGAATAAGGTACCTTTTACTTTCAAGTCACTTGTTAATATCCACCTATGAGTATTGTAAGATCTCAAATGTTCCATATTTCTTGGATTAATCCTCAGTTTGGCAGCTTTAAGTCTCAATTTCTTGGATTTAATGCTCAACTTGGCAACGTTTTTGGGATCCCCACTTTTATCCCATTTTCCCAGTGGATTGTGCCAGGAAAATCTTGATTCCCTTCCTCTGAGAGGTCCCACCCTCCCCTGAGACCCAGTCCCAGTCACCCCAGGAGATTCTCTCACTCCTTTTATCTTCTGCCTCGTCTTCTTGCTGGCCATTTTTCTCACGAAAAGATGGGACCACAGCCTTCAGGGACCCCCAATCACTTCACAGGTCCAGAGTAGCCAGCCCGCATCTCACTCATATATCTTTCATCCTCTGCCTCCACCTCCCTGAAAAATACTTACAAATCCTTTTTTTTTATCTGGGTCTTTGTGCACAAGAATTATGGGGCCAAATACTATGGTTTAGGGAGCCTTTCCCCTTTGCTTTGTCTCTTTATGTCCATGGAGTATCTACCTGCAACCACTGATGCATGCTAGGTGAAACAGAGCAGGGTCCACTGAACTAGGCAGGTTGTGCCTTTTCCCTGCTTGGGGTCTCCCAATGGTCTCAGAGGTGAGAGGTTTATCCCAGACAAGCCCACAGTTGTGAAAAGCAAAGTTCACCTTTTTGGTATAATTTTAAAAGTTTAATAAAAAGACAATTAGGAGACAATGACAATAAAGCAAAAGGTTAAAATGGTCGGGTTCTTGGCATTCAGCCAAGAGCATGTCTTACTAACAAAGATTATTCCTTAAAAGCACCAGTCTGTTGCATATTCATAGATCCCAATACATGGTTCAAACATTCCTTTTAAGTTTAGATGTTCTTTTTTTGCTTAGTTTCAACTGCCTCCCCCCTCAGCAGATCGATCTTCTTGTGGTTCCATTTAGTCTCATACTGCCTGAAAACAGAGGTTTAATAAATTCCTTCCCTGGAGCTCTGGTCACCGCCATCTTCATCTAGATAAAATAATGCAGGAATGTAGGGGAGGTTTTCTGATTATCCTTTCTTTCTCTGGGTTATATGAACAAAAGCAGTCTTTATTTTAATACCATGCTATAGCCTAAGAAATACATCTATGTATACACTACTATTTCTAAGTTTCGTTATTAGCAGAAATTAAAAAAAACTATATTAATACAGCAAAGTTTTTCAACATTATACATATAGCATTCATTTTAATACTTGTGAAAAGCCAATAATATAATATGTTCTTATAAGACCTTGTTTTACATGGTAGTAAAGAACTGTTATTCCTATCTCCATATCTTTGCCTGACAGCCCCTTGATTTCAAAATTATAATAAATTGGAGGGAGGAGTTTACATTTTACATTCCAAAAGAGGCTCCTGCTGTCCCTAGCAGACACCTATCTTCAAAACCAAGACAGTTCTATGAGCAAGCAGCCCCTTTAAGGGAGACCAAAGGTAAATATTTAGCCACATGTGCTCAGTTTGCACAACTGTTTCTCAGAAAACAAATGCTTAAAAATCAGAAATCTAAGAATTCATTCTACTATTCCACAATAGTGGAAATTAATCTCTCCTTACAAAGACAGAGAAGAGAGAGCCTGAATAAGCTGTTAAAACCTATGAATGGATGTCTCAGCCATTTATAAAACCTTTGTGCGGCAAACCCAGCAAAGAAGGAAATTTAGAGAAGGGATGTTTTTACTGATGAAGAACAAGGAGACAAAACATGCAGCAAAACTAAGAATATTCTGCCACAAAACCCTCCTGATTCCAGAAAATGTAATCCCATAATCAGAGATTTGCAATCCTCATGGTTTGCATAAAGACATTACATTTCTATTGAAGAACAGAGTCTGTAGCAGAGCATTCTTTGTATGCAACTGTTTCAGCAAATATAATTGCATATGTATTCAACAAATGTTAATATAGTTCTAAGAAGAATTTAAGCCAGACAGTATGGGGAACACAAAAGTCAATCAGAGTCACATATTCTGATCCATCTTTTAGCCATTCAGCAGCCAGGGGGGATCATTGTGCTTTGCAATGAAAAGAGAATATATGGGAGGGCAATCATTTCTTCTTGCCATAGACAGAGCAAGTCAGGGAAAAAAGCCTATTTAATGGTTTTATTTGCAGGAAAATGCAAATGAGAAAACAGCTGTGCCAAACTAGTGTTTGTCCTTGTTGTTAAACAAAGGATAATCACTAAACATGATGGATGCAGCAAGAAAATAACCAAAATTAGGTGTGGTTTGAGCCTTCACTCATTTCCAAGTAATTTGCTTGCTTCAGATCTGTTCATTTGAGGCTTCTTTTCCTGACAAAATTGTAATTTCTTTCACAGTACATCGATTTTTTTTCACTTCAACAAATTCAAGGGCTGACAATACTTTAGTACTGATTTTACCCTGTAGTCTCATCTCTGGCTTCTAGTTAACCCTTGTTCCATAAAAGAGAAGAAGAAGTCCATCCATCATGTTTTATCTATTTTTAATGTCTTTGAGTTTGACTAAGGTTACCTTGCTTCAATATTTTTTTAATTATAGTGTTGAAATTACAGTGACAGTGGTTGCACAAATAGACACATCAAGATCAATAGTCAATTTCATCTGGAGAAGCTTTCTTCTTTTTTATCATGTCAGATAAAAGAGAATATCCATCGTTACTGCTATTAATATTTATAGTATTCTCCAAGAGGAAAGAAAAATGCTAGACAACACAGAAGGACATTGATTGTCGGTACAGGTTATTGTGCAGCATTATAAAAAGGTACCTGAAAATGGGACTGAGAATAATTTTCCGAGTTGCTTATAGCCAAGGGAGCTAAGAAGGGATGGAAAAGCAAAGCTCGTTCATCCAAATGCAGAATATCCAATACTTGGTGTTCAAATTGCTTCTTTCAGTGCCCTGCTTCTGAAGGACAGGGAGGTCCACCTGTTCTGTAAGGGCACCAGGACTGGAAGATATTGAGGGCAAATGCCCAACCTGCCCAAACCAGAGGTGTCCTCCCTCCCATGCTCTGAGATTTGCTTCATGTCTGTGAGTAAATGTGCTTTGTTCTGTGAATTTAGCCTGAAGCGAAGGATGAGCCCCTAGCTCACAGGGACGCAGCTTGGGGATCCTAATTGTCCACATGGGAGAGAGGAGGAGTGAAAGGCTGGATAAACCCTCAGCTCCACATGCTTGTTCTCTGGCTCTGGGCAAGCTCTTCCACTGAAGGCAGAGGGTCCATCCGCCCAAAACTTTAGGGGTTGTCTCAGTGAAGTCCTGACCTGAGTTTCCCTCCTCTCCACTTGGCTTGGATGGTGACATGAGGCGCACCCCAGCACAGACTGGCCCCACAGCACCCAAAGATGTGTACTGACCTGCCTGGATTAGAGCTGCCAGTGCTTAGGGTACCCAAAAGGAGGATTTTATACATATTTGTCTTTCTCAAGTCACAGAGAATCATTAAGGTTGGAAAAGATCTCTGGGATCATGCAATCCAACCTATGACTTATCCCTCTGGTCACCCAGCCCAGTGCGGTGAATACCACGTCCAGTCTTTCCTTGGGACACCTCCAGGGATGGGGACTCCAAACCTCCCTGGGCAGCCCCTGCCAAGCCCTGACCACCCTTTCCATGGGGAAATTCCTCCTGGTGTCCACCCTGAGCCTGCCCTGGCTCAGCCTGAGGCCGTTCCCTCTGCTCCTGTCCCTGTCCCCTGGGAGCAGAGCCCGACCCCCCCGGGCTACCCCCTCCTGTCAGGAGTTGTGCAGAGCCAGAAGGGCCCCCTGAGCCTCCTTTGCTCCAGGCTAACAGATTTCACAGAGGACATCTTCCAAGTCTCTTTTATCACAATATCAATACCTCAATCAGAACAGGGCAACTGAAGATTGGCACAAGTTTACACAAATGTCCTGAAGACAAAGCTGTTCATGCACCCTTGCCAGGAGTCAGTGCTGTGGAACAGGTGGGGCTAGAAAAGAGGCAGAAAACAAAGATCTTGCAGAAAATACAAAATATTAATTCATCTCTAGGAGTGATTTGTTTTTTTTTAATATGAAGCCTGTGTTTTAGGGAATGCTGTGCCCCAGTGGGGACAACTGCACTGGATGGGTGGCACCAGGCAACTGAAATTTACACCTGCCCTAATGCCATATGCTAGGAACAGGCCAGGCATCTTTGGAAACTCTCTTTTCGGTGGGGGGATCTTAGCAATAATTATGAAAAAGCAACAAGAACAAGAGTTCTTGGGCTCAGAATCTGATGGTTATTTATCCATCCTTATGGTGGTTGTTTTTTCATCCTTTAACACAACGTTCCTTAATTGCCTAAAGTGTTTTATAGAGGGAGTTACAACAGCACCACTGCTGCTTCCCCTTGGAAAGACTGCAGGATAAGCAGTTCTGGGTTTAGCAATGAAAACAGCTCAGCAATTAAGAACTTTATCATGGAAAGTCTTGGTTCTGTGGGAGATGCACTGCCAGTGGGATTCAGTGCTTTTGCCTCACGCAGTGCTGTGAGTGCAGAGCACAAATCACACAGTTTCCATGCGCACATACAGTACATGTGTCACAGGCAGCTAAGGCAAAAATGGCTTGGTTTATTTACAAATATATCTCAAGCCCAGAATATAAATAAATCATTGACAGGAGATACCTAGCTGGCTCCTTCTTGCCCAGAATCTCTTCCTGCATTAATAAAAGCCTCATTCTCAGTACAGATTGATTCTTTCTCCAAGAGCTAATTCTAATAATAGAGATTAAGGTGGAGAAAACTTGTCTGTGTAGTCCCACTGCCTCTCTCCAGTGACTCCTGAGTTAGGCTGAAATGTATTGTTAGCCTACTTTCTGGGCAAAATCAAATCTCAGCAGAACATGAGACATGCTTGTAGAACTCTGAATTACAGAGCCACTTACATCTCCTGACACAGGAATGTGAAGTTGGGGCAGAATAGGAGCGAGTGACAAACCATAAAGGCAGCGGCAGGAAAGGAGGTAAGAACAAGCAGAGAAGCACCAGTGTTAGGGGACAAAGTCGAAGCTGGTGACAGAGGTTTGTCTGTGGCTGGGGAGGGGAATAACAGGAGGATGGGAGAGGAAGGGAAAGGCAGAAAAAGTGAGCAGTGCTGGCTCTGGCTGTTCTCCAGGGCTGCTGTCCTGAGGCTCCAGCACCCCAGTGCTGACAAAGTCAGGGAGGAAATAAAATAAGGCTTTGGGGAGACTACTTTGTGTTTTCAGATTTATAAAGATCACAGAGTCACAAGAAATAATTGGCATTGTGGCACCTAATAAATCTGACAGCACATAGTGCTGGGCACAGATCCTGAGAACAATAATCACACTGAAGGATGATTTTTAATCGTCAATTAGACACTGCTCAGGTACAGCAGTGGGGAACAGAGAACATTTATTTTCTCTCTCATCTTTGTAACTAACGTGCCAAACTTCAAACTTCAGACAAGTTTATTCATTAATTAGTCTGCTTTGCACTTTTAACAAGCCTATTTATACTGTCATTTCTCATTCACATTTTCTCCTGTACATTGCATGGAAAATCACAGCAAATTTGGGCTCATGGGCAACAACTGTTGCTGCTAAACAATTGAGATTAAAATTTGGACAGCTTTCAGATTTGGGGACAAGAGGTCGGTGATTTTTTTAACAGTTCCTCAAAAATTTATGGTGGATTTTTTCTATTTTTTTGGGAAAATACATTAATATTTATTTAATTAGCTCCTTTGATCACTGAATACCATTTCTTTTCCTCTCAGAAGGTGTTTATTCCTGTTTTACAGGACAAGAAAAGAAGGGGCCTTCACAATTTGATGCATACATTCCAGTCTTCAACTCCTTCCCTGTTTCTATTTATTATTAAACTTTACCTAAACCTTTTTTTATTCCAAAGGTATTATATTAGGAAAACAGTACATGAATTACATCAATTTCCATTAATAAAGAATAAAACCCTTCAAGCCTTATTTCAATATCTCTGATTATATCAATTGAACTTCATTACATTTTTTAACTCTGCAATTCATTTGCTTGCATGGAATTCTTAAATAATCAAATAATCACCCAGTACATTATAAGTAGCCTAGGTATATTTGGAAACATCAGCATTCATTTTAAAACCCTTTTCTTTTTGGACAGAATTGGACTTGATTTTTGTGGTAGATTTTGGCTGTCAAAAGCCACCTGTAAATTGATCAGATCCAGGTTTTTCCCAATGAAAAATGCTCTTCACAAGTGCGTCATCGATTTGGAAAGTGCTCAGAAAGATGTGTCTTGACTTGGACTTGCAAAAAAATAATTTGTCACATGGGCAAAACTCGGCTAATATTTGTTTAAATGAAATTACCTGTAATGACTTTAGTCTATCCCACTTAAGTTGGCACTGTGCAGGTAGCTTGCAAATAATTTTCTTCTTGTTTTCATGGAAGCTTGAGAAAATGAATCCTAATTATTTTAAATGGACTGTGCTGATTGTTTGATGTGCTGGTGCTCAAACAAAACACCTACACACCAGATTGCACAAAAAAGGAAGTTGTGACTCTTTTTAGGCCCAGAGATGTAGCATTGAAGAGAAGAGAGAGAACAGTCCAGGGGTGCAAAGCACCAAACCTCTACATTTAGATGGTGTAGGGAAGGGATCAAGGCTGTGGGTGTACCTGATGAGCAGCATTAACTCTCTTAGTTTGGGCAAAAATTCTTCATGATAAAGGAAGAGTCATCAGGCAGCAATTTATGACATATGGGGAAAGAGAGAAGAACTTGATTGCAACCAAATCTATATTAAAGTTAATGCATTTATGATAAGGGGTCTGTTTACAAAATATTTGAACTGTGTTGTGATGCACACTTCAGCTCTCTTCAAGCAGTCTGCAAAACCATTCTAATTCATACCCTAATAATAATTGTTATATGATTTTTGCAGAACCTTTCCAGGTCCTCAAAAACAACAGTCTTAAGGCACCTGCTTTTAAAAGGAAATACCACCTATATATCCTGAGATAATAAACCCACATTCTTCACATTATCAAACCCCCATGTGCATTTTTAAATCAGGTTAATGATGGTACATTTTACACTGGGGGTGCTCATAAATTTGTCCTGCTGCTTGTCTGATGTTGCTCCCCAGAACTCCCCTGGGAATTACAAATCTCGTATCCATAATCTGCTTTCACAGTTTAAAAAAGCTGATTTACTTTACAATTTCCAGTGCCACTGATAAGAGAGATGGGTTCTGAATTGGCTGTGCTGCTTCCCTTTCTCCATCAGGCAATCCTAATGAGGATTTCCTGCTTAGAAAGGATGATGCAAATCAAGGAAACACAGGAATTTATAGGAAGACCTTGCATTGTGTGAGTTGCCTTACAGGTGTTCCCTGGCACAGGTGCCCAGAGCAGCTGTGGCTGCCCCTGGCAGTGCCCAAGGTTGGATATTGGGGCTTGGAGCAGCCTGGGACAGTGGGAAGTGTCCCTGCCCATGGCAGGGTGGTGGGACTGGTTGGGCTTTCAATCCCTTCTTACCCAAACTATTCCATGATTATTAATGTACTGCAAAATTCACATTGCTTTTCTTCAACTCTAACAATTAATTACCTGTTTGTAATTCTACAATTCGGCCTTAACAGAACCACGAGCCATGCAGCTTCCCCCTGCCATGCTCCCAGTCGGGCTGGGCTGACAGCCACAGCAGAGCCCTTATCCCAGATGGAACTGAGCATAACCAGGGGGATTTTCAGTGCCCACATCTCTGTGCTGATGGGTTCTCTCATACCTGACAACAGACTCCACAAACCAACACTTCTGGCTTTTAATTCAACTGGCTGGGGTGCAGCTACTTATTGCAGAAAGAAAGCAAAGCCACAGAAGTTTGCTTAGATTAATGGTCATAATCATAAAGGGATGTAAAAATATGAAAGCAGGTGCTATTTTTTTTTTTTACTTTGAGAATATCCAGAATGTGAAAATATGAAACAGAATAGAGCTTCCTTTGGAATTTATAAAAAATAAAGGACATATTTCTCTGTCTACTGTAGCAAAGAATATTGAGCTGAAAAAAAAAGAATTGGACAGGCTCTGACAAGGCCAACTCAGTATTTTCTTCCTGTGAACTCGTGAACCTCCTGGAGCTGGGCTCCTTGCGTCTTAGAACATTCTGACACTTTTAAAGGCAAAGAAGAAGTGCTACAAAATAAATGAAAAAGAATAAAATCTGTTCATTCCTTACAGATGGTAGTGGTGGGATAACTCAATTTGAGTTATTTAAAATCATTTTGGAACTCAGGAAACCAGGGACACTGCAGAAATATCCTCTTTTTTGCATGAATGTAATACATCTCAGGAAGTCTTCTTAATTTATGATTTGGTTAATATTGATGAGAACTCTTGTACCAAAACCAGTTCAATGGGAAAAAGAAAAGCTACTACTTTGCTACTTTTATATATAATTTAACGTTTTCAGCTAATACTAAGGAGTTTTAACTGAGAACCCCATTCATGTTTGCACAGAGAGGGAGAGAAATCAGGAGATATCCAGCAATAAAAGCCAATGCTATGAAATATAAGAAATTACAGAGGTATTAATTAAATGTTTTTATCTTGTTAGATTAAAAACAGTAAATTAAATCATGGATTTTAGAGTTGTCCACACATGGTACTTTATCTCCATGGATAAGGAGCTGCAATCAAAACATGTTTCAGTAACAATTTCCTTTTACTTGAGGAGTTTCCAACTGAATACATTCATCCTGATACTTAAATAAATCCAATCTTCCCTCTATGACTAAATATGCACCAGCAAGATGACTTCTGACTCCCTTCCAGAGAAAATTCTGCCTTTTTGAGTGAGTTAGGAAATGTGTTTAGTTCTGACCTTCTTCTGATAAAATCTATAAAAAACAGAGCTGAGGCTACGTCATCTGAAATCTCTTGACTGTGCAGTGGTCTGTAGAAGATACAAGATTTAAAACCTCTTCACTTGCACAGAAAATATGTATGAAATTGAAAAAACAAAAATCGGATACTGAAAAAAAAATATATTGCAAACCAAAATTCAGCTTGATGGAGATTTAGAAGTGAACACTACATAGAATTAAAGTTGAACATTGTAACTAGAATTTTATTGATAGAAATATTAGGCAACCTTAAATGTCCAAGGACAAATTACACTTTCTGGAAGGTTTCTACAAAGGCAACAGTTTAAAATTCTCTAATGAAATATTACTGAGGTTTTTGTGAAATTAATTCCCGTGAAAAGTGACAGTGTTCTGGTAGTTTGGAAGCAGTTGTTTACAGTAGTTCATAAAATTAACCACATTAATATTGAATAATTTGTGCATTGTTCAGACATCACAGAAGTCTTAATTTCTCCCTATTTTTTGCACAATATTACTAAATTCAAAGTCTTGACATATGGATCAGTTTTATACTTCTAATCCTTTTTAGCTTATATCTTTGAGGAACAGGATCTTCACCATGTAATGGGAATTTTCATAAGTGCACCTGAACCACTGCTCCCATTAGTCAAAGATCCCAGGGATCAGCAATTCAGTACTCTACAATTTAAATGCAACACAAATAAATAGATTGAAACATGACAGTACAGGCTGGAATACTGACATTTTTCTTGTGATAAAAAAAATACAAAAATTAAGCACTTCTGATATTTCTTTCAGAATTTGTCTTCAATACAGTTTGAGGTTTTTGTATTTTATCCAAATCACTGAAAAAATCATATTATGATTCTGACTTTTACTTGGTTGTGTTTATTATAAGGTTTTCCACTTTTCAACTCCATTATAGCTGTTAACTAAAATACATCTTAATCAGTTGCAATAGGACGCAACAACAACAGCAGGTGAAAGCTTGAGTAAAAGGAAAAGTGAGGGCAACTCTCCCTATATGAAACATTGGGATGTTTTTCCAAAATGTTTATTTTTCAGGAAATGCTTTGTATGCCACTAAACTGGACTGAAGGGCACTAACTTTAATATCAACCACTAAAAACTGCTCTCACATTGAGCCATTAAAACCAGTTGCTCATCCAGAATTCAAGGCTGGATTAACAACTTTGCTATAGAAAAGAGATTTTGCAAACATGCATCTCCATCACTTAACATTTCATATAATTCTCCATGGTATTTTATGCTGGTATTTGCCATGAAAATCACAGACTTGGGAAAATATGCCAAGGACAAGTGTCCTGTTTCCATGGCCTGCTCCAAGTTTGCCTTTCCATTTTCTTATGGAGCCTGGAAATTATGAGCTTTAGCTGTTATAAATGTGAAAATTATAGAAGTCACAGGAGTTGTAAAGTAATTTTTGGTAAGAGTTCACTGTTCCTGCTCTTAATATATGAATATCATTTTAGAAAAAGAGGAAAGAGTGATAAATCAATTTCTATAATTTGAAACACAATTATTATTTTTAAGCATAGAACAGCAAAATACAGCACCAATATAATTTGAAGACTCAAGACAGCAAAAGGTATTAACATTAAGCTCTAAAATAAGCTTTTAAGCATTCTCAGATGTTCAGTAAAATCATTCATCTCAGCTCCAAAATGTTAACATATTCCACACAAAGTTCATTGGTGACATAATTTGCTAACTCTCCTTCTCCTCTTTTTCACACGGTGATTTGTCATTTCAGTTTTACTGAGAGGAAAAGCAGCATTGCCTGAAATCCAGTACAATTGGAATTAGTGAAAACACAAGTCTCATGCTGCTTATGTTTTCTTTTAGCCTTTTTATACCCATCTGCTCTTGGTACTGTTTTGTGGTCTATTTTTCCCTGGTAATTAAAAACCGTGACATTCAGGTTGTTACTTAGAAACAGTGACAATAAGGTGGCTTCTTCTTTGTAACACTGGAAAGTCTTCCTGACTTTTGTGATAAATTTCCCTTCCCTGGGAGGGTGGGCAGGCCCTGGCACAGGTGCCCAGAGCAGCTGGGGCTGCCCCTGGATCCCTGGCAGTGCCCAAGGCCAGGCTGGACACTGGGGCTGGGAGCAGCCTGGGACAGTGGGAGGTGTCCCTGCCATGGCTGGGGGGGCACTGAAGGAGCTGGACCCTTCCAACTATTCTGTTTTTCTCTGATTCCATTCATGCTGAGTTTTCTTTTTACAGTCAAATGAATTCATATTCTCATTAAGTAATTTTCTCTCTCCCCACCCCATCCCCATTCTTTCTTTTTTTTGTATTTCTTTTTATAATATTTTCTTTCTTTTGAAAGCTCTTCAGGATTTGTTTTTTTAAACTCAATGTGGCAAAAGATAAATTGTAAACACCCTGAATCCCTGTTTGACTCGGGTCACCAGCTCAGACAGCTTGGTCCAAAGTCTGCGAAGTTACACATTACTACAGAAACTGTGATTATATGGTTTAATCAATAGGTTCTTCTGGATTTTACCAGCGTAACCACAAATAACATTTCCCCCAAAATTTTCTATTATCCTGACACTAGAAGGTTTATTTAGGTCAGATCCTGACAGTATTTAAAAATTTCTGTCATTTAATGACATCAGACGTATTTACTATATTTTAATTGCTGAATGTGGCCAAAATAAATTATAGTTTCAGAAAGAAAAAACATTATTTTCTTGCAGGATTTAATCTCCTGAATCAGAAAATCATTGAGAAGTTCCAACAACCCAGAAGGAGATCTGGAGCTGAAGGGACACATGGGGATGGCCTCAGGATAGTGGGAAACAGTCCCCAACTCTTCCAGATCTGGAGTCAGGAATGAGTTATAGACAAAATTTCTGCTTCTTATCATTGTCTCCAGTAAGTTTTTCCCCTTATAAACTTGTTTGGTATCGAATTTCTCATATTGAACCATAGGGTTCAATAGTAAATTGAAAAAAAATAATTCCATTTAAAAGTTGACAAGCTTACCCCAATTTGTGTCATAGATTTTTTCCAATCTGCAAGTCCATATCAAAGCCTAGAGTGATTTGAGAAGCTGAAGGTCCAGACTAGTCCTGTACCAGCTGGTTCCTTCTTCTGCAAGATGAGGCCATAATTGACAATTATCCAGTTAAGAACTAGATTTTCACATCAATTTTTTTTTCTTAGTAAACACCAGATCCTATATGTATTTTTAATTCCATATAGATGTTGAGTCTAAAATTACACTCATTTAATTTTCATTGATTTCTACTCTTTATCTAATGGCCAGCTCAAAATGGCTCTAGTTATTATGCTAGGGACTATTTAGATGGACAAATGGCAATTCAGCTGATTTTCTCCCTTGACTGCCAGTTGCCAAGTACAGGTTCTACAGAGTTTTTTTCTCTGCTGTGTGTAGTAGGATGCGCACATCAACACTTGGAGTAGGCTGAGAAATTTTGCCATCTGGAAAATAACTCACCCACAACCATTCTTTGTTGGATTTCACTACATAAAGATACAGAATTCCAAAATAAATAACTCATTCCTTAGAAATAACTAGCCCTGGGAAAAGTGCTTCAAATATTTTCACCCATAAGTAAATTATGAACATTTTGCCCAGAAATCAATATCTGATTATGTATGCACATACACATTTGACTTCCATGCCTCTGGAAATAAATAGAGATGCTATTTTGAGGAAAAAAGAATGTCAGCAGGTTTCCTAGAACTAAGTAACGACATTAATAAAGTCCAAGTGATTCCTGTGACATCTGGCACAGCCAAAGTGCCTCTCAGAGCACAGGGGGGCTGTGTGGGCTGAAGGAATTTGGGATGAAAGGGAGAGAACTACTCGAGGTTTACTGAGCACAGCAATGAAACAGCTCCTGCTTGCAGAGGAACAGCAGGGACCTGGTTTAGAACCCTGAAATGAGGACATTAATCAGAGGAGAAAACTGTTCAAGCCAACATGAGGTAATATCTTTGTACATTTTTTGCATTTATTACGTTAAACACACAGTAGCTGTGTCACCTGAAGACATTCCCGTGTTTGGCTTGAGCAGATACAGTCAATTCCATGACAAAATCCAAGCCCTCCAAAGTGTCAGTGACTTTGCTATTTCCAATCTACACTGATTTGTTTTGATAGAAATCTGTTTACTCTGCCTTGATAATATTCTTTATGGCCATGTTCAAGCTGAAGCCCCTAATTTAAAGTGACATTACATTAAGGTCTAATTCAAACTGGTGTCATTAAAGAGCATAGCTGGACAGTCTAAAAAAAGCTCATTTGACAGAGGTTTACTGTTGAGTGACCCTACCTCAGCTCATTTAGTAGAGAAAATTGATCAAGTTTAAAAATAAATTGGCTTTCATGGCTCTGTATGAAACAAACAAAAGAAATTGTGTAGTTAATTCACAGTATATTGTGGGTACCAGTTGAACCATCCAAACAGGAAAATTTGGAAATACTTTTTAATCTTTTTATTCATCTTGCTGGATTTATGCCATCTCAACATTTTGTAGACTCTAGCTCGTCCCTGAACACAGCTGATTCTGGTTGTTGCATTTTCAGTGCCATTTTTCTTCATAATTTGCAATTTATTACCTCTTCCTTAAAAGTGTTTTAAGCTAATTTTAATTAAAAATTTAATTAACAATTATTGTCCATCTCAATGACTTGTATATAATTTAAAAACACATGAAAATTAATATATTATTTTTATCAGAGATTTCAAATTAAGAATGAAAAAATTGTTTAATTAGTTTAAAATTATTAATGAAAGCTACAGTAACCTAGAATTTCCTAAAACTAGAGAAGATCCCTAAATTCTATACTCATCTGAGTAACCACAAGCTCCTGGAATTTTAAATTTCTATCTTTGCGGTTGCCTTTGATTGATTGCTTTTATAGGTTAACCCAAATGGGTAAATTCAAATTATGAGGTTTAGAAAAATCAGATCCAAGTGAAGAAGCTGGAATTCTTTGCTGATGCTACTTTTTCAGATTTCAGAATGGTGTTTGAGTCTGTGTAGAGCAGCAACTCCATGAGCAATAATAACTTGCACATAAACATTCAGGCTCTGGTCACACAATTTTCCAAAATCCTGACAGATCCATGATCCTGCTACATCTCCTGACTCCAGACGGCCAAAGACATTTGTGCTTCAGCTAGTAAAAACCTCTTCTTTTGGTATTTCCCCTATCTAATGCAATTATAGCAAAAGTACTGAATTATAACACAGCAGAAATAAATCAGATACAAGAACCACGTGAGAGTGTGGAGAATTCTGATGAAACAGCAGCATGACAAGTGGCTGACAAAAGCCTTTGTTACATGGGGATGTGAAGTTGCCTGATCCAAACCTTGATAAACCATCACCTTTAAGGTCTTTGGGAGCAAAAATCTGATCAGCTGGGAGCCCCACTCTGTGCTTCTTGTGCGTGTCCTGACCTCTGGTGAGTGGAATGAGCAATCCTCCTTGTGACACACAGAATCTGGGAACAAAGGTCTGTATCCAGACAGATTCCTGCCAAGATAATGGGAGCCATACAGTCACTGGAATATTTAACTGCCCCCTCCAGTGAAGCCAGCCGCTTGGGCTTGTTTTTAAAATAAAGGTTTCCAAAATCTTTGAAGAGTGTCTTACACACACCATGCAAGTAGAATCATTACATCCCTTGAAGACGAGTATATGAGAAATTAAAAATCAGACCAGGAGTACAAATAAATAAATAAATAGAGGGTGCATAACAGAGAGTTTATGCAATAACTATCAGAATGTCTAGTTTTACAGACTAGATGCACTTATCTTTGAGGGGATTTTGTCAGATTTATTCTTTGATGAATAATGAATCAAGTACAATTAAAATCTTCCTCACAGAGTTCAAAATATTGCTGATATCTACCTTTTAACTCTTCTTCACAGTCACATAGTAAGAATTTAACTGTCAATATAATGTATTTTTATTTTTTTCACCTGCATCTATCACACATTTTATGAGCTCCTTGTTTTCTGTGCCAAACTACCATAATTTGATTAACTATATTCTAAAACATGATAAAAGTGTGAATGTAGTCCTTGAACATCTTACATGCTCAGAATGTGTAGCATCAAATGCATATTCAAATATTTTAAATACTAATTTGTTCAATAAATTTCCATTAAAAAGAATAATTTAAAAATAAAATTCTACAAAGCTGTTTTTCAGTTGTCTCTGTCATCTCCCTGGCACCATTCAGTTATGTAAATTGCCAGGTAGTTCAGTTTAGGTTATAATCTCCAGGCTCAGTATTTTTCTCCAAAACATCGCTATTTAAAATAATTACAGTCCTCTGCTCAATTGTCCTCCATGCAGTTTCAGTTATATTAGAAAGAATCATTCAAAAATTCTCAGATTACTTCTTTTATCCAAAATTTGTCTAAATCTTTCACAACAAAAGAACATTTCCATTCCATTTTGAGAATGCTCAAGAAAAACAGCAGGTTCCTGATTCTCCTTTTATATACAATATCCAAAGTTCTTCAGAAGAAAAATGCAAGTTTAGCAGAAAAGAAAAAGAAGTTACTTAAACCACTGCCCTAATAAAGAACTGAGGTGTTCCTACCCCTCCTTCTGCTCTGACTTGAGGGCATGCAAAGCTGTTTCTCTAATATATTCTCACTCCTCTCTCCCAGCCTCAGTTCTGCAGGGATTTTTCCCAATTCTTAAATACTTCAGAGGTGCTGCCACTGTTGCTGATGGTCCCAGCCCTGCCCAGGGGTGGGTCTGTCCTGGAGCCGGCTGGCATTGGCGCTGTCAGACATGGGAAAAGCTTCTGGATGTTTCTTTCAAAAGCCACACCTGTATTCTCCCCCTTCCCTGCATACCCCACTCCCCCCAAAAAAACCCCTTGCTACACCAACCCAATACAGCACTTGTGATCCATTTGATATTTTAATTTTTCATACTCCTGAGAAGAAAATGCTTCAAAGCCACCACAACTCCTTCCATTTATTTCTTAGATCAACACAACAAAATCTGTTGCAGAAAGCTGCTAGAAAATTGCTTCTGGTCTTTGAACATGCCTGAAGAGGAGTGGCAGTGCCATGCTGGCTACTGGAGAGGTGTTTCTAGGGAGCAGGTTGCTTCCTCCTCCAAGTCAAACACCTTCCAAAATACATCATTCTGCCAGTACAGGCTGGAATTTAATTTCTGAAACTCCTGAAATATTCAGTCATGGATATTTTTAGGTGGTTCTGTTGTTCTTCTGGAAGACACATATCTCCTACTTATTGTTGCTCTATGGACTTATGATAAAACATCTGAAGTGGACATTCATTTTTCTGTTGTATCCTATTTATCTGGAAAATATTCAAAATAGCTCATTATTTTTAAATGAACATTTCTTTCATCAAAGTGTAAGTATTCTTACAGAGATCACTGGATAATATGAATGCTCTGCCTCAGTAAAGTACAAAACCTGTGAAACTACCTGGAACATGTGAGGAAGAGGAATTTTATCTCCCAGCTTGGTGATCTATTGAACATCAATGTTAGTGTTTATCCATGTGTGGCATAATGCTGAAGTCTTTGGGGGAAAACCAATGATGTGAATAAAGCATTTAATAGTACATCTGATATGGAGAAGAGCTTTGTGAAAGTATCCTTTAAGTATTACCCTTAAAGATGTCTGTAGTGGCCAGAAATGGAAGCTCAAGAACTTTCTGAACTCAGCTTTCTACCCTTGAAGGGACTCCTTGGTGATGCCTTGCATAAAGAAGCCATCTAAAGAATTAAATCTAATTACTGTATTTTAAGCAAAAAGCTTTTAAAACAAATTATCGCTATTGAGGTATTTTTGGCTGTGGCTAGAAATATTTGCAGAAAAGGACAGGTCCATTCAACGTGTACGAAGAATAGACAAATTGCTTAAATCCAGCCTTGTCAATAATGCAAGCAACCATGTCCTTCCCAAACAGACTGGTGAGTACTAGTAAAGGAAAAAAGGCTATCAGGTCAAGAATTTTTCAGAAATTTATTGGTCTAGGGGGAATCTTATACACCTGCCTTTTGTGTGAGGGTTCCTTTCTGAGCAAGATGAGGCTGCAGGTGCCAAATTCCAGTCTCAGTTTAGCAGATCCACCTCTCTCTGGGTTTAGTTTTTCCCCAGTACATCTGGTGATGACAAAATACAATGATCAACACTTCCTGAATCCCAAAGGACAGGTAACAGATGACTTTGTAGCAAATATAAATTGATAAATAATGCTCTCCAATTCCCCAATTAATGCAGACCAGTGAACGATTACATTGTTAACATTACAGTGTTAAATATCTTAACTTTCCATACTCAGTTTGTCCTTTGACAATCTGAGAGGAGTTTATTTCAGACAAGGGGTGTGATTAACTAATGCTGCAAAGAATATTTGGATTATCAGCAACAGCAGTCCTGAGGAAAGCTGTTCAGTCAGTATTTCGTTTACCACTTGATTTCCTAATCATTTATTCCAACAGCAAAGACTGGACCATGTTGTAACATATGCAGTTAGTTCTCAGTGGTGTGTTTTCCTTTTGCACCATTGCTTGCTTGTTTAGCTGCTAGCAGACAGATATGGAATAAACAGCACAGAGAAAAATGTATTAAATCTCTAATAAAACAGAATTCAAAGATAAGTTTTGCTTCAGCCAAAGGCACCCTTAGTGTGTTAAACAAATTAACAGGGGAAAAATATATTTATATCTGTGCAAATACTTGATTGAGCTTTACACCCATTATTGCATTATCCACATTAGAAATACCTTAACTAATTCTGAGTATATTGGGACTAAGTGGGTCTTCTGGCTGTAAATTAGTGCTAAAAGATAACATGTTGGAAACTTGCAGAGCAAATAGTACAAAATATACTTTTTGATGTGCTGCATACCTGTGCTATGAAAACATATTCATCTGCTGAGACAAGGTTATTGACTTTCAGAAAATAGCAATGAGCATCACTGACAGTTAAGCCTGACCTTTGAAAGAAGGTACCTGGCCTTTCATCTCCAAGACTATATTTTGCAAGGCAATTAAAGGAAGAAATAAGGAAAGAGTGACACCAACATGACAGCTGTTGACAAGGACATAAACAAACATTTGCCTTTGACAGCAGAAATCTAGAATTTAACATTTGAAGACTTATTAACAATGAGAAGTAAAAGGTCTTTTTGTGTGCTCTGCATCACTGGTAAAACAAACAGCTTTTAAAGGAACTTAATTTGAAAGAGATGCATTTAACTATGAGATGGTACTACAGTATCATTCCTAATTCACAGGATTTGGGACATGAAATCACATGACTGTTAAAAAAAATTTACTTATACTAGGTTAAAACTCAGGTATTTGAGATAATGGTGAGAGCAAAGCCGTCTAGGAAAGAGCACTGACAATATATTTTCTAGAGTAACAGTCCAGAATTTTCACTACCTCCGTGCAGACTACAAAACAGCTTAAAGCACAACTGGCTGATTGTCCTCAAATTGGTAGTTTTTGTTCAAGAAAATGCTATTTGATCTGCCTATTGGAAAGGAGGCAATGGACCTTGTATGTTTGCCAAGTCTACACACAAATCTCTACAGGCAAATGCCATGAGTTGGCAGAAAAAAGCTGGGGAACATAAGAGTCATCCCATGCAGATAATCACAGAATCCCAGGATGGTTTGGGCTGGAAGGAGCATTAAAGGCTATCTCATTTCATCCTCTGCCATGGCCCAGGACACCTCCCACTGTCCCAGGCTGCTCCTGGATCCAAATCCAACCTGGATTTAGGCACTGCCAGGGATCCAGGGGCAGCCCCAGCTGCTCTGGGCACCTGTGCCAGGGCCTGCCCACCCTGCCTGGGAACAATTCCTGCCCAATGTCCCATCCAGCCCTGTCCTCTGGCAGTGGGAAAATGCTACACTAGATCCAATCCTAAGGTCCCCTTTAAGAAGACTGCCTCATCTCACTTAAGACATCTGAACAGAAGCAAAGTTGGAAGATAATAATCCCTTTTCCCTCTTGGTCCTTTCCTTTTACCCAGAAAAAACCCCTAAACATTCCTTTATGGATTTAACCCTTCTGTAGCTGTAATTCTAAGATATTGGTAACAAAGACCAAAGTTTTATGTTGGCACTATTCAATCAATTTCGGTGAGAGATACTGAGCCTGAACTTCTGCCAGATCAATTGTTGTTGTACTCTGCTCTGCAGTTTTGTACTTCTAATTAGTATTCAACAACAGGAGATCCCTGAATTTTCTCACTGGATGGTCTGGGTGGAACCATAAAAGAAAAGCAATTCTGTGTTCTTGAAAGCAACAGGAATATACACTACAAGATATAAAGGGTTCTGTTAGCAAATCAAAGGAGCTTCACAAATGGACTCACCCATTTCCAGCAGCAGGTCTGCAGCTGCACAGGGATGCTCAGTGAAACCTTATCCCATATTCCTGGAGGAAATATAAAAGGCCTTGAGGACACCAGCATAGCACATGTATAGATCTTCTGACCCCAATTCGGCCAAGATCTAAGAGGGAACAAGTGGTGCTGGACAGAAAGCAGCTGGGCTTGGAGAATGACAGATGTTTCACAGTGTGAGAGAAGCAGTTTGGCAGAGGATCAGAACTCACCCCACAGCGAAGTGCTCCATCACTGACATTTTCAGAAGTGCTATCTACTTATAGCAGCTTCAAGAAATCTCCTGGAAAATAACAAAACAATCCTTACATTTATTTATTTTCTCAGTCATCTTCTACCAAACTATACATGTAAGAGTACTGAGGTAGAAAGTGCTTTTTTATTGATTGTTTTTTTCTCTTTATATTTGACAGCTGGAGTGTTAAAACAGAATTCTGAGTAAATTAAAGCAATAACAAAATTACACAGGGCAGCTGTTTCAGCTATTTCCACAGAGTAATGCTCTTTAGAAGAGCTAATGAATCTAATGGAATCTAACGGACGCTGCTAAAGCAGCAATAAGTGATTTAAAATGTAGGGGAAAGTCTCATATAAAGAGCCCCACCAAGCACTAAATGAAGTAACACAAAACTCTCGGGGCTTTTCACTTTTAACAAAAAATCAAATAGATCTCTGTTCATTTTGTACAGTGGTGCCCACAACCTCTCTTCATTACAGGACCCATCAGAATTTATATTATCTTTCTCGTTACTGAAATGTTTGTAATTTGCCTAATTACAAATGTGCTCGAGGCTGTAGCTTGCTTTCACTTACTGCCTGGTTAATCCCCATTTCCCATTTTATTCACATTTTGAAATTATTTTTTGTTTATTTATGGAAAAGAATAAAAATGAGAGATTTTTTTCAGCTACTGGAATTCTTCATTTTTTCTGAAAATGCTGTGAATAAAAGTTCACATGCAGAAAGTGTTCCACTGTAAATCATTCAAATGGGGCAAATTTTGTTTCTTTGCTGGGGGAGGAATTGCTAAGCCTCCTCAGCAGGGCTGAATGTTTGTTTTATAACATTCCTGGGTTATTTTCATTCCTTTCAGGAGTCCTGGAAGCATTTGCAGGCAACCCTCTGTCAGGATGGATTTGAGAGGGACCAAATTTCCCAATGCCTTAGGACCAAAATTTGAAGCCCCTGGCAAAGCCAGAGCAGCCATCCCCTGGGCAGTACTGATTTCACAATAAAATTAAACCTGTCAGGCTCAAGATGAGATTCTCAAGATTCTAAAACTGCTTCAAAGTTCTTCTTAACAACCTTCCACATTCTGCCTTCCTTCGATGTGGAGCTCTGACTCCTCAGTGGCTTCAAAGCACTTTGAGTCAGTATCCTGAGCAGAATTCCTGCAGAGGGATGAATTGTGCCTTCATCTTCCTCAAAGGAGGCCAAAGCCTTTTTGTGCAGGGCCGTTCATGCCAGTTGGGACTGGAGTGGAAAAACAAAACGCTATCAAATAAAAAGTCAGATTTAAAGTTCTTATGTGAACTCCTCCCCACAGAGGGCTGCAGATCTTCCTAAGGAATGGCTGGAGCTCCTGGTCTCCATTTCTCATGAGTGCACACAGCAGGATCCTCACCTTTGCAGTGTGCCCTCTCAGGCCTTGCTGTGCCACCCAGTTTACTGCACCAGCTGTCTCAGGAGAGCAAATTCTCTGACAAAAGAGAGAGATTTTATATTTTCACTCATCATCCCATCAGAAAAATAACTCATTTCCCCATATTTCAAGGTTTTTCCTTCTGATTCATATGCAATGTAAGAAACAACAATCTTTTCTTCTCTTACTGAAGCATTTTTATGACAGTCTTCAAAGCAAGTTTTTTTTCATATTTCACAAATATAATTTCAGTTAGACCAAATTTCAAGCATAATTTCAGTTAGAGCAAATTATTTCAAATCTAAGAGATTAAATGTAAAGGTAGCTTCTCCTTTTTAGCATGATGTTTTATTCAGATTTTACTCCTAGTATTTCTATTTTTTGGGTAGAATTTATAGTATTTAATTTAGTCTGCCCAAGCACAAACTGACTGGATCTGAGCACAAAATATGTTTTCATGCCTTGCATTTTTATTACCTTTTTCATTAGAAAGACTCATTGCTGTATTTCTTATAGATTAGTTTCATTCATTTTTCAAAGAAAAGCTGCTAACAAGTTAGTTTCATTCATTCTTACCAAATTAAGCTGCTGTTTTGCTCAGATTCAGACACAAATTTGAGCAGTTCTATGAGCTGACATCCACAGAGCCAAGAAGCCTTTGCAGTGGTTGAGATTACACAGAGTATATCATAAAGGCAGAAGAGCTTCCCCATGGACTTTTGAATCATATTGGCAATTTTAACCATAATTAATAAATAATAATCTCGGCATATGCTCCAAGTTGTGGCCCAGACCAAACACACATAAAAGATAAGCTTAGGTACCACGGAAATAAACAAAAATTATGTACATGTCTTTCAATGATTTTGTAAGCAAGGTTTGGAAGTTTGATTAATAAACAGCTATACCCAGAAACATGCTAATCAGATGTCAATTAATTACTAAAATAGTTGCATTTATAATGTTAATTGAAACCAAACTTGCTGTAATGGTTTATTAATCCTAGTTTTCAAACTCTTTAATTATTTTACTTGGAAAGACCACACTTGTGATTCAAGTGGTTCCATTAACATCTTGAACAGGAATGCTGAGACAATTTATTCAACAACTCTGTGGTTCAGAAAACCCATATACTTTTATCATAAAGCCAGTCTGATACAGTGTGTTAATTTCATTTCTCTTTAGAAGTAGGAAGTGAGCAAATGCTCTGTGTTTAGAATATTAATCCATACTGAATTCACATGGAATTGTGTTCAAGTTTCAGTACTGTAGATAAACAAAGCCTGGCTGTTTTTGGCAGGTTATGAAATTACCTGATCTTTTTAATCACTGAATCTTTCTCTGGTCTTGATAAAATTATAAATTCTGATTTGTTGAAAAAACAGTCATGTGAGCTAACCTGAATACCAGAAGGTTTTTGTACATACTAAGAAAATTCCAGATTTAATGATTAAAATAGATTGTTCTCTATTTTAGCTTAAATTCTGATAAGTCACTATTAATATGTATTAATATATCATGCACAACAGATACTCATGATTTAGATAAATGAACATAATATGAAAAAAAAATATAGAGACTGAAATTTTAATACACTGACCATTTACCCTGAAATAAAATTTTCCAACCTCTTTTCCTTAAATCCAAGTCAAAGAGAATTTTTAGAGATTCCACATTTCAAATAACAGACCTTGAGTTGCTCCCTGGCAGGGTTTTAGTTTATTTTATTCCAAGTGTAACTTAATTTTGGAGAATTTTGCAGTGAAACTGGGAGATGGCATTCCAAAGGGATTTCGAAAGGCTCCCTCATCAGTGATGCACACACCCTGGCCTCAGAAATCCTGGGAAATACCTGCTAAACAAACATACTCCATAGTAGAAAGTTCAAATTATCTCATTAAATCCCCTCACAATTTTCCTGCCCTTAAAACTCATGACTAAGCTGAGCACAGATGCAACATCAACAAGAGTGATACCTCCAGATCCTTGGCTGATCAGATCTATCCAACTGCCTCCAAAAAAATTGCCTCTGTAGAAAGCCAAGCGTTTTTGCTTTAAGGTCTGATGAAAAACTAATGGATTTCCAGTGCCTGAAGGAGCTGCAGGAAAGATGGAGAGAGACAAGGAGTGGAGGGACAGGACACAGGGAATGGCTCCCAGTGGCAGAGAACAGGGCTGGATGGGACATTAGGCAGGAATTGTTCCCTGGCAGGGTGGGCAGGCCCTGGCACAGGTGCCCAGACCAGCTGGGGCTGCCCCTGGATCCCTGGCAGTGCCCAAGACCAGGCTGGACACTGGGGCTGGGAGCAGCCTGGGACAGTGGCAGGTGTCCTGGGCCATGGCAGGGGTGGCACTGGATGGGCTTTAAGGTCCCTTCCAACTCAACCCAAACCATTCCATAATTCTATGATTTTATGACTCCCTATTAATTTCAAAGGGTTTTAGATGTGGCTCTTAATCAAAAGAGCTCTAAAAATCTGTGCAGTGGACACCTTCCTAGTTAGCAAGTACAGTTCCTGAGCAACTAGTTAGTGAAAAAGAAATGAATGATAGAAAATATTAAGAGTTGGTTTAAAACTATGTAAATCCTGGTAAGAAGAGAAATCTCCGATGAAAGCTGATGAATGAACTGGGTGACCCTATCCCTGTGCCCAGCCCTGGAGGCACCTCTGGAGTGCTCTGTCCAGCTCTGGATCCTCAGCACAGCAGGGACATGAGGTCCTGGAATGCAACTAGCACAGGAAGGACTGGCCACTGCACGTCAGCTACAGCAAAATCATCTCTGGTTCATCAAGGGACAAGGGGAACAGTGAATCAGTAGCCTCTCTGAGTTTACTGATTAATAGTGGGACATTTAATGAATGCATTGGGTACTCTCTTGTCCATTAGGCCATACTTCTGTTTTCTTTAGCTTCTTTTTTTTCTCACAGAAAAACAACAGATGAGCACAACTTTCATAAATCAGCTTCACTTGGGTTTCAGTCACCAAAAGGCAAATAATTGTAATTTGTTCTGAGAGCATTAGGCCATTTAAAGCAACTGGCATCATCCACAGATACTGCCTTTGAAGGAGCTGTATTTAACTTATGGAAGGCTACCTTAGCTGTAGAAAATTTCTTCTTTGTATCCCATCTAAATCTTCTCTCTTTCAGTTTAGAAGACTTTATCAAAGATGGTTGGGGGGAAAAAGAATTTGTTTTGCCTGTGACATACTGCAAAGAGCTTCTTATTCTGAAGAGCAAATTATATTTTAAAAATTAAACCAGATTCAAATTAATTATCACCTTATTCTGCTTTATTACTTCAATATTTATTCATATGTAAGTCTAAATTCTTGTAAAAAAATCATGGCTCATATCATCTTCCCTGTAAATGTTGATATTTTTACCTGAAGTTGTATAATCACAAGAAAAATCTATTCTGATCAGACACATTATGTCTAAAAATATATAAATGATGAATAAAGCACTTCATTAAATATTTCATGAAATCTCAGTGTAAGTCTGGATACAAATACATTCAGAGCACTAAAATTCTAAGAAACTGCTGAGAAACCATAAGGTTTACATTAATTTTCAATGTGCTGTCTCCTTAACTAATGTGCTTTCCTTCTTCCACTGTTGAAGCTCACAGAAAAATTTTGCTTGATAATTCTGTTTTCTTGCTAAGGAATTGTTGTGGGTTTAGAGCTAGCTAAAACTTACTAGCTCACTTATTTTCTGTTGTGAGATATGATTTTAGAAGAAAGGAAAACGCAGGCTTAAACTTAAGAATATAAGGAAAATTTATTAACAAAACAAACTAACAAAAAAAAGAATGAAAAGTCCAAATGAAACTTCCAGAACACTTCCCTTCCCTACCCACTTATTTCTTTCCCACTTGACAACATAAAACAAAATCTGGGATTTTTCAAATCAGTTATCACTTCTACAATAATCTTTTCCTAATTCACATAGGGCAAGGAGTCTTCTTTTTCAACACCCTGGAGATATGTCCACAAGAACAGTTCTCTGTGGCTTGCATCTTCACAAAACAGCAGCTGCCCGGTTCAGAAAAAACTCTGCTGTTGTGAAACTCCTCCCATTTT
>VWYI01008733.1:817755-876859 GCA_013399455.1 Anthoscopus minutus | reverse complement strand
TACAGAATGCACCCAAAAAATGCATTCTTCATTAAAGATGATGAGTTTTTAATTCAGTGGGATTTAGATTAAACTGTAACTAGGAACCAAAGTTCACAAAACCACGATTGAACTAACCAACACAACAGCCACACTTGCTAAAGAACTCTCAGAAAATCTTTTCCTGAAAAGTTGCTGTTTATGCCTTCAAGTCATCTACAAGACTGAAGAGCATAAATTATTCCACCACGCACTGGCAGTAAATTTACACTTACTCAACTGGCTTCAGATCTGATTGTTTCAGGTGTCAGAATAGGAAAAACTTTGATGTTTGACTAAATCTGAAAGTTCTGCCATCTGTTCATAAACAATATGCCAGCAGAAAGATGCCAAAATTCTTTAATATTTGCCAGGAGCTGCTTGCTCCATTATTGATTGTGCATGACTATAAGACAAAAGCAGCTCATGACCTGCCTGGATCACAACTGACAAATAATCAGGCTCACAGATATAAGTTACAGAGGAATTCAAGTGGATAAAATAAATACACAGTCATGCTTCCCTCCCACATAAATAAGCAATGGTTTTATTGTTGCAGTGGATTGAACTGAGAATTTACCTCTTCTCACAATGAGGGAGCACTCAGGACAAGCAGTGGTTCTGATTTCAGAGGAATTACTTTGCTGATAAGAAGCTGAAGCCATGAACAAAATTTGAACAATGGGAACCACTGATCAGAATCTGTCAAGTGCCTACTCTGAGCTGAATGGGGCTACCCAGCTTGGCTTGGGTTTTGTGATAACAAATATCCTTTCATTCACAAATTCAGGTGTCTCATTCATGCTTGCTCTGCCAGGTTTATCCAACAGGAAAAACCTGAATAGACAGCAGCACACCAGTCAGTTCTGTGACAGACATACAGAGGTATCTTCAGGAAAAAACAAACAAAAAACCAAAGCGAATACAGCCCAAGTGCTGAAAGCTTTCAACATCTCAAATCTTCAAAATGCCTAGATGGAAAAATCAAAATATTTCCAAATTTAAAAAACATTTCCATTAAAATGGCTTGTGCACTTTATTGTGGAGGAATCAGGCTCTTAAAATGCACCCAAATACAAGAGTGACTCTGATGTTTCCAAGATCATCACAACAGATATTCCATTTTTAGTGTGTGCCAGCTGGCTTATACACTACATAATCTTCTAAACTGTTGGAGCATTTCTAATGGTTTAACATTCTTAAAATCAGATGGTGCTAATTATAATAAGAACTTAAATATTAATTTAGCTGTAGAACAAAATGTTACCAAAAACTGGATACGAAGATCCACATCTCTGGTGAGTCAGGTGATGCCACTTCCTGGGAATCACCCCATAAAACATCAGTTTGTTATTTTAGGTGTAAATAATCAGCGGAACAGTGGCACAAAGCTTAGCAGAATTATCTATCACAGATAATTAATTTTCCCAGCAATTCCAGACTCTCCAAATTTCAGTTTCCACATGGTTCATCAAGAGCACAGACACCACTGCTCAGGTCTGTAGAAAGACCTATAGAAGAGCAAGCCAAGCTGGGCTTTTAGGGTAGCAAGAAGACTGTGATAAAGCAAACCCAGACCTTTCAAGTCATTGATATTACTGCTCTGTTTTAGAATTTCAAGCAAAAAGCCAGAAATTTCTGATCAAATAATACAAAGCTGACTAACTTGGCCTTGCACACTGTTGTCATATGTGTCAATAGTTGATAATCAAGCAAAAATTGAGTAAGCACCCTCCTAAGAAATTGTTTCTATCAACTATAGATTTGCCTGTGCAAGAGCAGAAGAACCTGTACGTCAAAACCTTCACCCAAAATTTTCTTGATTTGTACAAACTGAACTGGAATTATAAGAGTAGTTTTGACCAAGTAGTTGTCAGTAAAATATTTAACTTAATGGCCACTGACTGGATGTGAAAAGCTGTCAGCCTTTTTTGATTTTATTTTGCAGGTGAATGACAAAGCAGCAACTCTGGATGCTGGGTGCATTGACAAAGACAATTAACTGAAGATTACACTACAAAAAACACAAAAAAATATGTTGGCAACATGATAACTTCCTATGGAAGTGTATTATTTATGTTAGCTACAGTAGTTATTTCTTTTAGACACAGAATATACTTCATATTTTAGTTATCTGCATTTTGATAGCCACTTATTTTGCACACAAGCTTATTTTGCAGTACACTATGCTTAAACCCAAAAAACCAGGGAAAATTCAAAACAGTAAAATCGGAAGTTGAAAAGTGGCCATACTGTGAGAAACAAGGGAAGCATCCAGGTAGGCCTGAACAAGATGTTGGATGCCTAAATAATGAGAAATCTGAGATATTGTCATAGATTTTCCTGCTAACAGGAAAAGACTGACTTCCAGAACATTGCCCAAAAAATAATTCAATTACTATAAAAGGTGAAAGCCAGCAAAACAGCAACAGATATGCTATTCAGGCTTCCTGTTTCTGGAAAAGGCATTTCAGGCTTTAAATAAAGCTTTTATAATTCACATTCATGATGAAAAGAATAATCTTTCTTTAATCAAGGCGTATATCTAATCAAACGATTCATCACTTTGACTATTACATGAATTATTACATGAATTATTACATACATTTAAATTTGGGAGATTAGAAGATACATGAGTTTGAAATTTTTTAAAGAACAACCAAATGCAAACAAAAATCCACATCACTTTATAATTTACTTGTGGCCAGACTGCAACAAACTTTACACGAGGACAAAGAAGGAAATTGCTCTGAGGAACTCCACAGCAATGAGCTCCTGAGAGACCCAAGCAGTGGAAGGGATCTGTCTGTTAGGCCTTTATTCAGGTAATTTATAACTAGTCTAATCATCATTTCGTTTTTGGATACAAATATAGCTAGAGCTCTGAACAGAAGGATTCAGAGCCAATTCAAGACATCCTTGCCAGATGGACTTTGCCAGAACAGCGCAGAAGGACTCATTTCCTGGGAAACCAATTTATGAAAAGCATAAAACCTTTCATATCCTAAACAAACACTAAATTGAAACAGTAACTTAATGACTGTTAATAATTGTGATCCTGAAGGTTTATTTTTGTTTTAAAGCTTAGAAATCATAAACAAAGCAGTGAAAAGAATTAAATCTGAGAGCTATTTGTGCAAACACATCAGATTGTATTAGGCAACAGAAGAGCCATTAACAGCACAGCTGAGTGTCTGCTAGTCTATATATATATACACACACACATATATATTTATATACTTGTGAAAAACAGATACAACACCTGGAATTGTTTCAGCAGCAATAGCCTCTTTTAGGGTTTGATCTTGCACTCATTGAGATAAGTAATGAGTCCCCATTGACTTCAGTTGTGCACCACCAGGAATTTAAAAATTCAAGCGCTGTAAGCCATTTATTTCAGATTTCTAGATGCATTATTCAGCACAGACATAAAAGGCAGTTTAAAAGTGAGGGGGGAGAATAAATTAAAATCCAAACTCTCAGTCTGTTCAGTGGGAACACACTTTGATGGAGAACCTGGAGCCCTATCTGTTGCCACAGCTGGAAGCTGCCGGGGAAGCCCCAGAATATTTTGTATTTAGGATGTCATTGTTCAGCATTTTGCATATGGAATAGAAAAATGCACAATAGATTTGTCTTTAAAACAGACCCAGGGTGCACAAAGATAAACATCTCCAGCTCTGTGATGTCCAACCTTTTACCAAAAGGCAGTTTGCTTGTCTTTACATTAAAGATTTTCCCCCTTCTCTACGCTTTCATCATGTAACTCCTTCCTTTCGTGCGTATTTTTCCCTTTTTGCATCTCCCTTTTTGGATCAGTTATGTAATATTGTGTACAGTCCTGTTTGCAATATTTCATTAAAATCCAGATGCAGTAAGAGCAATAAACCCAGACAAAGAGTTCCCCTGCTGTGGCTGGGCATTCAGAGCAGTGTGCAGGGTTTAAGGCAGTGCTTTCAAAAAAAAATCCTATTAATAGCAAGCAGCTGTCAAATATTCCAGAAAAACAAATCACAGCTTCCATCATTTGTTAGGCTAAAAAATGATGCAGCAGGGAAGTAAAGAAAGTTTATGTTGTGACTTTTGATTTATGTGATAATTGCAGTGATTGACAAGAGTCTGAGAAACAAGGAGGAAGCTATGGAAGTTTATAATGCACTGACATTTACAGGCAAGGATGACTGTCACAATTGTCAGAACTTTAATAAATATGTTAACTTTTCAACTCCTGCAATAATGATATCTCTTCAACTTTCTGATATTTTGTTGTAAAACTCCATTATCTGTCCTTCCCAGCCCAACATACAATAAAAGCATTCACAATGAGTCACCTTTTAAAATGTGATTTAAAAAAAAAGTCTCTGACATTTCAGGCTTGACTCTAAGGTGGGCTGAGCATCAGAAATGCTTATGGAAATAGAGGAAAACCTCAAAAATTTCAGAGTTCCAATTCCACCCCACTCTTCACATGGGCATAAATCCTGGGGCAGAGCAGCAGGAACTATGCACAGAAAAAAGCAGAATTTTCTTCAACAAATCTAGGTTTGATTTTCCCAAAAGCTTGACCTATTTTTTGTTTTGGTCATCACTCACTTACAATGAAAATCCAGGATTAAATCAGAAGCTTATAGAATCCCTAAAGTAGTTGCAGTTTTTCAAGAACAAAGCAGGCAGAGCAGCACTCCAGAGGGCATTTCCCAGGTAAAAAAAACTTCTTTACATACAGCAAAGATTAACTTAACTCTTCTACCCTCACAGGGAACTGAGCCCTTCAAAGTTTGGTAAATATAACAGAACAGTTGTTAAAGATTGAAAGATTATAAATGCAGGGGGGGAAAATGATAAACACATCAGCCAATTAATGCAGAACTGTAAAGCAATACCCAAAGCAAGCACCCACAACATCCTGGCTGCAGAGAAAAGAATGAATTAGACACTCTCTTGAGCAAAAACATCCCTACTGTTTTAGAGATCATGCTACAACAGAGGGAGTATTTGACATTAGCCATGGTTAAGGAGGCCACAGCTCACAAATCAGATGTGAGAAATTGCATTCACACAAGCCATGACTGATAATCACAAAGCAGAACTACAGGAGCACAGGAAGGAAACAGAAAATAAAGAACTTCCATGCATTCCCTGCTCATAAAAGACCCTTCTCACCAAATATTTCACCCCATGTGTCACGAACTACCAGGAACCTTGGGAGAAGGATCTCAACACAGCACAGCACTTACACCACCGGGCTCACTATCTGAATTTTCACTTTGGTAGGGAAAAAAAGATAATTGGGAAGTCATTCCTACTTATATATCCAGGGAAACAATATCAGAGAAAGAGCTTTCCTTCTCCCCAAAAAGGGAAAAAGAACCCAGTCTTAAAATGTGAGGAGAAGTGGAAGGATGCAAAGCCCAGGATAAAGCCATATGGAATTTCTCCAGCCAAAACATCATTATTCTTCCATTAATATAATAAAGACATAACATTCTAAACTAGAACTTGACCAGAGTGAATCATTCAGATTGAAAGTTTTAAGATTCAGGTAGAAGCTCAGACTGCTGGTCTGAGAATTACTGTTTTCATACCATAGGGGTTGGTGTTGTTTTGTTGAGGAATTTTTACATGGAAAATTAGACATCAGATCAGTTCAAAACTATTTTTCTGAAATAATTCTTTGGTTTTAAAACAACAAAATGAAAACCAGCAGTACCATGGTGCTTGTCTTAAGGAAAGAAAACGTGTTTTGACAAATAGTACCCACTATTTCAGGTGGGAAATGGGATTTGCATAAATTCTATTATGATTTTAATATGTGAGGGTTTATCTTGCTTAACAACCTCCACAGGTACATAAATTAAATTATAGATTTGCTGCATGTGTTATTAAATGCAAGTCTGAAATTGCACTGAGAAGATTTACAGCTTTATCTGGTGAGATTTAGGAAAAACACTGAATAATTTCTATAGCAGAAGGGTATGAGGCAACTCCATGAGGAGAAATTATATTCCTACTTCCTTCCAGGTGGCAATTCCTTCCCATGAGTCCAAAAATAATTCACTTTGCCAAAGGCACTGTAAGTGCAATGTTGTGCCAACATTACACAAGAGGCTTTGGGAGTCCAGAATGGCTTTTGTGGTTCAGATGAGCAGCCAGGTCAGAGCTGAATGTAAAACACTCACCCACCCTTAAACCTTGAATTTCCTGTCCACTTTTTTCCATGCCTGTAGCATCACTGTTTATACCTTCCCTTTCCTAATAATTTAAATCTAATTAAATCATTTTAAAATCGTTAAAATATTGTTACATTATGCTGAGTTTTTATCTAAGATCAGGTCTCATTAAGCCAATAAGAATATTAATTATCTAGGAGCATATGGCATCATATGTTCATTATTCAGGTGTGTCATAACAATACTCTGTCAATATAAACATGAAGATTATCCATTTCCCTTTCTTTGAAATGTTCATTCCATGAGAAACAGCAAACATTCTCTGTGATTAAGAAAATAATTTATTTTTGTTCAGAAAAACAGTGCTGAGCATCCCTAGCCCTACAAAAATTATAATTTATTTATTGTTGATTTGCTGGCTTCTTCCCCAGTTGCCCTTGACCACATTCATCCATTTATGAAATGCAGTTCATAAAAAATTATAAGTTGCAGCTAAATCAGATCTTTGAGATTCTCTCTTCATGAAACTCTTATAGAAAACCAGTACATCTCCCCATTATTTCTGCACAATTCTAAAGCACTAAGTTGCCCTAATGGGCAATGTATTAGTGACAACTTCTAGATCCCACATAATTCTCAATTTATTTTTTTAAACCAACAAACTTGCAGAATATTCTACCAGCAAAGAGCAGACCTTTCCTGGAAAAAGCTTTTATGGAAGTACCATTTCTGCAAAGACTTCAGCAGTTAAAAGGACAGACAAAAAACAATCAGCAAACTCCTGTAATAATCTCTTTCAAATATCACCCAGTACCAAAGCTCGTTTATGTTTGGCTACAAAATATTTGAGGTCAAGATTGTTATTTTCATTTTGGCAGAAAGGTCTTGCAGAACTATGGAGTTTTGCATGTTGGGATATATTAAAAGACACATGTAATCATGCTTTCTCAGTTTAACCTGAAATTTCAAAATATATATTTTCTGTACTTAACATTTTGAGCCTTCTGCTTCTAGCTCCAAGTATCTCTAAAGTATAAGAAGTCCCACTGGTCTAATTTCAGGTTACCAGCTCATTGGTTCCTGTTAACAAGACAATTTTCCCAAGCATTTTTCAAATCTACTCACTTAATAGCATTATCATTGTCTTCCAACTGTGTTAATGGACTCCACAAAAATAGACTTTTGTGATGAAAATGCCTGCTCTCACCTCAGCTCTTAAACTTGAAGGATTAGGTCCTTAAAGATGAAAATGAAATTCATATGTCAAGTTCTGCTCCCACTGAAATCAAGAGTCCTGTTGGCCGCTGTGTTTGTCCAATGGCCCAAATCTGAGCTTTATCCTACATTTCTTACATAATGAGCATAGAATTTTCCTTCTGCTCAATGCACAACCCTGTCTTTGCATTACACCAGTACAACAAACCCTGAGAGACTTTCCCAACTTACTCATTTACATCAATTCTCCTCAAAAGTCAAGAGGGAAATATATGCTCTTTCTTGTCTGCTTGCTACTTCTAAATCAATCCCTCAGATACCCAAATAAATAAATTGCTATTTCATCAAAGGACAAAAAGAAAAGAGTTACTGGCCACTCATGAGGTATCTTCAGGTAAAGTAATCCTGCTGAATGTTTCATGCAATTATAATTCACATACTAAAGTGATTTGTATCAAACATAAGATGAGGACTAACATTATCTTTTGATGAAATGCCTGAATATTCAATATAACTCTATAGAGCAACAAAGCATAATCAAATAGATATTGTACTGAACAGCCAGATTTGTGGATTAATGAAATCAATGCAATTGATCCAGAGAGGATTTAACACCAAAAACCCAATCATGTTGTTTGTAGTCTGATTCTGAAACATTTCCTTGGAATTAAAGAGCATGGGCTCATTTTATTCAGCAATAGCATTGGAATGTGAATCTCCCTCACGATGAAAGCAGTAGGGTCATCACGCTTAGAAATAGCACAAGTACTGTGGAATGCAAAAACCATTTCACTCCAAGTAATTTGTCTTGGATGCATCTGAACACAGAGTTACTGCTGAAATCTCCCATTTACCAAAGAGAATGACTTATTAGATGCTGAACCTCCCTGAATCCTATCACCAACAGCTAACAAAAAGCTAACAGCAGCTAGAAAAGTTTCAGAGAGAAACTTACATTCTACCTACTCATCTTCCAGGTGGTTCCTGTTTAAGAAAAACAGAATCCGCTAAAGTTCTCTCTACACCACACAGCAGCAGGGCTTTCCGGGGTAATATTACAGTTTATTACACATTGTGGGGATGGACACAGGAGCAGAACTCTCACCAGCACAGTGGAGAGGGATAAGAAGCCTTGGAGACAGCAAAGGAAACCTCAGGTGGGGAAAGGTCTGACTCTACAACTCACAAGGATGCAGCAATGATCCTTTCATGGTAACTTTATTGTCTTGGGATATTTTTCCTCCACTTCAGTAAATACAGCATCCCACCTAGTTGGAAGAGACTGACACACAGCTGGGTAGGAATCATTAGCTGATAGCACCCAGGGGCTTGACAGCATTTACACAGAGCACTCAGTAATACACATTACTGAGAGAGAGGGAGGCTGAAATTAAACATCAGTTCAGCCCTTAAAAATAAATAAAATCCTCCTATACAGTTTGACTTTTTCCTCACTGAGTTCTCTCCAAGGCTATATTTAGCAAACCCAGCTGCAGGGGCTGGTGCTAAACATCAGTATAATCTGTAAAGCCAAACACTTTCACTGGCACTGAGAGACAGGGCTGCCCTCCACAGAGCCACGTTTCTGCATGAAAGCAGTTTTGTTCCTTTAGAGGATGGGAATAATGAGCACGCTCTCTCCAGGACAGAGAGGGTCAGAATGTACACAAAGGTTTTTAATTTCCAGTTTTAGGAGCCCCAGCTCTCTAAGGCAGGATTCACCTCTCCAAGGAGGAGGAGCAGGGAGAGGGGCTTTCAATTCCCACACACACAGAGCCCCTTCCCAGTCTCCACCCGAGCTTCACCAGTTGCCAGGCAACAGCCACACGGCCACATGGGGATTTTACCCCGTATATTAAAAAAAGGAATAAAAAAATGAGGTGTAGCTTTGTGTCTATAGAGCCAGATACAGGAATGGACACACAGCTTCCAGGCACAGGCAAGCAGGGAGCTGGGGCAGGATAGGAAAGCAAAACCTGGACCCCCAGGAAAGCCCTGAGAACCTCTCCCCTCAAATAAACTTTTTTTTTTTTCTTTAATAGAGTCACATCATCCTCACGGGCTTGTCCTCCCCCTAAATAGGATTTTTTTGGAGGGGTGGCAAAATACAGGTTTGGCCCTGGCATGAGGGAACAAATTCCTCCCAGGCTGCATGGGAGCCACAGGCGCCTTATGGGGGAGAAGAGGTTCAGCCCAGAGTCATTGTGACTCCTTGGAATGCAGGTGAATTATGTGGGAAGCAACAGAAAACAGTTTTTAAAATTTAATCCGAAACAAAACTTCAAACATCCTACCCACAACAACCTGAGATTTAAGTTGCTGCCTTTCAAAGGCAGGCAGAGGCTGGGCACTCCTGGCGCTGTTCCCTCATTTTCCTGCCAGCCCAAGCTGCTGTGGCACAACTTCACCCCTGTGCCACACAGGAGCAGGTTTATAAATACTTAGTGAGCAGTATTAATCTGCAGTTCTCACTATTTATTTGTTCAGTAAACAAAAGGGAGTGTGGTTATGGTGACAGTGAGAGGGGATGTGCCTGCAAAGTTACCTCCCTCACATCCTGTCCTCATCACAAGTCAACTTCATTCTGACATGAACCTCTGGAAAGAAATTTAAGTAAAACCTACAAATGCAAGTCCTGCAGAATGTGAGGACCAAAAACCTTTTCAATATTGTGTCCTTGAATGCAGTGTGCTTGGTGATCTGCAGCGAAGAAAGAAAAAAATAAAATAGGAAAAAGCTCCCACTTTTTTTCTTGCTGTTCCCTGCTACAACAACCCACAATACACTGACAAGCTTGAACACAAGGAACAAGAATTAGAGACAGGATCAGGAATGAAGCCTCAAAATACCTTATACCTTCTATACCTTTGCTACTTTTAAATTATTCTATTCTCTCTAAAAGACATTTTCAAATGTGATGTTTAATGACCTGTTTTTCTTGTTTCATTTTGCTTTGGTGTCAGATGTTTTTCTCATTTATTTTAGAGAAATAAAAGTATGCAGGGAATCAGAGGGAGAAAATATGCAGAGCTCAAGTTGTCACGGTCTCCATGCATTGGTATTGATTAAAAAAAGGGTAAAGAAATATAAGATTCAAATTTTATGAGGGGGAAAAAAATTAATGTGTTAGGGGCAATAAGGGAACATTCAGAGTCTAATAAGAGTTAGGATATATCTATACCACAATTTGACAATTCTTATGTGATGCTTTGCTACTGGACATCTTACTGTTGAAAGCTAAGAAAAATATTTATTTCTTTTAAAATCAAAGGCCTTACATTATTGTACCATTTATTTCCTTTCAATAGGAGATCATAAACAACAAGGATCAGCCTGGACACAAAAACATCTCTACATTGATATCACTGCTCTTGCATTTTCCATCTCTTTCACCTTGTTTAGGCATATTTACACCCCTTCAGCTTCAAGCAAACCAGAACCAGGAATAATGAAATATCTTCATGGTGTTTCCAACTCACTTAATAGTAAGGATTGTTGGAAATTTCAGAAGGACAAACTGAAAATATTTCAGTGTATTTATCAGAGCTGGTTCAGAAACAAAATTATGACCACAAAACCTTTCTTGTCTCTCCACCCTCTCAGAACATTGAGAAACAAAGAGGTTTTGGAAAACTAGGCTCAGTAAATGGAAACTTTAAATCAGGAGGTTTCTAAACTTGCCCAACATCCTTTAAGACACTATTCTATTTCATCTGTCATTTCCAGCATTTACATAATAATGTGAATTAGAACACCATTAACTAGCTGTCCAGTGCAAAACAAATGGTCTGTATAGAATCATGCTACTGATTCCAATCCCTTCATTCATACCCACACAAGAACTTTAAGCAAATAACTTCATTTTAAATGGAACTTCAGGGCTTCCATAATTCATTCCAAAAGAAAGCACAGATACAAAGCAATCACGAGATATTTTTTACCTTCATTCATATGTAAAGTTGGAGTGAGGAATGCTCTAAAACCACACAACATCTGCATTTCCCTAAAGTGATCTTTTTTTGCATATTTGACAAGCACAGTCCTTGACTATTACCATTTTTAATGACAAAAGATGAGAGAGAGGAAGCAGACTGCAGATGCTGATCTGGAAAGGCAATTAATGCTATGTATTTTGCTTTTCTGGAGGTTTATCACATTACTACAGGAAACTTCCTCAGAAAGGAAGGGACACAAAGCAGGTCTGAACATCTATGAGCAGCTCCAATGTACCTGCCTCTACATCATCCTTAATGGGAAGCACAGCAAAGCAGCTCAGACCCACTTCATTACATTCTCTGGAGATCATAAATCCTGTACATTTAGATCCAGGGAGTACAAAGATAACAGGGATGGAAACCTGCATTTTGCCAGTGTGTCTGGAAGGAAGGACAGCCACTGATAATATTGTTTGTAATGGGCCTTGTGTGGAAAATTAAAACTCCAGCTCTGCAAGTCTCACCAGTCAGAGGTTTTTCCACTCTATTTTTGGTCTAATCCACTAATGAAATGAGGCTTAAGCAATTACTGTACCTGGCTGTCTATCAGTCCTTGTAATAGCAACTTAACTCGTCATCTGGCCTTAATAAAGTCAGCACAGGGGCAACAGCCTTTAAGACATTAATTTCCAGCATATTTAATAGAATAATTGGTAACTCCATCTCAGATTAAACCTGTTCTCCCAGTACAAAATCTTCAAAGAGTGGACATAGTTTTACTTACTTAACAGCCTACGTTTTCCTGTCTGAATATAGTTACTGTTAGTCAAGCTGTCAGCTTGTCACCACTTCACAGATACACTCTAAAGGCATATAAAACTCAGCCTTTTAAGAGTGGCCTTCTCAGGTAAATATCTACCAAGTATTAGCCTTGATAACTATTAGGAGGGGGTTTGTGTTTATAGGTTTAATTACAAATTTTCATTATTTCTAAATCAGTCTAACAGAAAGGAAACCCCAACAATATTTGAATTCTAACAAAGATTTTTAAAAGGGCTCTCTTTGATAGAATTACAGCAATAAATTCCAGATGAAACTGCTTTTGACTTTGTACCTATGTGATGATTTTGAAATAATAAATGTCTAAGGAACACAATTTCCCCCTATGCCACAATGTTTTCAAGCTTAAGACTGGTCCTGTGTGCAGAAAAATCAAATCTTTGGGAAACATGCAAACATTATAGCAGGGGAAGGTCGGGAATATGCCCTGCTCCACCTCTGTCCTCTGGGGTTTGTTACATTACCTATTATTATTTCAGATACTTATCACAGTTACACGCTGAAAATCCAACTTCAGGCAGCTCACACAAGTCAGCACTGTGTGGTCTGCTCACCAAAGCTGCATAAAATAATTCTATCAAGAACTAGAATGTTTTATTATTCAAAGGAGTACTTGAGAGTAGGGAGTAGTTGTTAAATTGCTCCTAAACAAGGAAGCAAGAAGCTGCTCAGCCAGATACACCACGAGCAGCAAAAAATTCATGTACTTAACATCACTGCCTTTTTGCACATCAGATCTCCACAGTCACCTGTAAATAACACCTAAAACTGCTGTGACCATCTAGGGCTGCTGGACCCAGACCAGCCACAACCTCCCCCAGCATCTCCCCTCAAATCTGCCCCCTCTCTGCCTCACTGTGCACGGTGGGACTGACAGTTAATCAGATTTTGGGCAGGGAGCACTTGGCAGATTTGATCTGCTCTGGGACACCAAACAAATGAACCCCATTTTCACAAGATCAGAGGTTTATATGTTGATGGGAGACTTGGGCACCTTGCTAGCGTGAAGAAGAAATAAAACATGAATTATTATTGCAACACATTTTGCTTTACAACATTAAATGATAGTTTGGGGCTTTACAAGTTGCAACTCATGAATAGTACACTGTGATTGATTTGTTTTCCCCACACAGCATCAAATCATCATCCTGGTATGAGCACAGCAAAGGCTGCTTCTAATGGGATGAAGAACTACAGAGATTTCTCATCAAACTGATGCCTTTTCCTTGGTCCTAAAATTAAGAGCCAGACACAGTTAAGGGATAAAGGGTTTTTATCTTGGTATTTAATAAGAATCTTTATGGCATTTTGCCAAGGTGGAGCATGCCAAAAGGCACCCACATGCTAGATCATGAACACAATTGTATAGAGCTCACAAATTAGCATTTCTAACAAAGATGCTCCAATGAGAGGCTTGAATGATCAGCATGATATTCTCCCATCCAAAAGTATTCTCCCCTTGATGGGCCTAATCTTAGTTTACAGGATGTACTCCAGAGGGGCTTTGGTTTCTCAAGATAGTTTAGGGCTTCCCAGCCTGTGAGGCCTTCAGGATGCTTGATCTTCTGGTTTAACAGAATACCAGGACTCAGTTATCAGACTTAAGGAATTACATGTATGTAATTATACAAGCACTGAGAATACATATAAAGAGAAGACCAAAAAATCACCATGTTATCAAATAGGAAAGCTGGTACATTGCAAATATGCTATTAATTATGCAATTAACAGAATCATCCTTCTTAAATCACTGTGCTTTTTGCTATGTCTTTACCAGTTTTGGTGTTAAAACTCACTTTTGCCCAGCTCCTTACAAAGGGCATTGATCCCTCCCCCCTCTTTTTTTTATCACTGTCTGCATCTGCAGTTACAGATTTTATTTGCCATTATGAAAAGCAAAGCAGCAGAGGATGACATCATATAAGAGGTGACATTCCCATAAACTGCACTAGAGAGAGAGCAAAGACACCCAAGTCAGGGGGGAAGGATAACTGAACATTGGATTCTGCTTGGAATATCCACAGAAATATCTCTCTGATCTAACCCAGGTGATTTCCTTAAGAAAATGCAGGTGATCTGCAGCCCAGCAAAAGTCAAACCCAGGTATTTCAAATCCCCTGTACATGCATCTCAGGCAGTGGGCTCTCTTTCCTTGCCTTTAATATTGTGACAGTTATGAAAAGAAATAAATATACACGTATATGGTCGCACTTATGAAAGAAAGGAATGAAATCACAACAAAAATCCCTAGCTGGATATAACGATTTCTTTATAAATCTCTTTATATAGAAACTTCATTCTTGAAGAGGCCTGAATTGTCAGAAAACTCCAGTCTATGAGAGGTGACAGCTATCATCCAATCTGCAGGTGAACTAGTGATTATAAGTCTTTTTTTCTCATTGACATGCAGTGAATACTTTGATATTTCTGAGTTACAGCTCTCCTGCAACAGTCCTGTATAGGAGTTTTGAATGCTTCATGAAGAAGAATCGTCTTTAAATAGTATCTTCTTTTCCATGCACCCCTCCCACTCCTTCTTCCAGCCCCAAAGAGCTTTGGATTTCTAACAAATTCACTCAAAATCATCACCTTCTAAGTCAGGAAGTGTCTTGGTAATGTGTTAGTTCAGGTAATTTTGCCTTTAAGCAGGTGACCATCATAACATGGACTAAATGATGATGTGCTTGATTCCTACACAAAGTCCAAAAAGTTTATTTTCCATGAGTGCAGGGGTGGAAAACACAGAGTATTTTGACAAAATGAAGTTCTACGTACAAAGGAATTTAATGCAGACAACAGGCTTGTGCTTGGCAACTCCAGTTCAGCCTCTCCCAAGAAAAGTTTTATTACCCCTAGGTCTATGCAAAAGTTTGATTGAAATTGCACAAGTTATGAAAATACAGCCAAAGAAACACAAACCAAAGTATTCACAGTTTTCCCAGCAATGAGGTTTTTCACTCCAATGCAAGTTTACCACAGTCTGCAGTGGGAAAAAGGTATTGGTTTCAGGGCTGGGAGTGCCAGCAGAGGAATGCTAAAATCCCCAGTTCTCATCCTCTTTTACAAAGTCTTTCTGTGGCCTTAGGAAACAAGGATAACTCACACAAAGATTTGCTCAGCATCTGTTGATAGCTATAAGTAGTCAGTGCTTTAAAAAGAATATCAGATTTTGTCTACAAAGCAAGATCTATTTAAGTGTCATTAATCTGTTGGTTGTTTTAACCTCCTCTACCAAGATTTGAGGATAACAAACAGAGAAATGTCATAAGAAAAGGGAAATACATCTTCATATAAACTCTCCCTCAATGTGAAATGATATTAGAAAATACTCAGCACCCACTGCCCCAGGATATAAACAGAGTTTTAATGGATTCATGCAAGAAATTTGTGGAAGCCTATCCCCTGTAAACAGCTCTTCCTATTCTATCAAAGGCTATTTCAACATCAAGCAGCACCAACCACCTCCCGTGGTGAATCCAATTTTATATCTGCAATCACTGCTCCCAGATGGTGGATGTTATCAGTCAAGAATCTGTTTTTAATAACAACTTGTTTGATCTGTACAGCCTCTTGCAAGGAACAGATCCCTCAGGCACAAAGTACTTTTCACCAGTATTTCTCAATTATCATAAAAGGGGGCTGCATAACCCCTGTCTTGAAAAGGTTCTTTACAAGCTTAATTTTTAAAAAGTAGAAAACAAAACCAGATGCAGACTGGGGCCAGAATAATTGAATGCCTTCCAAGTCTTTTTAGTTAAGGGTGGGCAAAAGTAATATCCATAAATACATGGACACTACCTGAGCCACCCAAACCTTTGTCCTTTACTTTTCCAACTGTAGACTTGTTTCAACCACAGTCAGATAACTGTGGTCCAGTTACAGTTTCTTGTTCAGAGTCAGAGCTTTAAATCCAGCTAAAACTTATACATATATATATGAACTTCTTCTGTGCACTAGAAAATTTAGGCAACACAAATTCTCCTGAATTGGTGAACCTGCTCAGGAAGATATATGTAATAAACAGAAGTGAACAGAACTTTGTTAGTTAAGCCCTCTTGAACTTACAGGAGAAAATTTGCCTTCCTTACTCTGTAATTTTTTTTAAACTGCATAATTCTATTCCAGTTTTCTTTCAATGTCAGTAGTTGAGAATACACTGCTCCCAGTGGAAAACAAAAAGAGAGAAACTGAAATGTATTAACACCCAAATATAAATGAAATGAACAGTCACCTCTTCAACCACATCTTCACCAGATAGGAACCACAACTTTTAGAATGTGATCAGGATTTATAAAACAATTTTTACACCAGCAACAAAGATAATATCACCATTGTTATTTCATGTTCTCTGATTTAGTCAATACATGGGACCTTTTAAACACTTTATTTATTTTTTTAATATACCATTTAACATTAGATTCAGGTTCAATCTCTTCCTGGAACATATCTGAGTACATTTGGAAGAATTTAGTGAAGAGAAGTAATAGGAGACTTTGTTAGAGTTTTAAGCCAGTCTTGCTCTTGGATTTAGAGATAGATGGCAACATTACTTTATCAGCACCACTGGAAAGCTTGAATTCTGAAAGTCTGTATTTCTGTTCAACATACTTCTGAGCCTGTTTTTCCCAGAAATGGGATAGCTTTTCATGCTCCATCAATTCATGGCGCATTTGCAGCTATCAGGAGAAGGAAGGCTCCATTCACCACAATCTATTACACATACAGAAAATAGTCTGTGTGTTTTTTTTAACAACTCTAAAAACTCTGAAGAAACTCAGAATTTAAAAATTAGTTGGTCCATGTTCTCCAGATTTATGATTCTGTATCAATGCATGCCTTATTCTGGTGGTTCAGTGTAAGTGAATGGAGCTTCATAGACCAATCTGCACTGCAATGCTTAGTGTTTTATTTGGATATAAACATACATTTGATATACATTTATATATAAATATAAACAAAATCTGTTCCCAATTTCACATCAGCATGCTTTGAATTTTTATCAATCCCTTCAGGGCAATTGGAGGTTATGAAGAGAGAAGACAAGTTCTGTGCACTCATTTTCAGAGCTATACTCTTATTTAAGCATCCTTTATTTCCTGCCCTTCAATGTGAGTATAAAAACCCTTCCTGGTTTCATGGCAGAGAAAACTCTTGATCAGAAACCAACAACCAGTAAAACATCACAAAAACATTTAACCACCTGTGAATTGTCTATATTAATATCAGTACACAGTAATGTCAAGATAAAAACAGACAGTATGATAAGAATGGAAAGAATTTAAGTTGAAAGAATTTAAGTTAATTTAAATAAGAAAAGAAAAAAATCACATCAGAAGCATTGTTCACAGAAAATCAGACGTGTCTGGGCTGTTGATACCAGCATAACAAGGATAGGGGTGTGGGGGGGACAGCAAGAAAGAAATTCTTAATACCAAGAATTGTCAGCTAAAAGCTTGTAAGTACAATTGCTTTTTCCTTTTAAAGAGAGCCAAGGTTGTGATTTTGAGTCAGGAATCATGAAAAGCATTTCCCCTCAGACACACAACTCCACAGAGCAGTATAGGGACGCTGAATGGGCTGTTCACATCGAAGGAAAGTCTATTCAAGACATTATATACCTTATATCCGTGGGTTTTTCTTTTTGAGACCTGGGTGAACAATCAGAACTCCATTGTGATGGGTTAGGACAGCGCAGTGTGTGTTTTACCATCCACTTTTCTGCCCTGGTAACACAGGGGATTGCAAAGAGCTCACCTCTGCCTGTGCTGTTCCCTCATGTCACAGTGAAAATCAGGTACTGCAAGCTTAGCATGGATGAATTTTGCATCAGTGCCTATCAGTTTGAAGCAGAACAACAAAAGATTGGATTTTGGCACACACAAAGCCGCATTATCAGTTACCTCCCCTTGCTCAAAGGGTCATCAATTCCTCACCTTTGCCAAAACATGCAGTTTGTGGAACAACCAGGGAACTTGTGCAGCTCCCCATCAGGGCCTTGCTGACCCTGTCCCCAGGAGGGCAAGAGGAAAGCAAAAACCCACTTAATTGAAGGCTTCCCAACAGCCATAGCATGAGGTGATCCTGTCACAGCCAGCTCACTGTGACTCCGGGCCAGCCAGAGCAAACCAGAGGGACAGGAAGGATGGAGAGCCCCAGGAGAGATGTGGATGTTCCCTGGCACTGCAGGGTCTGAGGGCTGCACCCAAAGAGCCGGGGTGTGGTGAATTCAGCAATGTCAGGGGGTGTCTGAGGGCAGCGGTGCAGTCACCACCGCAGGACAGGGTCTGACCTTGTCAGCCCAAGGGAGGATGGCTCCACCAGCATCCCCCAGCACCCAGCATGGCCAGGCCTCGGGGTTATTCCCTCTGCTCAGGAACCTGGCCCTAGGCATGATCTTTCCCATCTAATTAGGTTCCCACATAATCCTAATTTCAAGTGGTGACATTATTCATCTTCCCAGGAATTTACCGATCTATACGAACCCTTGAAATAATTTTGTGTTTCTATTGCAGACTTCTAATGAAAGTCCTTTCAGTGCAATGCAGCCAGGTCATTTCCCAGTATTATAAAAGCTTGTGAAATGCTCGGTTTTTATCATGTGATGATACCTTTTATAAAAGCTTAGCAAAACAGCAGTAACCACTAAAGAGCCCCTTAAGAGAGGCTCAAATCTGTGCCTGGTAAAATGGTTTAGAATTATTGCTTCATTCATCAAAACATATCTATTAAGCAAACAAATTACAAACACAAAAGGTTCAGCTCTTATGAAGCTTTCCTTTATGGTTAGCACAGCAGAACTGGATGCATTATAACTCTCCCAAATTGTGAAGCAGAAATTCCTCTCATGAGTGACGTCATGCAGACAATTCCCAGCTGGATATCTTTTCTTTTCCATATTGATATTTTTTGTACACAGGGGACATTAGCAGCAGGGCAATGATGGAAAAAGAGACCACCACTGCTAATGGTCCCTAGCTGCTTTAAAAAAATGGTTACAGCTCATGTGCATTTATATATATATACACATATATATGTGTGGGTGTGTTAGATATAATAAATGTATCGAATATATATCTAAATAAAAAAAACGATGGGTTTGGGAAATCCTTATTGGTTAAAGGCATGGAGGGATACAAGCTATTCAGAAGCTCCTAAAGATCATCAGAAACCTGCTCTCACAAAAATTACCTCCCCAGCCTCATCTGCAAGTCCCTCAGGAGAACAAACAGGCCCACAAGGACTGAGAGAACAAAGTTTCACTGCCTTCCTCAACATTTGTGTTTATTCAGAGAAAATTATTCCCTATTCCCAATTAAAAGTTTACCACATTCAGATTTCACATACCAGTCTCCTGTTACCTTTTTTTGAGCAAATGGTCACAATAAAAAGCTGCCTTCAGTCCATGGATAAAATGCCCATTTATTGCAGGGAAGCAAATAACTTTCCCAGACACTTTTATCTACAGAGCTGAGCAACAACTGCAGCACGTGAAAGGGAGCTGCAGATCTCTGTGCTTGCAGGTAGCTGGAGCTATTTTCACAACCCAAATGTGGTCTTTGGATTAGAGGACAGAAATGGGATCAAGAACTGGAGAGTCATTTTCATGGCTCAGGGGGTTTGCTGTGCCCCACTGGCCAAATCTCTTGAACCATTTTGGGCCTCCCTTGCTTTTATAATCAGTTTTCTAACACTTCATAATCCTCCATAATTTCAGAACCACATGGGGGAAAAGCCTGGTTAAGGTACCTAAAGATCCCCATGGCAAGGCAGTCCAAGGAAATACAAACTGTACAATTACTTGCCTAATAGCAGCAGAGTCCTCAGCATTTCCTCTGTCACTGATGTCTGTTAGGATGGGATCCCTCAGGTTTTGGAGCTCTAAAACCACCTGGAAACTGTGACAGCTTTCCTAGTGCTGACTTGCCTGATCTCCACAATGAGGCAGGAAATTGTTGGTGCAGAGGAACAGAGGTTTTTCACAGGCCACCCTCACAGGATTTGTGCCCAATACCCACACTGAAGACACAGCACAGCTGCCCTGTGCTGCCTGCTCTGCAGCCTGTTGCTGCTGCCTGTTTGGCTTTGTTTCATGGTTTGGTGGGTGCTTTTTTAAACACCCAACATTTGCTAGTTCTGAGTTTTCTCCAAACCTCAAAAGCATTCAGACCCCACAAATTTTGACATATACCTCCTTGTAACAGTCAAAATATCATGGGCTGGTGTAGTTCAGAAGCATTTTCCAGCCTGCTGGCAGCCCTTCCCCATCCCTCACGTACCAGTCCTCACAGTGGTACCAACCAGGTGCCTGAAGGAACAGACCCAGAGCGCTCCTGGAGCAGGTCCATTCTCCATCTCTTAGAGCCCCTGAACTATTTTCCCTTCTTCTCCCTGTTGCTGGGAGGTTAGAGCAGAAGAGAGAGAACTGAATGTGTGTGGGAAAGTTCTTAGGAAATTTAAAGCAATAAGGAATGTGTAACTACTCTCTGACTTTTGTGGTATACAAAGGGAAACAACCCATGAGTTTCTTCCCAGCACACATCTACCACTAAAGGAAAAACTCAGTTTGACTGCTCAAACTGGTGGTATTTCAAACCCTTGCTCTCCATCTCCCCACCCCTGACAGAAGCCACACAATGCCATCAAGAGAGAAGGGGCTATTTTCCTCAAAATTATCAAAAATTTTAAAAAACAAACAATTTTTCTCAGCTGGCAGCACAGAAAGAAAGGCTGCCTACATTTTTCTGACAGTTTTTAAGAAGGAATTCACAGTTTAGATTCCCAAAATAACTTTAATCCCATGCATATTAAAAAAATATCCCAATGCTATGACAACACAGGAGAGCTAGCAAGAGATAAGCAAATTTTGTTTAATACATTTTCACAAGAGAACACATTGCTACATCAAATTCAATACAGCCAGCTCTCCATTTATAAACCATGAGCAAAGCCATAAAGATTAGATTACTTTTTCCCCCTCTTTTATTTAAAGCTGAGATTCCCATGGTTCCAAGAGCTCAGATTTCAGTAAAAAAAGCCAGCACTGCTAGACTGCCATCCCTGCAATCAGCTTAAGTGCCAAGAAACGGGCAGCAATGGAGTCCCAGGCTCCTCTTCCTCTATTCAGTTAAGCTCATTTCTGTGCCTGCCTGCTGCCTTTTTTAAAAGTTGAATTATTGCCCCAAGTCCTCAGGTGGCCACCTGCTATCAGTGCAAAAAGAGCCGTGGTGTTTCCTGGGTACCCATGAATACAACCTCACACTCATTTCCCCAACAAAAGAGCATCAGCTCCATCGTGCAGGAGACCAGGTAAAGCAGCACCAGTTTAAATGAGTTGCTCAAAGTCACCAAACTAAAATTACCAAGTCAGAGTTTGAGTCCACTTCATCTATAACCCAGCCCAGTGCTCCTGCCAGGTGATACATCTGGTCTGGTATCACTCAAGTTCTATGATTTCTCCAACTACAATCATTTTGCAATGCAGATAAACAGTTATAAAAAGATCCAAACTAAGAAAAGACACAACCTTAAAATCTATTGCTTTTGTCCAGAGTGGGGGGGGAATGTGACTGCTGATTTTAAATCCCTTTTATGGCTATATTTATTGCCATTCTTACTGTAACATCTAGGCTTGCTCTACTGCATGAGCCTCAGGCCTCTCTCCCCACCAACTTCAAACAGGGAATTTAGTACAGAAATAGCAGAAATAAGTGTGGCTTTTGCCAAAAAAAAAAATACTCAGAACAGTGCTAAACTGCAAGCAGCCCTAAATGCAGAATGCTCACAGCACAGCCCATTAAAAGCCAGCCCAACAGAACTAATAAGAAACTATCCCAGTTACTGAAAACACCCAACATGATGTATTTGGTTTACAAAGCTGCAGATTATTTTCAAATCATCAGTGTCATCACATGTGAAAAAAAAATCCTGATGTTTTGCTGTTTGCAACAGGTCCCCTCTGTGTGCATCTGGTGGAACCTTTATTAATGGGAGGTAGGGTGGATTTCAAGTCCACAGATCAGAAAGAAACAGGAATAAATGATGCAGCATGCCAAGGGACAGGCTTCCTTTCAAGCCAGTGACAGCTGAAGCAGCCTGGTTTTGGTACCTTGAAGGGTCAGAGATAAAGTGGGCCCTTGGCAGCTGGAGAGGAGTCCCAGTGCAGAGGATGTTTTTAACCTCTGCTCCATGTTTCCAGTAGAGTGAGGCAGGAGGTGATAAAAATGAGTATGTAATGAGCCACTGTGCCTTGATGGCTCAAGACAGACTTGACACTGCCAGGACAACCATATCAGCCTGAAATGGTGCCAGCTCTATTAGGAAGCACAAAGCACATTCCATTCAATGTCAAAAAGGAAACAGAATAGAGATGGGCCCTGGGCAGCAGCTATGGCAAAAGATAAAGAGTGTTCTGCATTCAGCTCTGAATCCAAATTTTTTGCTTCCCTACCTTGGTGACAAGTTGGATCCCACAAAATCAAGAGGATTTAATGGAATGTCTTATTCTTGTAATTCCTTTTAATCAAAGAAATGAAACATAAGACGAATTCTTTAAAACTAATCCTTTCATTCCTGCTATACTCCAACTGAGAGAAAGCTATTTCTTTCAAGGCCTTCATGTCTCTTATGCCTTCACATCTGTTCTGTGAGACTAAACTTGAGCCATCAATAAAACAAAATGGAGATTCTGATACTGCTTCTGTTCCTATTTACGGAGTTTAGAGGAACTTTTTATTGGGGAAAAAAATTAGTATTAAGAGCTGACACTGGGGCTGCTAATCTTTATTATGCATTACTAATTTATTGTTTGTTTCAACTTTCCCACAAGGTCTAGAGGGGCTTCTTTGCCATCCCACCCCTCATCTGATCTCTTGGGTTCTGATTGCTCCCTCTAACTCTCTTCATTACATCTCTGCCTTGCCACAAAGCCACATCTGCCTCCCCACTCCACTACACGATCTTCCTGGCCAGTCTCCACTTACACCTGGACCAGAACATCCAAGTGGTGAGTCAAGGAAGGAAAGCAGCACAAAGTTCCTGGCTGCAGAGAGGAATACAAGACCCACACCAGGAATAAAAAGCTAGCAACAGCATCAATTGATTATTTTTTCCAGCTATTCATTAAAACATGAATATATTTAGCCTACTAATATCACACAAGCTCCACATATAAGCAGAAAATGTCATTCTTTCTGGCTTCAGTCTGGCATGAGCTTAAACTGGCACAAACTACATCACCCCAGCAATAACAATGCCATGACAACAGTGAAAGGAAAGGAGCTAGAAAGCCTCGTGTGGTATTAGACCACGGCACAAGCTCAAGCCAGTAGAAATACCAGAGAAGGAAGTCAGACTGCATCCTGATGCTGGCTTTTGTATAATTAATTGTTGTCCCAGGCTCGAAAGGTTGATGAGGAGGTTTGCAATCATGGTGCTTGAGAGCAGAGCCCCCTCACTCTCTGCTTTGATTCTGGAGGAAAGTGCAGTTGCTTAAAACACGCCTAGTCCAGTTAATTGCACCATCTTGGTCATGGCCTCACTATCCCACTGCATCAGCCCCCATCCAACAACAAATTACACACCCTCGTGGGTGCTTTGAGGTTTAGGTAAGTCAGGCTATTCCCCAAGTTGAAAAAGTCACCCAATGACTCCCTCCTGTCAGTGTATTAGATGATGTTGCTACCAAAACACTCAGAGAGTCCTAGAAATCAATCTGGACCAAATTATTTTCTCACAACATTATCTGCTCCTATCTTTCTCCCCATGATAGGGGAAAGCACATCCTGTTGTTCCTGTATTCCTTTGTGCTTTCCCAAACTTATTTTGTAACAATTTCTTCTAGCAGGTGGCCCAGGGAAACCACTGAGTATCAGATACACCATTCTCCCCTGGAGAAGGCACTTAGGAAAGACTGAATCCCATGTCTACTGGGGCACCAACCCTGTGGGCCTGGTCAAAGCCTTCCAAACAGATGGGCACAAGCACAGGCACCAACAGACATTGCACAGATGTGAAGTCTGATGGCTGCAGGCAGGTCTTCCAGCCAAGCTCTCCCGAAAGGATGCCCACCCCAGATCAGCAGGCTCTGCTCCAGAGGATATTATTCTCTGCAACCCCTGCTCAACTTCCCTTCGCTGCTGCAGCCACATGAAGTGGTGCCTGACCTCTGCAGATTAAGAGAAGCAGATTCAGGTGGAGAGAGAGAGCTGTTTTAATGCAGTGATCACACTGTGTGGGCTCTCTGTTCAAATCCCTGCAGAAGAGGCTCACACTAACTGTTGTTTCTGAAATAGTTCCATCAAAATCAGCACACAGTACTGCAGCCAACTCTGATAACACTTCCATATCCATTCACACAGCAAGAAAAATGGGGAGAAAGGAGAGGAGCTGTTTTACAGAAAGTGAAAATGGAGCCTGTAGCAGTGACGTACCGCAGAACTTGTTATTTTCTCTGTAGAAATATTTCATGTCATGCCTCTGACCCGTGAAAATAGTTTAACAGGGAACATTCCAAACCAATTTTTTCAGTTATTTTTTTGCCCTCAGGACTGAAATATAAAAGTAATCAGACGATTTCTGCAGCTTCTGGTAAAAGGGATGAAATAAAAAGTCCGCTATTAAACAGCTCTATAGTAACTACAGTATGCTGGAATCATCATACATATATTACTATAATACTGCTGCCTTTCACTTGCCACAGCCCTAAAATGATAAAGATAAACCAGAAAAAGTAATCCCAGCAATTGCCTAGAGCAGTGAACAGTGTATTTACATACTGGACTGGGCATTTGTGGGGTTTAGGGAAGAAATGCCATTTAAAAAACACACATACATTTTACACACACATAGCACAGCACTTTTCTCTACCTGCTGGACTATTTCTATTTTATGGGGATCTTTGCAGCCAAAGGAGCCAAGGGCTAGTTTAAAAGCTGTATCCTACAGAGAGAGTGGATGTTTGCTCTGTGATTGCCATCTTGTGGCCACAAAAACTTGTCCTGCTCCATGTTTACTGCTCCCAAACAAATCCATCTTGGAGGCAACCTTTTGGCTACTCACCAGAATCACCAGGTTGGAGGAGACTTCCAAGATCATGGAGTCCAACCCATGCCCTAACACCAAAAGCTGGACCATGGCACCGAGTGCCACATCCAGTCTTTTTTTAAACACAGCCAGGGATGGTGGCTCCACCACCTCCCCGGGCAAACCATGCCAGTACTTTATTATTCTTTCTGTGAAAAACTTTCCTAATATCCAACCTATATTTCCCTTGGCACAGCTTGAGCCTGTGTCCTCTGGTTCTGTCAGCTGCTGCCTGGAGAAAGAAACCAACCCCAGCTGGCTACAGCCACCTCTCAGGGAGTTGTGCAGAGGGATGAGGTCACCCCTGAGCCTCCTTTTCTCCAGAATAAACACCCCCAGCTCCCTCAGCTGTTCCTCACAGGGTTTGTGTTCCCAGCCCTTCCCCAGCCTCGTTGCTTCCTCTGGGCACACTCCAGCCCCTCAATGTCCTTCCCAAACTGAGGGGCCAGAGCTGGGCACAGCACTCGAGCTGTGGCCTCAGCAGTGCCCAGCACAGGGGAGAATGAGCTCCCTGCTTCTGCTGGCCACACCATTCCTGACCCAGGCCAGGGGCCATTGGCCTGCCTGGCCACCAGGGCACTCTGCTGGCTCATGTTCAGCTGCTGTCACCAGCACCCCCAGGTCCCTTTCTGCCTGGGCACTGTCCAGCCACACCATCCCCAGCCTGGAGCACTGCAGGGGTTATTGTGGCCAAAAATCAGCACTTGGCACTTGGACTGCTTAAACTTCATCCCACTGGACTCTTCCCATCCATCCAACCATTCCAGGCTTCTCTTCAGAGCCCTCCTACCTTCCAACAGATCAACACACACTCCCAGCTTCATGTCATCTGTAAATTTACCAATGAAAGACTCAATACCTTCATCCACATCATGAATAAAAATATTGAACAGAAGTGGCCCCAGCACAGACCCCTGAGGGACAGCACTGGTGCCTGGCTGGCAGCTGGGTGCAGCACCATCCACCACCACTCTCTGGTCATCCAGGCAGTTCCTAACCCAGCACAGAGTGCTCCTGTCCAAGCCTGGGCTGCAATTTTCCCAGGAGTTTGCTGTGGGAGACAGCATCAAAGGCCTTGCTGAAGTCCAGGTACACAACATCCATAGCCTTTCCTGCATCCACCAGGCAGGTCACCTGGTCATGAAAGGAGATCGAGTTGATCAAACACGACCTGCGCCTCCTAAAGCCACCCTGGCTGGATCTGATACCCTGGCCATCCTGTGAGCTCTGCGTGATGACACTCAGTGTAAACTGTTCCATTACCTTACCAGGTACCGAGGTCAGGCTGTCCATTACAGAATGTGTTGGCTAGTATTCACACACTGCTACACAGCATAAGCACAAAAAAAATTATTAAAATTATCACCCATAGTGTGTCTTGCCATGAGTTTAGGGTATTTCATATAGTGAGACACCTCAAATCTGAAGGCAAATGAGACTTTTCTGCTATGGTTATAAAGTTTATCATGCAAAACATCATTTTATCCATGCCACCAACTGAGTGTTTTGATCCTTGCACTCAGACTCATTGTGTAGTTTAGCACATCTCCGGCATGAAATATAAATACATTGTAATTCCAACAACCACAAAACCCAGAGGCAGGAGCTTGGAAGGATTCCCAGCAAGGACTGTGAGGGAGAGAAATTGCCCAAACTCTTTAATGCTCATTAAAGGGACAAATGTAATTCAGTCTTAAATTTCCTGAACAGGTTTCAACAGAAAGTGAGCCTCAAGGCTTCCTAAACAAGAGTTGAAACATTAAACAAACAAATTAAAAACCCCTCACAAACCCAACAGCAATTTCTCCCTTACAAATTGCCCTCTAAATTGGGCGTCATTCTAGAACCCAAAGTTTACTGATGCCTTATGGGAAGAGATGGATGCACAAAGGAGCAAATGGTGACAGAGAGAGGCACAAGGTGCTACACAGAGGCACATGGTGGCACAGAGAAACCCATGGTGGCACACAGAGGTCCATGGTGGCACAGACAGGCCCATGGTGGCACAGACAGGTCCATGGTGGCACAGACAGGTCCATGGTGGCACAGAGAGGCACATGGTGGCACAGACAGGTCCATGGTGGCACAGAGAGGCACATGGTGGCACAGAGAAACCCATGGTGGCACACAGAGGCTCATGGTGGCACAGACAGGCCCATGGTGGCACAGACAGGCCCATGGTGGCACAGACGGGCCCATGGTGGCACAGACAGGCCCATGGTGGCACAGACAGGCCCATGGTGGCACAGACAGGCCCATGGTGGCACACAGAGGCACAAGGTGGCACACAGAGGTCCATGGTGGCACACAGAGGTCCATGGTGGCACAGACCGGTCCATGGTGGCACAGACAGGTCCATGGTGGCACAGACAGGTCCATGGTGGCACACAGAGGTCCATGGTGGCACACAGAGGTCCATGGTGGCACAGACAGGCCCATGGTGGCACAGACAGGCCCATGGTGGCACAGAGCAGCCTGTCTCTGCTGGACCCTGGCGGGAGGAGGTGCCACGTGGTAGAGCTCTGCAGACAGGAGCTGCTGGAAGCTGGCAGAGGGTGATCAGTGTGTGGTCACCCCACATAAGGACATTTAGAACGTGCATTGCTGCTGCGGCAACATGGGAGAGGTCACAGAGTGAGAATTACCATGTAAGGAAGTCCTGTGCCTTGAAAAAGTGTATAAACCAGCTCGTTTCTTTGGATAAATGATTGGGATTCCCTGCTGGTCTGAGTCTGTGTCACAGTCACTCATAATCCCTTTATTGTGTTCTGGGATTTTCTGAAAACATCCACCTTACCCACCCACAAGAGATTTTTATCTTGAGAAATCTTATTTTAACAGGCGCTGATAGGTGATATACAGAAAGCTTTTTTTTAATCATCCTAAAGCCTCGTTATATAAACAGGGTCAAATGTAGATAATAGATACCTGTTATCTTTCTTCTTTGGCTCTCCTGAGTTGTTTTCTACCCCAGTTCTTGTGTCCTCTAGAACTTCCAGCTATGCCAGCTATTGCAATGAATTACAGCACCCACACATCTTGTCCCTTTTGTGTCCATAGCATAATACCACAAGATATTTTCCCTATTTAATCCCCATTCTGAGATGTTCCAGTTAGCCTCCCCTTTTCCAAAGAACTGACTGGAGAAACAGAAACATCTGTTAATGGTACTAAACCCCTTCAGCCAGGGAATGGCATTTTCAGTCTCCCAGCATAGATCAATATGTAAGTGCTTTCAGAACAAAACTAGTTTAATTATTCCACCCAAGGCTCACACACAAACAAAAAACTCATTTGTTTAATTATTGGGGGGGCAGATCAGTTATTTAAAAAAAAACCAACAATCCAATCCCACTACATCAGGTAGACCTTTGTCTTAAGATCAACACTAACCCACCAAGCACAAAGCAGGAGGGCATCAATGCTTGAGGCAGTCCTTTACGTGCTCCACAGACAGCAGGGAGGAAAATCTACAGCTAAACTTGTTGCAAATTGGAAATAGAAATATCACACATATACACACACACCAACACTTTCCTCCTCCGTTCAGGACCTGCCTCTCCCTCAGCCTCCCATCCCCGAGCCATCCTGCTCCCACTGAGCTGAGCAGAGGACACAGACACCTCAGGTTCCCTCCTCCTTTTCTCAGTGCCCTTCTAGAGTGCAACAATCAATACCAAGTTCACAGAGGAGAAACACAAAGCTTCAGCTTGACAGTCTCTCCCATCTTTTTCTAGATGTCCTCTGTGAGCAGTGAGAGCATCCAGCTTGGGCTGCAATCCCAGCTGCTCTGTATTCATCTTCCTTATGTCACTTGGAGCTTCAATACCCAGCCAAACCCACCCAATTAGTTCATCTCCCTTCTGCAGCACAAATACTCCATAACACTCAGAAAAGACTCAATTTTCTTGCAGAAAAAAAAAGAAAATAAATTTTTAAAAAAGGCAGTAGAACACTAGTGTGGATTTGCCTCATTGTGAAACAGGAACTTCAGCTGTAAGAAAAATACAGATTTGCAGTACATTAGAGAAAAGTGCAGCAAAGCCATACTAAGACAGGCAACTAGTAACAGATCTAATCAAAAAAGCCACTCCCAATTCCACTCCAGATCTGCCTGTGTCTCAGAAATCCAGGGGCAAAGCAGCCAAGGGCAGAGGGGAGCCCTGAGCCATTGCAAACCCAAGCTCCCTGCACACACAGCCCCAGTGCTGTGTAACAGCCTGGAGCCATGTCTGTGCTTCAGAAATTCCATGAAAAACAACATGGGGGGCTACTTTATCCCTTAAAGCTTTATTTCAGCTGTCCTAAAGCAAAGAACTTCTTACAGTAGCTGGCACTAAGATCCATTAATACCCTCCACACACATATATCCTTGCAGAGCAGGCTCTTCCCTCCTGATTGGAGCCTTATCCCTCAAGCTACTCTAGTACTTCAGAAAAACAACTTTTTCAGTGCCCTGACAGGATGAGCAGCTCCCTACCCCAACATCAGCAGTCCCTGCTCTCTCCCCAGGGAGGAGGCAGCTCCCAGGATCAGGCTGCTCCCTCTCCCTGCCAGCACAACCAGGAGAAGCCAAAGAAAATCTTCCCTTCCACTGTGCAGTCCGTCCCTCCCCTAAGGGAAAGCAAACACACAAACCACAAAGCAAATAAAGCTGATATCTTCCATCAAAGCCCTATTCAGAAAGGTTCCCTCAAGTTTCAGTAAGCCAAGGGCTCTGAGTTGAAAGTCATAATTAAAATCAAGCCTTGAAAGCTGTGGATGACTGGAACAGGAGCACACACCCTCAAACCTCACACTCGCTATCTCCCTAAGGAATGGTGATCTTGGGATTACATTTCAGTCTTTTGGCAATCAAACATCAAAGGGGAAATGGCACAGAGACATACTTTTGTCAATCCCTAGCCCCAGCAATACCAGAGACAAAGGATTTACCCCATAGGAGTGATGGACACATTAGTAATTCCAACAATGAGCACTGCTTTAAAAGATAACACAAAGGTCTCCCTCTGGGGCAACTACACAAATCATAAACTTTGCTTTCTCCAGGAACTTGGCTTTCTCAAGGACATTCAAAATGCAACAATAAAACTTCAATCAAAGAAAGATAAGCACTAAAGCAGAATTAACAATGTCCAGCACTTTGACATGTGATATGATCCCAAATTAACATGAGCAGGAACAGTAAAAAAAAATCCTGAATACACTGATGTAGTTTTTCCTTTAATTTCAGAAGGTCCAGAAGCAGAGGAGGGCCTTTTCCTCTAGGTGCCCCCCTCCCAGTCTGACTTTTGAGACATTGGGAAGAGGGTTAGTTCCATTTTGTGTATGATTTCCATGGAAGTTTTTCTATGGAAGGCCATTGAGTCTCGCTGCATGACTGATAAAATGACATCATCCCACTGGGAGATGCTCCACCCAGGGGGAGGAGCCAAGCATTCCTACCTGGATATAATGTGAGAATAGGAACATCACAGGCAACTTTTCTCCCAGAAAAAGGACCCATCTACACCAGCACTGGACCTTCAGAGGAAAGCTGCACCCTTCTGCAGGATCCCTGCTCCAACAGAGCCACATCTGTCACTGCAGGAGGGCTGCAGCCACCATTTCACCCGACTGCCACCAGCACCCTGGCCTGATACCCTGGGTGTCAGGTTGGATTCTGACTGTCACTGGTTTTTTGTACTACTGCATTTTTATTTTAATTTTCCTAATTAAAAACTGGCATTCCTATTACCGTATCTTTACCTGAGAGCCTCTACATTTCAAGATTATAATAATAAGATTATAATAATTCCAAAGGAGGAAGGGGTTTACATTTTTCCATTTCAAGGGAGGTTCCTGCCTTCCTTAGCAGACACCCGTCTTTTCAAACCAAGACACAAGCTCTTGTCAGTTATTATATCCCAAGATCCCTCAAGCCTAAAGAAGGTGGTGCCTCCTGTTTAATTACCAGTAATGAGGAAGGTTACAGGGTCAAATTGTCTCTTTGCAGGACTAGGATGTGCCCCGCTAGAAACAAATCATTTCCATCAGTGCTGCCCACACACTAATAACTAGTTTAAATATTAATCTCATAAAATCTACCAAAATTAGAATTGTTTTGTTTAGTGACAAACCATTTCTCAACAGCTGATGGCACCCACTGTGTCTTATATTTCTTACTAAAAAAAATCAAGGGAAAAACATCACTTCAAAATTCAACATCGTGGTCTTGCTTATGTTCTTCTTCTATCAACTCCTTCAGTCCCCCATGCAGGTGCACAGCAGCAGCAGACCCTGACACTGTGGCAATGGGTAATTTCCTTTGTTTTATCCCAAATCTATCTTTGTCCTCTGCATCTCCAGTACCAGACCCACAGTCACAGTCCTTCAAAGGCCCTAATTAGAGAAATGCATTAAGATGGAAAGAAATACAGTGGTGTGTGGCACTGGAGATGGATGTTCTGGAGAAAATGACTCAGAGCTCTCACTTCAGTCCCAGCAGGGATCTAGAGTGTTGCCTGCAGGGACTGAACTGGGAATGAACCTCCAGTTGCTTTTGTAGGCAACATGTGGCACTTTCAAGCAACATTGCTCCATATAAACACAAGAAATAGGGATTTACAGTTTCTACTTCTCCTTCTGCCTCTCACAGAAATACTTTAAATAAGCCTCCCCAACTTCCCTCTGCTTCAGTTTGGGAAGCTGAGAAATGTTGGATGTATAGTATTATAGAAAAGTAATGTAGTCCCACCCTACCACCAGCTTCAGGATATTTCAGCATAAAGTGCTATCTTTTCCCTGAAGATTTTTATCCAACGAGACAACAATCCAGAAGCAGTGTTGAATAGATGCCTCTCTGGACACAAAAAACCCAAGTCAATTATGTGCATAACTATGAGCAATTCTAACTTTGAACAGACTTCAAATGAAAAAATATAGTGCTGAATTTACAAGTTTAAAAAAACCCATATTTCAAATTAATTTTGTTTCATTTTTTTTCCTCTACTTCTCCATATCAGGCTTTGTATTCCTGTTGTACTCCCTCCTCTAACAGGAAACTACAAAACTATGGTTTATCAAACCATAGGCTTTATGTTAAAACCAGTTAAGATTTCTGCCTTCCAACAGGAAGGTTGTTTCCAAACCTTATCACATCAACTACTACAAATATCTTTCTTTTTGTAAATTTGTCTTTATACAGTGACATGGATAAATATGTTTTTCTTTGCACCATCATTGCCCTTTTGTTTGGACACTGCATTTATTTACTCTTCTGAGATAGTTTTACCACAGAGTGCCCAGGACAGCACCAGCCCATCTCAATCTCAAGATACCAGCACTTCTCGGCAACCCTTTATGTTTATTATCCACTCAAGTTCCATTTCCTTGCACAAATTCCCAACATTAATAACATGGATACTGACAGATAATCACTTTTCCCTCACCTTAGCCAGGAATTGGGAACAAGGCATTGTATGTGAACATAAAATGTGTCTAGATTATGAAAGAAAAGTCTTCAACAGTAATAAATGCACAATGATTTGTCAATCAGTTTTTGAACAGATGACAATTGATTGATTTTAACAGCAAGAAACAAGGAAAAGTGTTAATTGAAAATACTACAATATTGTTCACCTGTTTATTTTTATGGTCTTTTTTCTGTTATCCTAAAGGAAATCGATTGACTTCACTTACAGATTCAAATTTATCCATGTTAATGTTATTAGTATATACAGATTACTGAAAATCTTCAGGTTTTGCTTGGATTCCCAGACTGTGATGTAAGCTCTGAGTCTGGGCTCACAAAATTTTTTGCTGTTGTTTTTGCAATATTCAAGTCTACTGTATGTGCAAATAGTGTATAAAGAAAAATTAGCCCAATTTCCAAATGTGTTGAAACATATTTCTAGAACTTTAAGTCAGATTGTATTTGATGGGGTGTCTCAGGCTTAAAGTAGCTTTTATTTGTAAGACTTATTTAAAAGCACAAACTTTTCATTAGATTTTACTAAATGAACATACTAAATGTATATTCACCTGCCTTTTCTATAACATTCTAAAACCCAGATTTTGCTTTTACTCTGTGTCATGCAGAACTAAGATGCTGCTGTGAACATTTTCAATGGGAGTTTGTAGAAAGAACAAACCACAAACAGGTTCTGCTAATGAAGAAGCTATTTCACAACAGAAGCCTCGGGAACAGGAGACTGAAGACAGAGCAGCACTTTGCCCAGAGTTGGAAGACACTTGTAGTGATAAAATGAACATTATTTAGCTGTTTCACCAACCTTTATTTACACAAGTGCTGAAAATGCCCAGGTACACTGCCCTTTTCCAAGGCTCTGTCATTACTAGCTTGTTACACCCCAGTGGTTTCAAAACCCTAACTTTTTGTTCCTGTCATAATCACTGTTTTACAATCTTTAAAAGAAATAGGAAAGGAACTCTTTACTAACCTGTAAAATATTATTTACTCAATAGGTGGATGCTTTCTTTCAAGCAGTCACTACCAACCTCCCGTAGCTACAAACAGAAATGATAAAGTACAAGAAACCTGCACACAGATCTTTGAAAAACATTACATTTCTGTGAACAATAACTACCACCAATATCACTTTTCTTATTCCATAAAAACTTTTATTACCTTTTTCCTTCCCTAAGAAGATGGGCGAGTGCATGTGCCAGTGGCTGCACTGTGATCAGCACAAGAACATGGTGTGGAGTCTGTACACTCAATTTCTGACTTAACTAACAAATAAAGCCAAGTGACACAGGAAGGGAGGAAGAAACAAAGTTGAAAGATTGAAATTCCAATCTTAGAGGGAATGTGCGTGCACACAGCAGGAAAGATTTCAAACGAGATTTTCCCATCCATACAAATATCTACTTGGTACTTATAGGCAAAAAACACCCCAAAAACAAATAAACAAGGAAAAAAAAAAGGGTGGGGGGAAACAAAAAAGGCAATGGTGTTATCTGGACATCATATTCCTGTGAGGTTCTGTCTGGAGCACAGGGCGTAGAGGCAGTATCTGCAGACAGACTGTCAGAAAAAAGCACAGGTGAGTGACTCCTGTTTTACATCCCCATCCCCTCCACTCTGCCTTCCCCTGCAGGTCCCTCCTGAAGAGCTCAACACCTTCATTCCTAACTGCAGAACACCAATACCCACACATGGAAGGTTCTATCAGAGAAGAATTGCTCTATTAGTAATAAATTAGAAGTTAAACACTTGTCAGATTGGGGGATTTAGATGAGGAACATGAAGTTGTTTTATTAAACTAATTCCTTCACTGAGGGCAGATTCCTGTGCATTTGGAATCATGCTCTTACAGTTTTATCTTTGAGAAGTAAAAAAGATGATTGCAATGGGCTAAGGCAGGTTTACTTTCCTGCAGTTCTTTGGAATGGATATCTTGCATGATTGAGCAGAGCTTTGTTCAATTCTCAAAGCAATTTACTAGGATTGAGAACAAAATGTTTGGTAGAGCAAGTTGTTCAGTCCTGGATGATTACTTCTTATTCCAAAACAATTACAATAAAGGGAAAATGGGGTATGTTCCTGTAAAAATATGACTCTTCCCAAGTAGCAGCAAAGAAACACATGGACACACAATTATAGCCCACTAAAAAAAACAAAGCCCGTTTATATTTTGCCAAAAAGTGCCTAATTAAAACTCACTGCTTCTTCATTTTTAATAATTTCAAAAGCGCTGTATAAAGTAGGATACATCTCCCCAGTAATCAGCAATGTGCTTTTTCCCATTCTGTGTTATCAGCTCCAGCTCCATGCAGATTGGAAGTAGATGGTGCAATGCTGAACCACAACACAAGCAGAGCAAGGTACTGCTTGGGACTGAACCTTGGATTATTGGATCAAAGAAAATGAAAAGCCATTGCTTTGCTCTGCACTTGTTCCATTGACAAAGGACTTGTCCCAGCTCTGAATATAAGAACTTTTAATTGAAAATCTTTGGGCTGAGTTCCTCATACCACTGTATACCATTTACTCTCTGGAACTGCAAGTGGGGGAAGGAAAAAGAGCCTCAGTTTTCAGAGGTTTCTGCAACTGTAAGTGAAGCCTATTTGGAAAATTGAGACCTCATCAGCTTCTATCTGAGGAGGGAAAGTGGGGGATAAATTCATTTCAAGTCTGTGATAAGGTTATTGAATAAAATGAAATACAATAAAAATCATTTAGCAGCCAGAGAAAATATAGAGACACAAAGATTTGAACTCTCAGGCTCTTCATTCAGCAGTTCTAACGTTTACATAAATATCTTGCTTAAAAACATTTATTAAATCAACAGCACATCATTCAGACATGATCAAGCCACATCAAAATCCTGTTCTGCATCACAGTTCATTCAGCTCCTGAAGTCCACAGAGCCCCACATTTCCCTAAAACTTGGGAGAACATAGGGAAAGCAAAACTTGAAAAGGCAGCCTGTGATGACTGGGGATTTATAACTATCAAGGAGAACCAGAGATGTACCAATATATGGGTCTATCACTGAATCCCAAAAAATGATTCCAAGGTTCTCAGGTATTTGCTAACAGCAGATCCCTTCAGTGGAAGCCGTTTGTACCCAGCAGCAGGGTACAAGCTCAGGGAGGGATATAAGGTTTTTTGCCCCCTTTCACACAGTTCTGCATAACAGAGTTTCAGTCATCCCCACCTGTGGCTTCACCTCAAAGTGCCTCATGCCAAACCACTGAGAGGACATCAGCTGCTCTCAAGATTTCATAAAAATAGTGATTGTTTGCAAAAATCACTTTTCCAAAAGACAAAGGGCCACAATCCTTAACCTTCACAGTGCACGGACATAACTGATGACAAAGTACAAGAGAAAGTACAACAAAGGACCAAAAAAATGTCAGAAAAGGAACAAAATCTGAGGATAAATGGATATTTTAACATCTGTGTTCCTCTCTCATTTACATCTCTGGGCAAAGATGGCAGCGCTGCAGCTAATTAGTGCTAAATCTGATAGGCAATTTTTGGATGATGAGCATACCTGTCTATAAAGAACAAAATGAGACCAAAAGCTTAGTTTTCAGACTAGAACGAGCAGCCATCCAGTGATTATTTTCTGTCCATGAACTAGAAACTGTCTCAGAGAACTAAAAATATTTGGAGTCCAGCATGCCTTGCTTTACCTCCTGAGCCAGTTTTGAATTACCTGCCCTACCTTGGTGTGACCAGCCCAGCAATAAATTCACACTTTGAAAATCAGAAAAAATTGCAGATCAGTGTTTTTAGCAACATTTCAGCTTTACAGTGGTTTTTGTGCTCTGTCTCTCCAATAGAAAGATCTTTTATATAAACTAATTAGTTACAGTAGAAGTGCTGCTGGTTGAATATTAAAGCATCTGCTTTTGCTGCCCATTTGTACTGAGGAGCATGTTGAAATGCCAGGTTGCTGCAGATTTTATGCCAGCCATGTACAAAAACAATTACTTGCAAATGAAGCTGACATCATCTGCCCTCCTGTACTGGAGCCGTTCATCAGATGCCTTACCTCTGCCATGTATCACTTGATTATCTTAAATTATTCTGCTGGGTCATGAAGCCTGCTTATTTTAAGTTTTTAGAAGATTGTTACAGTTTTTTAACCCTCTTTCATACTCTTAAAATTACTCTAGCATCTAACTCATGGCTAAACAGCAGAATAGATTAACTTACCACCTCAGAATGAAAAGCAAAATTGAGGAAAATGGATTTACTTTTACAAAAATATAATCTTGCAAACCTTTTTGAGGCAGACAACATGTTTTTGTTTATTGCTTGCCTACAGCAAAGGAGTTCTGGTCTGGGGCTGGATTGCAGATGCCCCCTTAAATACACAGTAAAATTATGCAGAGGAAAGGAATTCAGGGGAGAAGCTGGAAGTGGATTTTCCTCTCTGTGCATACAAACAAGATAAGCCCCAGGAAAAAGAGAAGGGGATGAAATCCAGCCATGGAACCAGTCCCTGAATAGGGTATTTTCCCCAGCTTCCTCAGCTGAACTCTCCCACCCCTTCCTGGAATGATCCATGACTCCTGCCCTCCCACCTGTGTCATCATGACAAAATCAAATTTTGCTTGAACAGTGGAGAAATCTGGAGACAGGCCTTGTTCACATATGCATGCTTGGGACTACTTTTAGGGGTTTTTTAAACACTCCAAGTTTTGTGCCATTACCCAAACTGATGCCAAGGGACATCACAGTGGTGTGTTTGGGGGAACAGACTGTTCAATCTTTCCCCCTTTCCCAGCAGCAGCACGTGAGGTTATTAAAGATTTACTACTTCTAGCTCTAGTCCCAGGTTACAATTAACATCCTGAGCCATAGGAGCTTTACAAAAGCTATAAATTTTACTTAAGAGTGCAGAAACCTACTCCTTGCTTTATTCCACTTGGCTTTGTTATATTAAAAAGGAAAAAGTGAGGTTGGAAAGTGATGATATGGGGGGAGAGGGATAGAATTTACCATGCTGAAAAGGCTTTAGCCCTGCAAATGAGCTCTTTGCACCAGCTGTCAGAATCAGGAATGGCAGAGGCAGCATCCATGGGTGGGGCTGCTGGACCAGGGGACCTCAACAGCCCAATCTCATAGGAGCTGCAGATAAGAACAAAATTCTATCACAAGGTCTAATAACTACTTCCCTCCCTGCTTTAAAAAATAAATCATGTTTTCATTCACTTGGATAAAGATTTATTATCATCAGAATCCTTCTGCCTGAGCAGAGAACGAGACAAGGGAGAAAAAGAAGTGCCCCATATTAGATCTGTCTGTTTTTACATAGTATTAGACAAGGAGAACATATGAAGTATTTAAATTCTGATTTGAACCTCAAAGAACATCTTGTTCTCTGGGGTAGCAGAGTGCAGCACAGAGAACTCTTACCCACATCAACTACTCTGCATATGGTTCTTCTGAGTAAGAGCACCAGAAGGCTCTTTTCATTAAAATCTTGACTTTTTTTTTTCAGCTGAAATTTTCCCAGCTATTTGCACATAAAATCACAATTCTTCTTTGCAGAGCTAAGACAAGCTTTCTTCTGACAAAGTAGGAGATTTTTTTCATGCTTGCAAACCATCCGCTGCTCTTGTAGCTTTAGAGGAATAACATCAGCAAAAATATTACTGGAAACAACTGCACCCAGGTGTAATTCTAAACACCACAGCTCAAAGCAGCATCCACAGTGGGATGCACCAGGGCTAAAACCAGGCTACAGGACCTCCAGGATAACTGGCTGCATGAAGAGTGACCAAATTCAACACTGTGGCAGCAACTCCCATGCATCCATGAAAATGAGTGACATATAAATAAAGATACACATCTGAGTTCTTTAGAGTGATCACTTCTACTACAGGTGTGCAAGCATATGCTCTTGCAATTAATGATGCTTATAAGTTCTGTGATACTACTCTGGACAGAGACTAACACTTGATATTGCTGAAGTCTTAAGTAATTTTGCCCAATAAAGTTAATGAAGTATATGCTACTAGCTGGAGTAAATCAATCTCTTCCCTTTCATCACACTATCTATAAATTCATTACCATAAAAACTTACTAAATTCAATTTTTGAACATTTTTTCCTCTAGTCCTCCTTACTTAGACTGATCTCTGGAGGTGGCATGGCCACTCATAAAGCAAATTGTGTCTGTGAGATTATCACATGCTTCACACAAACATGTGCTCTGTGTCCTTGAGAGCAAAGAATAATTTGGTATCAAAGTGCAGGAAAATGATGAAGGGAGTAAAGTAATGAAGCAGTGACAAGCTCATCAGGAACATAATCTAAATGGAGAGTAGCCCCATTAAAGCCACCAGTTAACTTCACACAGGTTTAAGTCTGTTACAAATGGTAACAGCAATTATGTGCCTCATATTTTTAGATTAAGGGAGTCAGTTGAGCTAGAGACTTCCTGCAGTCTTTGCTGAGTCTGCCTGAAAGCACAGAAGAGGTTCCCAGAGAATAGACCAGAAGAAAGGCAGAAAAAACTTATGAATTTGGTGATTCCTTAAAGCATCCGCCTGGAGTAGCCACAGGCCACACTGTTCTTACTGAAACAGGAGCTGGACACACACCCAGGACCACCCAGGCCTCAGGGACCAGCTGTGTAAAATTTCTGCAGTTTTATACTGAATGTATAACTGAAATACTGATGCCCAGAGACACCTGTGTCTGGAAAGCTTGCTATCTATAAGCAGTAGAAGAAAAATGAGGTTTCCCCTCTCCTTTAGCATTTTCCCTACACTGAACTGCAGCCTTGAGGCGCATCACTGGTGGAGCATTAACCTTCTCTTTGTCCACAGCCCTTTGCCAGTCCTTCAGCAGCCTCTTTGCACAGAAAGCATCCAAATAACAGAGCCTGGCATCTGACCAGGGTAAAGAAGCTGTTTCGTGGCAGGAGCAGAGCTGGGTGTCTTTGTGAGGAGTGTCCAGCTTGGCTGCCAACAGCCCTGCCCATGTTGGGCAAGAGGGTCAGGGCAGGGATTCCCCTTCCTGCAGAGCCCTCCAGCAGAAACACAGTAATTACTGTACTTAAAATTAGCAAAACCTTCCACAGCTGGGCAAGTGGGATAGCAGAGGCCTGACCTGTTCATTAATTTGTCATATGTGCTTCACCTTCAGTTGTTCTTGACTATGTTTTGAATCAGAACATACAGGTTTCTGAGCTGAAAACAAGCTGGGAAATGCTGGGTTTACTCTATGCAAGTAAAATACCAAATCAGCTACACCAGCTTCAGGGCTTCACATCCTTTCACAGCTCCAACACCCACTCATTTATTATTCTATTTGGAAAATCTTGCATGGTACTCAGACTTTCTCCCTCTGGGGAAAATCAGCATATGGCAAAGGCAGGTTTAGAGCAGTAAACGTATTCAAGTGGAGTCCTGTTCCACTGGCTTAATTGCTCCGAGGTGAAGATATGATTTGCTGGAGGATCTGTTTACTGGAGGGTATGTTCAAACAAATCAGTGAGTTACTATGGCTAATTTTAAGTGCAAGTTCCAGAGGTATCATTCAGTTTCTTTCCAGATAGAGGTAGGAGAGTATGGAACACACTGTGCACTTCACTCTGTGTGAATTGTAATGAGACACTTGTTTACTACCACATCCCAAGTTCAGAGAAAACAATAGAGCATTAATTAATTATTTCAGCATTAGGTCCAATGCTGGATGCATGCTATTGAACACTTTTTTTCAAATTATCATTTGAGTCTTGCAGCCTGCAGAAATCATTGCAGATGGAAATTCTCTTAGTTTCTTCTAGACTTCTTTGCAAGCTGCTGGGTGATCTTTCTACTCTTGTGTATGTCACAGCCTCTAATTTTCAGACCTACCCCTCAGATCACTGGAATTCACTTTACTGATGAGGAACAATAACTGACAGTGGCATGTACAGTCTTTTTTCAGTCGTGTCTAGGGATGGTGACCCCAGCCCCTCCCTGGGCAGATGATTCCGGCACCCAATCACTCCTTCAGTGAAGAAGTTTTCCTGACATCTAACTTAAACTTCCCCTGGCAGACCTTAGGACTGTCCTCTTGTTCTATCAGTGGTTTCCTGGGAGAAGAGACCGAGCCCCACCTGACTACAACCACCTTTCAGGGAGTTGTAGATAGTGATATGGTCTTCCCATGAGGAATCCCTGGATTGGAGCACCAATGGGACAACTGTGTCGCCACTGTGTCACCCTGGACACCTGCCACGAGCCCATGCAGGTGAGTGTTGGCCATGTCAAGGTGTCAACCAGCATGTCCAGCACACAGAGGTCCATTATCAGGGTGTCTCTGCAGGAATGGAAGTACTCAGAGAAAGAAACCAGAGAGAGACTTCCATCCTATGTAAAACCAAAAGGGTTCATTTAATTTTTACTGTGCCTGTGAACTTTTAGCAGAGAAACAAGGCATGCAAAAACTGCTTTCCCAGCAAGGGCAGTTGGAAGATAAAGAAGACATCTGACCCAAGAATGTAGTAATGGACAATACAAGGACTGAATCTGGGAACCTGGGGTGGCTTTTATGGTGATGGGTAAATTGTAATATGCACTTACTTGTAAAACTGTATGTGCAAATGGTTAGGAGTATCCTTCATGTGACCTCAGGCCTGAATAAATGAAATTATTTAAACCAAATTAATGTTGAAGAGTCTTATTCCAGTATTTTGGAGATGTTGTGGCAGTAAATTGGAGAGCCAGTCATAAGATCAGCCTAGAGCTTCGGTGAATCTGCGGTGAACAGATCTCCAGCCAGCACTGAGGGATTCTCAGGGAGAACCTCAGCTTCTGGCCAGCAGGGACTCGAGGCAAGATCCCTGGGGTAAGTAAAGGCATCATTTAAATTTATCCTGGGATTATTGACAAGGGATACAAATTCCCACACGGAGTTACTGATAAGGATGGGTTGGGTCCCTGTCTAACCTTATCATGGGGAGATTTGAGTTGCCAGCCTCAGAGTTTCCCCTGTCTGGGGTTCAAGTCCCCAAGAAGTATTAGGGGTTTGAGCCACCTAGAAAGTATTAGAGGTTGTCCCTGGGATGTACCAGTAATTGTTGTATCAAGCTAAGCTCATAATTTAAAGAAAAATCATTGTTCCACTGTCTCATGGCACAGCTTGCCACATCTTGACTTGGGCAGAGGAATGAAGAAAGAAAAAGAAAACAGTCTCCATTTACGATTGAAGCCCAGCCCCAGCCTCATCTGGAGCTGCTTCTGTGGTGAAGTTTGGCTAATTCCTTTGCATTCGTTGCATTCTTTGCACTCTTCTTGAACTCTGAGCGTGTGTTCATGTGAGAGTGGTGTGTTGATTTGAGTTTGCCAGCATATCAACATGGGGATGCCCTTGATATAAAAATTCATTTGCTGAGAGAGTGCTGGAGTGTGATTGAGTGTGAGCTGAGGTTCCGGAGTCGCTTTAAGTGTCCGTGGCTGGGATCGCATTTGTGGGCTTGAGGCACCCTCTTGTGTCACTTTTAGTGATTGCCGGCTTGGCAGTCTGTTCTCTTCTCCATTCCCCACTCCATTATGAATTTCAGAGGTGTATTTGTAATTACTGATTGTGGGGCCAGTGCTCCTGGGACTGCAGCAGGCAGCTCCAAGGAGGAGGCCGTGCTGCTCAACCCGCTCTGCCCCCATCCCTGCATGGCTGGGGTGGGGCACGGTGGCCTGAGGAAAGGGACCAGGAGTTGGCAGCAGCTGGAATTAGGATTGGATTAACTCCTTGACAAAGTCTGAAGGTGATTTTCAAGATTTAAGCGCTTTTTCCTCAATAACAGGAGAGCACCAGTGTATGATACTGCCAGCACACATGATAATCTTGTTTTCCAGGCATGAGGCACATGGCTCCAACTTGCTTCCTCTAAGGACCAAGGAGGACAAAAACGTGCCGTGAGATGAGCTCAGCCTCTCCTTCCTTTTCATGTGTTGAGTTGTGTCTGTCTCAGCTGTGGCACAGGACCTTAGAAAAAAGTTAAAAGCAGTTCTAGCATTATTAGACAGACAGAGAGCAGGATACTTATTTAGATTAAAACAAAAGTAGTTATTTCTACATGGCCCTTTCTACATTTTTTCTACATGGTCCTTGTAAAATTTTAGACAATTTTATTGCATTTATTTTTCCCACAGGACCCTCCTCCCTGTTCCTGGATTACAATTTCATCTGTACTCACAAAGAACCTATGAATTGTTATTCGAGGCTGAATTTTCTGCTACAAACTGAACTTCTGTAAGATGAGCATCTTTTCAGAAACCTGCCAGAGCTGACAGATTAGCATGAAATACCGATAGAGATGTCAGTTCCCACAGAACCAGTATTCTTCACAAAAATTTCATCAGCAAAGTCACTTTTAAGTATCTAGGGAAGAAGAACAGATTGGAGAAGCAATGAAATAACTTCAGTATCATCCAAGAGCTGCAAATCAGTAGAGAAGGAAACAGCAGGAGTACATGCAAGAGCAGAACAAGGCACAGCCTTCAGAGAGACAAGCTAATCTAGTGGGGTTTTTTTAAAAGGTTACAGGAAATCAAGAAAATATGCTGAAATTCCCATTTCTGACTCATTTCAGGTAATACATTTCACCCTTGAGATGAGCTTAGTATTACTCACTATGAAATACAATTAAATTACATCCTTGCCTTAACAAAGCCCTTCTGGAGCCTCACGCTGAAGGGGCTGCAGGTACAGAAGATAACAATGCAACAACACAGGAACATTTTAAGTTTGCCCTGCTGGGCTCCAGGACACTGACAGGAGTTAGATACAGCCTTCACCTTAAGACTATCAAGTGGACATTACAACTGCATTAAATACAAATGGCCATTGCATTAATGGATATTATAAAAGGATGAGTTTTAAAGAAAACACTGGTTTCTTTTCAGATCACAGCCACCTGCACCTTTGTTTGTCTGTGCCTATCCTGACTTTTATGCAAACACCTTGGAGAATGTGAGCAGCACGGATTCAGCTTCACAACCTCCAAGGGGAGAAGTGTGAAGCTGCAGCCATTTTTTCAAAAGCTTGAAGAAAGTAAAATATGTAATCCCCATCCTACAACAGTTTGGTTTATAGTCCTGAATTTCAAATAGGTTTTCAAATCTCCAAGAGTTTAGACTAACCCCTAAGTTACTTATGTCTGTTTGGGAAGTTGAACTGTAAAATGTAAAACTTTTGATTGACCCATTATAATCTGTGCGTTGCTGAATTCCTCAGTATCTTTGGAATAAACCAGCTGCCATCAGGGTTGGTGTCACACACCACTTAAACCAGGAATAAGAGTCACAAAAAAAAAGGCTTTTCCACTCAGCTGGAAAGAGCATTCAATCTTGGCTTTTTCTGTAAGTGAAACCTGCACACTTGAGGGATCCCAAATACAGCTTCTATTCCTTCCCACAATTGTGCTTGAATGCATTCCATTCAGTTATAACAGGCCAAGACAAATTTGGGGATAGAAAAATCAGCATGGTTCCATCAAACAGTGTTCCTATTCCTTTTTTTGTTTTTTTAAGAGAGAAAACTTTGTTGGAGATTTGTTTAAATTTTGCCAAGTATCTGTCCATAATACTCAAATTTTACAGTAATTAATATTAATTGGCACATAGCACTTCGTTCTCATTGTGGTGTAGAGCACACCTGAAATTCTCCAGAGCAACATGGGCTGAGAACTGACAGCTCATGAATTCCACTGTAGTTATTACAAACTTCCTGGGTGCTTGGCTCCACTAGACAAATTTATGGAGGTAAAAGACTAGTTTATGTTAACATACACATAAATATTTTTATTAGCAATAATGGCTGTTCCATACAAAATTAACTCCCAGGAATTTGTCTCATAATCATGGCTCCCATGTCATTTTGCTGTGGCATCCACTTCTTGGGTGTCCTCAATTAAATATAACCTTGAATTTCCTATTATCAAAGACCTTCCCATTCATTTACAAATTGCAATCACTTCATCTCACAGCCTTCCCTTATTGAACTGAAGCATTATTCAGCCAGGACAGCGTGGTAACAACCATCCCACAGGGCAACAGATACTTCTATTTTGTTATGAATTTCTCTTGGCAGCAGAAATTCAATATTCTGCAGAAGTCACACAAGGGATCTGCACGTAGGGGGCATAATTTTTATTTCTACAATCTAGTTCATATTTTCCAGTCTGTGAAGGAACTGCTTCTTGTACAAACTGAGTTGAGTTTCTCCAGAATTGAATCCTTGTGATCAGGAAAAGGTAGTTTGTGTGGTATCCCAGCCTGCTGGAGCACACATAGGCATGGCTGTGACTGCTGTCATGGGGAGCACCTTTGTAGAAATGAAGGACAACATTCTCCAAGGAAGGAAAATGCAGCCACAGAGTACAGTGAGAGTCAGAACAAGCTCTTGCTGCTGCAATGTGTTCATTAGAGAAACTACAGGGGGAAAAAAAACCAAACATGACTTAATTAATTAGTACTTAATGCAATTCCTCCCAATATAGCAGGGCAAATAGTTTTTCAGCAAGTAACTGAAACAATCTGATGAAAACCACGTTCCCAAGATTTTAGTGACTATGCAAGTTTTTTAACAATTATTTTTGAATTGTAAATACTCAAGACACTTTATCTCTTCCATAACTTTGAAATATGCATTCAAAATTTAAAGATTAAAAAGGAACAAAAAGCCCTTGTGTTTAAGCATGGGGTACAGACCCTTTGTTAAACACTACACTGCATCAGGATTTGCACATGAAAGTAGCTCAGCCTTTGTGAAATGAGTGTCTTCAAAGATACTCAAATGAAGTTCCACTACCTCCCATTCTCCAGCCATGCACATCTGTTAAAAGCATCTTACTGGGCTGAATTCCTTGACTCAGTCCTAATTCAGTGAAAATTGACTGCAAATACAATAGAATAAAAAAAAATCCATGATAAATACAGACCTTCTGGCAAGGCAGAAGATCAACAGGGAGAAACCAAAGCCAAGGTTCTTTCCCACCTCCCCTCTCTTTCAACTCATCCTCCAAGCTGTTTAAGCATAAGAAGACATTCAATACTGCACAGAAAAAATGAGGTCTCCCACGGCAGACAATCTTACATGCAAAATACAACACTCTGAGACTCAGATCTCCAGTACAATTTCAATCTCTGGTGTGCAAACCAGATCATATTGCAGCCACTTCCAAGTGCCTCATCAGCTTATAAGATTTCATTCAGGTTAAGGGGTCTCAAAGCAATTTAATCAGATGTATAACTTGCATGGTTTAATAACTGGAAGAAAATACACAGGAGCAGCTGCCTTTGTTAGTGCTCCAGAAAATGTTTTATTGCCATCTTACTGTGACACAACAGGGGACAAAAATGCCCAAGTACGCAAGAGATACTTTGTTCCAGAAAAAACCAATATTTGTTCCATAGTTTCAACAGAGGAAATCTAAACAAAGTCAGCAATGTGTCATTAAGTCCTGCTGCTGTTTGTCCAAAGGAAGTGCAGCACAAGCACAGCAGGATTCAGCAGGAGAGTCAGTGCAGGTGTTTGGGCACCTGAGAGACCCCCGGAGGGACTGGACAGATTGATTTCAGACCAGAACAATTCTGACACAGAAGAATTCTGCATCCTCCCAGTAGATCTAACAAATTAGAGAAGCCAAGAATGGAATTTAGATGATCACCAAGGGCCTTGCAATACTTTGAGAAGCATCCTTTGGCAAGAAACTAGCTCCTTTCCAAAGTGTGCCATGATTGTCACAGCCCTTAGATGGGTTCAGCACATCCACTGAGAGAACCTAATTTGCTCTCTGAGCAGCAAGCAGGTGGAAAAATTCCACATGGAAGAGACTTACAGAACCATAACTTCCCGAAGAATTTTGAAAGCAGCAGTCTTGGATATTGAATGAGATATGGGAGGGAAAAAAACCCCAAAAATTAGTCCTTCAAGAATTTGCTAAACCTGTACCATAAACACAGCTCCTGGACAGGTACAGGGTCAAATAGCAAATTCAAGACAGACTATTGCAAACCCAATAAACTTCTAACTACCTGGTGTTACTCTAACATCTACACAGGTTTTTGTTCTTGGAGGTTTTCTTTTTCCAAGCACCAACCAGCCTAATTCCCTTTAGCTTGCAAAATTGGATGAGATCACAGCCTGGAGGGGAAAGGGTGCCATGATAAATATTTCATGGGCTACATCAATAAACTTTATTTTGCCAAGGAGAATGAAAGGAGAGGAAAAGCAGAGAAATAATTCATTAAAAGAACTTGAACTTAGCAATGCTGGAGAACAAAAGCCATGCTGGGAAAAAATAAAGACATGCTAGAAACAAAAAGAATTAAACACAGAGGTTTTAAATAGGTCAGAAGCTTAAGTACTCTCAACACATGGCAAACTGACAAAGAGCTGAGCTTTTCAGAATGAGAGTACTACAAAGTGTGCACTTAACAGTAATTCACCCCTTTCCAAATAAATATCTCCAGACACACAAGTAGCAGTTTCAGCTTCTTTGCCTATCATCCAACTTTCAAGACCTGCTCAGTACTAATTTCTCAAAACCCACTACAGAATGCAACTGGTACCTGGAGCTTTCCTCTGTTTCTCAGAGCAAGTCTTCTCTATTTTATATTTAATGGGCCAATAAGCTGTGTTTTCCAGAAGACAAAAATGCAGCAGGAAGAATTGAATTATTTACTAAAAAGGTTAAACTTTCCTGCAGCGCAGTAACTCAGCAGAGTTTAAAATTTGTAACTTGCAGCACATATTTTACGAAAAAGAAATGTTTCACCATTTCTTTCTTTCTGCCACTATTTGACACCATTTCCAGTGGAACAGAACCTCAGTTTTATGACACTTTTTCCATTTACTCCCCAGCTCCATCCAATCTGGACCTCTTACAACAAGAGGTCAGCAAGATGAGCAAGAAAAACAGCAGGAATTTGTTGTGTTTAGGTAAACTAAACAAGTCCAGGACCCAGTAATTCCCCAAATTCTAACCCCAGGCCTGCCAGTGACTTGCTGTATGGCTTTGAATTACTGGATTGGGGCATTTTGTTTTCAAATGGGTACACTGGAGAAGCACACACCGTGCAAAGAGTGGAACAGTCTCAGGACACGTAGGTTAAATAGCATTAAAACCCTTCACAGCCACTTCAGTGGGAGCTGGTAAAAGGCAAAATTTACCTTTTTAGAAACCTTTCATTTGAAATCATTTAATATTTTTATGGGTGAAGTCACACTACTTAAACTTTACTTAAATGATGAAAAACAGAGATGATGAGAAAAGAGAATTGCTAATCAAAATCAAACCCTCTCCCATCAGCAGAGCTGCCTCAGGACAAACTGCTGAAGTCAGAAACCACTTGTAGCATCCAGATTTCTGAAATTCAGGTTTCAGTCCTGAAAGCCTTAAAAACATTGTGTCCTGGCATACTTGGGCAAGAATAAGGTACATTGTAACCAGAGCAGGGGCCTGCTGAAGTTAGCCACAAGCCCGAGACTCAGGATCAAACTTGGAAACAAGGGAACAAAACTTGCAAAAATGAAGGAGGGGGCTTGTGGACAGGATTTTCTGAGCCTGAGAGAGTTTCCAGCCTGACAGGGTCTGAGCTGTTCACAAGGGAAAGTCTTTTGGGAACTTCTCTTTCAAGGACTGTTTTTGTAAATAGGTTTTGGTTCTCAAAAAAATGTCACATGCATGTTCTGAATGGGTTTTGCTCCTGTTCCACCCATGGCACCAGAGAGGTTCCTTTGGCCAGTCATGTTGATCTGTATGGGAACACCTGATAAAAAGGGTTGCAAACCCCAAATAAAGGGGGTTTGCCTCATCTGGGATCAAAACCTCGCTGTTGTGATGTGAATCCACTCTGCAATTTCATGTCCTCTAGAACAGGAGGTTGCTAAACCCTGTGGGACAGCTAGCTGCATGCCTGGAGGGGCAAGGTGATGAAGACATCCAGCCTTCATCAGGTGCCCAGCGAGGTCACAGAGCCTTCCTCGTGCCACCCCCATTGCACACTGCCAAGAATCTGCCCAGGCACGTCCAGATAATGTTGAGTACCAAGAAATAGCTTGCATAACCACACCTTTTCTAAGGAAAACTATGAATATGCATAAAGTACAACCCTATATTGTAACCTGCTGTGTGCCTGTGTGTGCTGTCAGGAGAACAGCGCTGAGCAAAGCAAATCCCTACTTCTCAGACTTTGTCTCCAATCCCCACTTCTCAGACTTTGTCTCCAATCCCCACTTCTCAGACTTTGTCTCCAATCCCCACTTCTCAGACTTTGTCTTTGGCCCAGTCTGAGCAGATTCAGTTCCAGACAGATTTCAGCCAGATTTGTTTATAACAGAAGAATCCTACAGCAAGCATATTAATACAGTGTGCTTATGATTTATGTTACTCTTCCATCCTAGGGTCAGTTTAGGTTTAGATTAAACACTGTATTGTTTAACACCTCCTGAGCATACTTTGCTTTTTCCAAGATTTGTGGGTTCAAGTTCTCATCCTACTTCAAGAATCACTCAAAAAACCTATTATATCTGAACATGAGATATTTTATTTTTTAAAATAACATGACAAGAATTGGCTCCATAATCATAACATGACCAGTTGGCTCCCATAGTCCAAATTTTTGACATGGTTGTACAATTACATTTTTCTCATGCTCAGAGTGCATGCTCAACTCATCTTCTGGGATGCCACTTTCACTGAAGTCTTCAGTACTTCAGTGCTGGTTACCAGAACAGCTTGACTGGTGCTGCTTCTGTCCAAAAAACTCCATTGTGGGGAAGAGGTCAGAAATGAGTCACAATTTATTCTCAGATCAGGGTTTTAGTGTAGCAGGTTCCTAATCAATCTTTTTTAATGGACTTAAGCAGAACGAGATGGCCACATCAGGAAAAGAGAAGAGGTGAAGGATTTGGCAGCCCCTCTGCCAAATTTCACCACTGATTTACAAACTAGGTGATACTCAGGATTCTTTGCTTTCACAGAAAGTTAAGACTGGGTCTTCCTTAAGAATTAAACCCATGTTAGATGCAGTTGTTTCTGTGACACAGAAGGCAGGAAAGCATAAATGGGGAGGGTTTTTTTTCACCTCCTGCTTTAGGGTACCTTGAAGCTACAGCTGGGAAGTTGGGCTGAGCTACACCAACATCCACAGGGTCTCAGGGCAATGGGCTCCTCCAGGCAACAAAATGCTGCTTCCAACCCAGCCTCAAGTGAGCAAGGCTGATGGAAAAGCTCCTGCTAAAATGCATGGGCAGAGGCCATTACACACAGTTTCTGTTTCAGCACTGGGATATTTCACATGCTTATAATAATAAAGACATTTCAGCACTTCTGGAAGACACCAGCTTGAATGCCAAGCAATAAAATCTTACTTGTGAGCTTACACAAAGCATTGGAATAAGTTGAAACAAGTTGACTGGAAACTTATCAGGTATATTTATTTAAAACAAACAAATTTAAAAATACATATATTCTACTAGTATTTTGTAGCTTCCATATAAAATTAAAAATTAATTAAAAAAAAAAAAAACCTTGATGTTGTCAGCATCCTTGTATCTGCAGGTTACACCACCTGAGAAAAGACCAATAGAGAATTTTAGTACTTTCCAAACACTGAGCCATCACAAAATTCTATGCAAGCTTAACATGCAGCAGTCAGAGCTGCTTGCAGTCTAAACAAATTCAGCCTCCCTTCATGTCAAGCTACTGTATTACTGTCAAGGCTACAAGTTTTTCCAGATTCCCAAGAAGACATTTAAGTGCACAATAAAATCATATCTGCACACAAACCATGCTTCAAACTTCAGTAATTCATGTAATGAGAATTTGAAATGATGCAGACCAGTGAAGGCTCCCAACACTCCAGAACAGCATCAAGCCCTGCCAGCCTGCAGCAGTTTATCAACATTGCTGAGTAGGATTTAAATACAATCAGCTCAGTCCTGCTGACAGTGGTTTTCAGCTGAACTATCAACTTGCTGCATTATCAGAACAGCTGAGTCCTACTGCAGCCCATGAGTGACCCAGCAGGACACCCATCACCCAGTGACCTTACACAAGGCTAAGAAATTCTTCCTGGTGTCTGTAAAGAAGTGGAGGCAGCAAAATGAAAATTTTGAGGCTCCTCAAGCCAATGTTGTGAACAGTTCTAGTGCTATTTTAACCTCACTTACTGCTTCATTTTCTCCTGTATCTTCTTTCAGAAAGATGAATAATGTTTCAGCCTAAAAAGAAAAAGAAATGAGAGATTCAAAAGTTCTCAGTAATTTGTTGAGGGGGTAACACAAAAAAACAACAGCTCTTCAGCAGTGTCACTGAGTATCCTTAGCTAATCTGAAACATCAATGTAGTAAAAGATAGTAAACATCCACCTGCTAGAATTACTTAAGTGCCATTATAATATGCACTTCAAGTTCAAATAAAGGACAAATCACGAGATTTTTTTATATTTAGGAATATTTCTATAAATTTTCCCTCTCTGTCTTGGTAAATGATAAAAGTCTCATCTTAAAATTAAGCAGTTTTTCAAGCACCATGAAGTTGTTAATTGAAAAAAAATAAGTATTCCTGCTTAGATTTAGCACCCCTGATCACACCAGCAGGGGGAGAAAATAAAAAAGTATGAAAGCAGGGTGTATTGCATAATCAGACAAACAACAAGGGCTGTACTCCAGCTGGGAAAGGCAATTCCAGTAACTCAGATCAGGAATCACCTTATCACTTGCAGTCATCTGCCCCATCTTACAGAACATAAACATGTTATCTGGGATCAATGGACCTAACTTAGTACCTACCTAAATAACAAAGCTTTGCCTTTGTTATTTGCTACAGAGAAATATCCACTTCTGGGAGAGAAGTCCATAGACTGAGTAAGATAAATCTGTTTTCTTCTGAACACTGGGAAGTTTGAGAATACAGTATATGAAGGAAGGTGCACCTATTGAGAAATAGGTCAGAATTTAAAGTTGGGAAAAAAACCACTAAAAATAAAATTAAACTACAGATCTATACTTGAAGCTCAGTGTTAAGTTCAAATGTTCAGACCCTACGTTATTCTACATATAGAATTGTATTGGAGAAAAGGAGCAGGGAACACACCATTGAGAATTACTGAGAACCATTGAGAATTACTGCAATTCTCAGGCCTACAAATCCTCAGGTTAATTCAACAGTTCTACTGTTGGCCAGAATTCTGAAGAGGCTGGCAAAAAAACTTCCATAGTAAGATGGCTACAGTTACCAGCTGCTGAAAACTCACATTTGCTGCTGAGCTATATTTACAGCACTGAAATAGAATCCCAGACTGGTTAGGCTGGAAGGAACCTTTAAGTTTTCCTCCAGTTCCAACCCCCTGCCATGGGCTGGGACACCTCCCACCAGACCACGTTGCTCCAAGCCCTGTCCAACCTGGCCTCAAACACTTCCAGACATTTTAGTGGGCATTTTATAAAGGTAAAAAGGTAAACTAAACTACAAAATGTAATTTTCAGAACAACTTTACTAAAGAAAATAAAATTATATTCTTATAATAATATATAATAAAATTATATTCTTGTAAATGCAGAGTGTCTTGGTCATGTCCTGATGTGGTTGGTCCAGCACATTTTGCAGTATCTGCATCTGCTTCCTATCAGTTTTATTATGTCACTAATATTTTCAGCAAGATATGAAAGAAACATTGCAATGAAGAAGCTGAACATACCAATTTGACAGCCTCATCAGTGTCACGGGAAGCCACTGCCAGAATCTCTGTGGTAGGATTAAAAGTCACACAGGTGGCAGAGGTAACGAGGTTCATGATGGCTTTAACTGGTTTAGGATGGTTTTCTTTGAGGCAGGCATCAGTAGTGTATAAATTCACAACTCCAGAAGATGAACTAATGAACAAAATGAACAAACATTACAACAAAAAGTAACATTTCAGTATATATTGCCTTGTTATCTATAGCCACTACTCACCTGGAAAATTAATTTCCAATTATTTACTGGAGTTTGTAGTAATATTTTGTTTGGAGCTTGATTTTCCTTTGGAGTTTATATCAGTATTTCATGGGAGGGTTTAGGTTTATGCTGGTTTGGATTTTCTTTTTACTTATATAATAAGAGACTCAAGTGTGGAGAGCCTTGAGAAGTCCACCTCTCACCAGGATGAATTCAAAGCAAGGAGAGCTTACTATCAAAATATTCTGAAATAACTTCAAGTTTTTTATTGTGGGTTTTTTCTAAATAACTTTAGCATAAGCTCAGTTTAAAATCCTCTTCTACAGTGAGCTAGGAAAATATATATTGTACTCCTTTATTTATTTGCTATTCTCATTTAAAAGAATCCAGACACTGGCTGAAACTGCATCTCAATAAATCTGGAGAAACAGTTTCATCCTGTGGCTTTGAGTTGAGGCTCCTTTTAAAAGGCTAACATGCTGCTTTGCAGGAGCCAAATTCAGAATACGGGGAAGAGACCTAGAAAAGAGAGAAGACCCTGAAACAACATTCCTGTTACAGAATTTGTGATTTTAGTCAGTGTGATTTCAAAATTAACTTACTGAACTCATACATGGCAATAGTAATACCAGCATCACTCCTATTGTTTCGGGTGTACTATGGTATTTTATATGTACACAGAAAAAACTAAATTATTATCATTAAATAGGGAATATTCATCTATTCATGTCTACAGAACCAAATTATGTTCCTACACTCTCACCAGACACTCATAAGGTCACTGAAGAGCTTGAGAGCAGAAGAAGCTGTCAAAGTTCAGCCACTTACCCACATGCCACATACTGGTTATTTTTTGAAACAGCAATGCACTTTCCTTCCAAAGAACCTTCATCTTCAAATTTGTGTAGACACTTTCTGCTTCTCACATCCCAAATGAAAACTTCACCTTCCTCTGGTTGCAGAATGAAGGACATTAGAGGAAACACACATACACATCATTTTTTCAGTCTATTTTGCTAAAATAAATTTAATTAGATGAGACAACTACAAGGTCATTTACAACTATCAAATACAGGGCAAAAAAAAACAACCCGACAATTACATACTAAAATAATTAATTCCACTCTTTAATGATTGACTTAGATGATATACTTTGATGGTACACTTGGATGTATTTTTAGGAGAGATACTGGCATAAATTTTTAAAATTCCTTTTCTAAAATGATAAGTGACTTCTAAGAACTCATGCAATTTAAATGGAATTATGATTAGAGCTGCTGGAATACTCACTTGAGTAGCTGTATATTTTACTGCTGTCTGGGGTGAAAGCACAGGCAGTGCACCTTCCATTCACCTTCATAGTACCAATCAGTTCTTTTGTCTGTAGGATGAAGAACAATGCTGACAGAGATTCTACCAAAAACCTCCAAAAAATTGTTTCCTGTCCCACAAAAAAACTTAAGCTAGCTACCCTGACACTTAGAGAACAGCACCAACATTTTTAGTGCCTGCAGAGCAGAGCACAAGCTCCTGAATCCAGCTGCAGCTGGATCAACAAACACTTGTTTGCTCCCTCACTGAAGGGCCTGAGTTACACAGAACTGAACTTTCTCCCTTAAAAGTATTTTTCCCTGTAAAAGTTTAAAACAAACCCACCTGCCATCATATGGCATTTTAAAATTCAGCTGAAAGATTGCTCTGTGCATTATGAATCAGTGTTTGGCATGATTCATGAGCAGGGTACAGCAGCATGCATTAGCATGACTCCCAAAAAAGCAGTCCTGTATTTCTTCCACCCCCAGGTGCCTGTTCCCAATCTGTTTCCACTCCTTTTGCCAGCACAGTGCTTGTGCAAGCAGCTGAAATACAGCAGTGATACGCAACTTCTTCCAGCTGGAAACCCCATGGAACTGCCATGAGCTCCACCAGCCCCATGGAGCTGCAGAACAAAGTCCCAGAGTCCAAACCAATTCCCTAAAGCTGCAGTGAGTTGATTCAGCAGCATTTCTGAGGGCTGTCACAGCACATGCCATACCTTGGCTTCAAGGAAGATTGCCTTGCAGATGAGATAAAAACAGATTCAAAAGGGAAAAAGCAGCAAGGAAGTGAAGCTACAAGAACCATGCAGAGAAAGTACCTTCATGGACAGCAAGTGAAGGTAGCCTGAAGTTCCAATTAGCAGCATAAATGATCCATCTGGAGAGAGCTCAAAGTTTCTGAGAAATTTTTCCTCCACGCCTTTAAAAAGATATTTGAAACTTGAAATTGGTGTAATTTATTCTTTGGCCTCAGCATTTAGAGGTAGGATGAATATGACTAAGACCTGACTCTGCTTCAGCTTTTCATTTCTGCAATATGCTGTCACAGTGAAGCTGAATTCGACTTTGCTCATGTGTGATAATTAACATTCCTGACAAATCACCCTAAAGGTACTTTATTTCCTTGAAGGCAAGTTAAAAATACAACCCCCAACAACCCACTGCACTTCCTTTTAAAGCAAATTCATTTACCATCTCTATTTAGAACAGTTTCAATTGTGCCCAGACACTCAGAGCTGCAAAACATACCTCGTACTTTTGGGATAGGGATGATACTCCCAGCCATCATGTCATACACAAAGAACATGCTGTGGTGAGTACCAGTGGCTATAACTTGTTCTCCATCCATACTGAAACGAGCCTTATAAATTGGAAAACTGTCTAAATAAATGCTCTGTATTTTTGGGTTCCTTATACCATCCACCTTCAAAAAAAAACCAAACAAAAAACAGGTAATCAGATTGAGGAATATATCAAGTACTTTTACAAACAAAAATTGTATCAACCTCTCAGCTGAGACTTAAGCAGGAAGAGATAAACCACTGTGAAGCCTTAAGCTCTTCCTCTCCTACAAATGATCTTGTTCTTCACCTCGTGTAACTGGCACTCCCTGCCTTTCTGATAGATCTCACACCTCCTGCCCTTTCTCATCTTGCCCATCTTGCTTTGTTCAAATAATCACTTCTATTGTGCTTTTTCTAAATGGAAACATCTGCTTTGATTTGGGTTTTCTTGCAGCTCTGTGGGAATATTACACACTCCACTTGTGTCTGACTACTTCAGTGATACTGGGCCATGCTAAAAGCTCCTAAATAAAACTAGGATCTTTAGTTTTCAGAGGAGCAGGACACTGCCTCAGGATGAACACCTTCTTCCTGCAGCACAGCCTCTCCATCCTCAACATGATTTCAAAGCAATTTTACAGTCTCAAAGCAAAGTGGGCCCCTCCACTACAGCCTCTCCAAACAACCTAGGAACAAAAAACCTCATTAGTCCTTGTCACTGCAAACCTTCAAAACAAACATTATTAAACACAAATCTTCAGCTAAAAACTCTAAAACAAAAAGTTTGCCAGTACTCTGCATGTGCTTGGTTTGAAGTCACAGGTGGAAATTCCAAGACGCCTTTAACCAAAGGAACTTCCACTGCAACCACAGCCACTACCCCCAGTGTGCAGAGGAACAGAGAAAACAAAGTCTACCACTCCAGGCTATTTCATGTACTCTCAAAAAGCAAGGTTCTATGTTAGTGACCATTAGCAGAGTACAAAGAGAAGTTCTTCACCTGGAAGAGGGACACAGAGCGATCATGCCCAGCTGTCATCACCACTTGAGCTGAAGGATGGAACTGCACTGTCACCAGTTTTCCATTGGCAAAACGTTCCTGGTTTGCAGGAAGGCAGGCACTCATCTACAGCACAAATCAGACAGTAAAAAAAAAACCCCAACAATCACTTATGCTGAATAAAAAGCCAACTACTTTTTATGCTCCAAGACCTCGAGCCCCGTGATGAAGTTTTGGGCAGTGTGAGGTGAGCAGAGCACACACAGCCCGTTCAGGGAGCTGCTCCAATGCAAACACAGGCTGAACTCACCAGCCTTTCTACTGGCTTTAAAACTGAGTGTAAAACCAGCTGCATTCTGACTCATCTGAGAAAGCTGTAGAAGACAGTGTGAGAAATACTCATTTAAGGCTGGCTTCTTAAAGATAATTTCAATAGCTTCTAAGCTGAGGGAGAATTCCATCCTCCCCCTGCAGAAATTAAAATCCTATAACAAGAGGCTATTTAGAAAATTCTTATGTCAAACAATCCCCCTCAGTTTATTGCTTCATGCTTTAACATGAACTGTTCAGTTTGCTTATCCTCTAGAGATTCCAGTTGCAGAAACAAATTCACAGAATTGCTAATATTATACACAACAAGAGTCAAAATGTGCACTTAAGTCTAACTGAAGTGGAAAGATAAGATTTGTCTTTACCTTCAAAATCCCTCTTGGCAGAGACTCTGAGCTGGTTATGAAATTGCCAGTCCTGCGTAGCAGATCATCATCTTCATCACTGTCACCTCATTAAACCAAAGCACATGGAAACAGCTAATTGCACAAACACCCACAGCAAAATCAACACATTCCTCTCTGAAACAAATTAAATTAAAGCACACTGAAGGAACAAAGCTGACATATCCAGCATATTATCACACTACTGAAACTGAGAGGATATCAAAAGGAATTATCTTCTAGCAAGCTGAATAGGGAATTACAGAAACACTTATCAGAATAGTATTGGGCATATTTACTATCACTCGAAGTCCTTTTGGATTTCTTCCTGTATTCTAGATCAGCCCAGGCAGGAACTCCTCCCATGGCTTGCTGAAACCTTACAAGAAAAGGAGGAAGAGAAAAAAATCATAACTTTTGTGAGACAGTAATTTCCTTCTATGAGTTAAGTACCTAGAAGAAGCATAGTCAGAATTATGCAGGATTACTTGCACTTAGAACACAATGCAGGTTTTTAATTTAAAAAAAAAAATTTCACTACTACTTGTATAACTCCCTAGAAAACAAATTAGTTTGGGTACTTTGATACAAGTTTTAAGCAAGTTACTGTAGACAATGCTAATGCACATTTTATTTACTATTCGTAGTATTATTTATGATTTTAAAACACTGGAAATACTGCAGGAAGCACTGGCTCTGAAGAGGCCACATGATCACAGTGGATAAAGAGGAAAGTGACTTTGAACGTCACATAAATGTATTTTAACTCACATAATAGTTGGGTTGCAAGGGAAATCAACCCTCTGGAGATCATCCAGTCTAATCCCCCCTCACCAAGGCAGGAGAAGGAGACTCCATAACCTTCCTGGGCAGCTGTCCCAGTGCTCTGCCACCCTCCACAAAAAGAAATTCTTCCTCATGTTGAAACAGCATTTTTTGTGTTTCAGTTTATGGGCACTGTCCCTTGTCCTGTTCTGGGTGCCACTGAAAAGGATCTGGCACCATCCCCCTGGAACCCACCTCGGAAATCCATGATCTCATCTCAATATAGTCAGCCACAAAAAAATTAGCGAAACTCACTGTTCCTCAAGTCTTTTCTTTAGTTTTTTCTTAGTAAGTGTTGTCTCGGCATCACTTTTCATGAAATCTTTCCTGTACTTATGGGTCATGTCAACACTAGAGGGGAAAAACAAACAGAAAACAAAGATCGTTCAAACCAAGGTTACTTACAAGCACTCCCAAGTGCGTACGTTAATTCCCATCACCCTACCCGAACTTACTTTTCCTCAGCTTCATCATCCTCATCCACCCAGGCCGGCTTTTTGGGCAGTAAGTCACCTTTCGCTTCATTTTCCACCTCCGACTCGCTGGACTCTTCCTGAAGGCCTTTCCCCTCGGCAGCAGGAACCTAAAAACAACCGAACGGGCCGGATAACCGGGGACACGGCTCGGAGCCCACGGAGCGAGCGGGCGGAGCCGCAACGAGCACCGACCCCCTCCCGGGGCCGCCGCTATGGGGTCGGGAAGGGTACGGGCCTGGATGTGCCGTACCCGCCGAGGCCCGGCCAGGCGCCGCAGCAGCTCGTCCTCCTCCACGCAGAGGCTGTCGCCGAACACCAGCTCCTCCAGCTCCCGCTCGGCGCCCGACGCGGAGCTCAGCATCTTCAGGTGGCGAGCACGTCGCGCCGCCTCGGTGGCCGCCACCTGATTCGGCACGGCCAGGAGCCGCTTCACCTTCCGCTTGGGTTTCGTCGTTTTGGCCGCTTTGGTCACTTTAGCCACTCTCATAGTCGCCTTCATTCCGGGCGCTTTCCCCGTTTTCACCGCTCCCCGCGCCCGCCCCGCGGCGGCCGCCGGAACCCGCATCGCGCACCGGACCCGGACCCGGAACCGGAACACGTGTTCCTGGTCACGTGTCCCCGCATGGCCCCGCCCCCGCCCCGCGATAGGCTCGTGCCGCCGCGCCGCCCCCGCGCCGTGTGACCAAGCCCCGCCCCCGGCGGCGACGCGCGGTCACGTGACTCCTTTCTTCACCTCCCTTTGCCCCACCCCGCCCACCCCGAGTTCCACGTGACGCGGCCACGGCTGGGCCGCTCCATTGCGAGCCCGTGGGGGGGGATCCCTGACCCGT
>VWYI01008733.1:700319-817689 GCA_013399455.1 Anthoscopus minutus | reverse complement strand
AACCGCCCGGGCCGCCCCCGCCCCGCCGGGCCCGGCCCCGACCGCGGGCACGCGCAGCGCCCGAGCCCTTGGGGCGGACGCGCAGAGGCAGCAGGCGGCTCCTGCCCATGAGGGCCTGATGGAAAACACAAAGGAGCTGGTGAGTACCGGAGCCCGCGGGAGGCGCGGCCGCGGCCGCCCCGCGGAAGCCCCAGCGCCTGAGGGGAGAGCGGCGTGGGCTGAGCTGGGGGCGGGAGCTGAGAGACCCCCGGTGCCCGTGCGGGGGAAGGCGGCCCCGCAGTGTGTGGGAGGGAGCCGGGGCCCCGCGGGTGCGGGGGGTTGTGCCCGCCCGGGGCGGGGGCTCCAGGGGCCGGGCCGGCGCTGCTGCTCGCGGAGGGTCCTGGGGAGTGCAGGGGGGTCTGCCCGGGGAACGTGGGGGCGGCGCGGCCGGACCTCTTTGTTGCGGCCCGGCTGTGCGGGGTCGGGTTTTGTCCTTCCCCTCTCTTTCCTCCTGCCTTGGAGAAAAGTTTCAGCTTCTCGCGGGCGCGCTCGGATCTGCTTCTCCCCCTGCTCCGCTGTAGTACCGGGTTTCAGCAACTTCCTCCTGTAGTTCCAGCCTTTAAAGTTCAGTTTTCCAGCGTGCTGATGTTAAGTGCTGGAGAGTTTCCTTTAGTACCAGCGCTCCAGAAGTTTTCTTTGTGGCCACTTCCCCCCTCCTCGTGCAATTTTTATGACTTCTGATATTGTGACTTTGTTGTCTTTATAAGGAGTAGTAAACTCGTGAAGCCAGTTTTACTTTCAGGTTGTTGCTGGAAATGTTTGAAAGTGTAGCAATTTCTGCACGGCATGGCTTTGAAAATTAGAAGTCCTACTACAAAGCGAATGCTGATTATGGTAAAAAATTCTGTGTGTGAAAAAGCAATTTATTTTAAAATGTAGCTGGCAACTGTTGCAATTTTTCAAATCTAAACCTAGTCAAAACTGAAAGCTGTAGGGCAGTCTCTTGTATTTTAAATTAAAATTATTTTTCAGGTTTGAGGACCTGCATTTACCTATTTATTGAATTCAACAGTTTGATTTTGACTTATGAGGAATTGAATAAGGCTATGAGAGTCTAATCTGGAACCTTTAATGAGAACTAAAACAATATATTCCTTTAAGAAGGCAATAAAACTTAGCAGGTCAGTTGTCTTTACTCATTCCTTCAGCTTAGGCATCGTTTTGAGGAAGCAATTAGTGTAGTCTGTAGGAAACTATGCAGAAGGATCTTGTCTCCCTGGAGTAGTTTAGGTGTTGTTCTTGAGAACATGTGGGCTTGTGCACATGCAGAAAGATTGCAAACAAGCAGTAAGAATTCTCTTCATCGCTCCCTAAAGAGCAAGGTGCCTCTGGCAGAAGTGGTAATATGCACAAAAGTTCCCTCTCATTGGCTTTCATATCTCTTACCTTCTAAAATTTGATTTAATTTTGCAAGGCTTTTCATGTCTTCTGCAAACCAGTACTGCATTCCTTCATTTCTCAGGTAAGTTGGTACACTCTGGGCATGTGGGATCATTTGCTGAACCTGGCTCTGAGCACATAGAATGAATTCAGGAGTTGAAGACTTCGGTTTTGGGTTGGTGGTGGTTTTGGGGTTCTTTACATTTAAATTTTTTTTGTTTGTTTGGCTTGTTTTAATGGTAACACAGTGTTTAAAGTGAAATATTTGCCTCTTCCAGATACTCCTGTAAAGGCTTTGTAGAAACATAATGGAGTTTGTAACAGATTTTTAGTTTTATCAAAACTCAGATATTTCACATATTAATCATCACACCCCCCTCCAAAATTTCCTGCTAATGTGATATATTTTTTTATGAAAGAGTCTCCCCTCTTGTGTGAAACCCCCTGGGGAAGAGGCTATGGACAAAACCATTGGCAAACAGCAGAAACTGGCTTCAGACAAAATGCTGTCATACATAGCAAATGAAGAGACAGGAAAAAACATTTCTGTAATTTTCCAGCAGAGATTTTACTTATAATAAGAGTGGAAGGCACATTTCCAGATAGAGGTGAGTTGCTTATATAAAAAAAAGTAAGTTTGATTGGTTCTGATTTCCAAGAATCCCAAGATGTTTAGCTTTGGGAGTTTTGTTTGTTTGTTTTTAATGAAAGCTGAAAGTGTTTTCTTTAAATTGGTACCTTGTTTGAATTTTCTTTTTTGATCCTATTCTGAGGCACAATTAGGCTTCAGTTCCACAGGGACAAGCTGCTATTCTACTGTAAATTATTTTGACCAACTTGAATTCAGAAGAGTTGTAATAAATTAGTTCTACTGTAGTAGTGTTCCCTTAACATCCAGAGCTGAAACTAAGTTTGTGGCATCAAGTATCAGTGAACTTTTGAAAACAAAACCTGTGCATCAAATTTACGTCTAACTTGGAAATACCCCTGGATCCATTAAGGATATGTGATTAAAGTAAATCTATCTTGCAGCAGACCCTTGGCATGAAGGTGATGGTGATCTCCTTGTTGACCTTGGCCTCAGATCCCATCTGCCCATAGTTCTGTCCCATTTGGGGGGGTTGGACCTGAATATAGGAAGTGATGCCTCTGTTCAAGTGCTGGGATGCCTTTGCTGAGCTACAGCTCTTGTTCTGAATTCAAGCCCCAGATTGAATTCAAAAGTAGCAACAATCATTTGAAGTGGTTTGCAACCTTTCTGTAGCTGATTTAGATCATCCTCCCATGGCCAGATGCACTTACCTGCGGGCAAGAGGTGTGGTTACCTAATAATGGGGTGTTTTTCTTGAAAGTTTTTACCTTCAAAACTCTTGCATAAATTTTGCTAATGCTTGAGCATCGTCTTCATTAAGACACTAAAGCCATTCCCTGATTAAGTGTTTGATGTGTAAATAACATGAAATAGTTTTTGGTTTTGCCATGGGTTCCTCACCCTTTGTGCCCACTTTTTTGTGTTTTAAGAGTAGTTACCACACTCAAAGAATGTATGCTATAATGTGTTGATCAAATTCAATGTGTGTGTATATATATATAAAAGTGTATGTTAAGGTTGAGAAACTGGTTATTTTCTTACTTGTTTGGAGTTGCCTTCCTGCTGTCAGGGAAACCAATTTCCTTAACTATATTCTTTTTCATACCATTTGCCTTATATAATGCCTAGTTAAGAGTATTTCTTAAAAATATGCTGTTGTCAAGTGTTCACAGGGAGGAGGGGAAGAACAGGAAAATGGGAAGTTGGGCAGAATAAGAAAGCAGTTCTTAAGAGTTCCTTTCTCCACCCACCCCTTCAATAAAGAAAAGTATGCAAGAAACCCCCCGAGCAAATAGTATGGGGTAATTTGCCTGTGCTGCTCACACTACATTTCACAGTGCTCTGACTGAACACCTCTGTTGAGGAACCAATAATCTTAATAAGAAAATAAACCTTAGCCAGAATGCCTGAAAGTTTGTCTTGTTCTTTTGTTTGTGCATTACTTCTGCTTAATGTACAGATAGACTCTATTAGTGGAGTAGTTACTCACTGCTGCTCTTTTGGCATTAACCAGCTGCAAGATTCTGTTTTATTGCAAGCCAGGCTCCTGCTCCAAGTAGTTTCTATGGATAGACAGGAGGCTGTTCCCTGGTTTGTTAGAAGTTGAACAGTGATGGGGTTATGTTTTGAGGAAAAGCCAATCTCCTCAGCATGACTTTTAGTGCCAGGTCCAGCTTTGAAGAGTAGGAAACTGCTTTGATGTTGATTTGGGGTTTTTTTTGCACACCTGTTTTTGAATCCATGGCCCTGCAGCTGCTGGAAATGCTGCTTTGGACAGACAATGTGTTGCTGTTGTCTGTGCAGCCTAAAAGGACTTGTCAAGAATTGCTTGTCCTTCACATGCCTAGAAATGGCTTCCAGCATTGCTTGTTCCATCACCAGGGATGAGATGAGGCTCCTGTCATTTCCTGGGTTCTCCTTTGGCCTTTTCTGAAGATGGGAGGGATAACAGCAACGGGACAAAGATTTCCTGGTATCTCTGATGGAGTTCACTGTAGTGTATTAGAGGCCACCAGCAGTTCAGGTATTGTTGATGAGATGAGAACTTCTGGAAAAAGGTTGAGACCCTAGAAACGCAGCAGGAATTGCAGGCTGCTGCTGTTCCAAAGCCACTGCTTTATCTTGTTTATAATTGTTTGAGCTATACATTGTCCATATTGTAAGGACGTGTCTTTGACCTTTGAATTCAGAGCAATGCTCCAACTTTTTTCACTTCCAGATGTTAGAATTCCTTTTCTTTTGTTCATCTGAATTCTGCAGGAAGGGTTATCGAAGCTTCCTCATGTTCCCTTATTTCTATGAATGCTATGTTTCAACATGAGTTAAAAAGAACCTCTCTGGTGTTTATAAAAATAATTGTTTTGATCTGTTCTAACAAAATTCCAGCATAGGTATATGTTTATCATCTTCCTTAACTTTCACCTACTTTTATGTACAAAGTATTTTGGGGTTTTCTTTCCTACTAACTCTGCCTTTTTGAAATCTCACAAAACATTTTGAGTAATTTCCAGGGAATAACTACAAATTAACATTACGAATGTCCTGCATAAATTATCTGGCAAATGTGGTCATCTTCTGGCAAAAGCTGGGTTACAAATGTTTTATAAAAACTGCATTATTATTTTAAAATGCTAAGCAAAGCCACTAATTTGAATTGCAGATTTGATGTCGAATAATTTTGAATTGGAACAATTTGACTGAATATTATGTAAATGGAAGGTCGTACATGAGATTTGTTTTGACAGTGTAGTTAAACTCAAAAACTTGATCATTGCTACTTTTGAAATTGTGTAATGCTGAAGAATGATTTTTCCTAATTGAGCGCCCAACTTTCTACGTACAGAGAAACTGGTTTTGTTCCTCTCTGTGGATATTTTGGCAAAGAGAGCTTAGCAGCAATATGGAGGTTCTGAGTGGAAGTGATGCAGGAGAACACCAAAAAGAACCAGGTGTGCTGTTGTGGTGGTCACCTTGCCCCCTGCTTCAGCTTCTAGCCCTTCACCTTGCCCCCAGCTTCCTGGTTCTTCTTCCACCTTCCCTGGCAGTGGGAGCAGAGCTGGCATGGGGAGTTGGAGGCACTGGGAGTGGGCTGCACTTCAGTTCCTTCTGAGCAGCAGCAGCATTTCAGACCTGCCAGCAGAGCTCTGGCAAAGCTGCCACCCTATAGCTCTGGGGTTCTCCAGTCTGCAGGGGAAGGGGAAATCCTGAGACTGGCTTGTACTGCAGCCTGTGTAAAAGGGCTGAAGCCATGGAATCACACCTTGGTGTGGGATGAGGCCCTAATCTCTTAGTGAAATAAGATCAGCTGGCTTAGAGAGGATGAGGGCATGAAAAGGGAGATCCTTCCCTGGGCTCTGAAACCATGAGTACCTGTCCATAAAACCTTCTAAGTATCCTAGTGCTCTGGTAGTACTTCTGGGAATGGTTCATATGGAATCACACTTTCTATCTTAGCAGAGACTGTGGTCAAGAGATCTTAAATACTGTGAGATACTAAGGAGCTCCTGAAATCCTGAGGAAGATGACTAGTTTTCATCTGCTCAGAGAATTCCTGGCAGTGTTGGCAGCACACTGTATCCATGGCAACGTTGTGCTCAGCTTCTGCCTTAAGCTGCACACATGTGCACACACAAACAAGTCCCTGGTCATGCATGGTGGTGGCAGATGGGACAGGTGACACTGCTGCCAGCATGGGTCAGGGCTGGGCTTTGTCTGCCATGGTTCAATGTTTCCTCTAACAATGCCACGGGCACCCTACTTGCTGGTCTCAGTGCCATGAGCAAGTTGTTAGATTATACCCTATCCTAAATTTGATTTGGTTGAATACAATCTAATTTTATTTTGTTTTGGCTGAGGAATATATTCATAATTAACATTATACTGACTTTTTTTGTTGCTTTGTTTCAGAACTATTGCAGGTGTGTTAAAAGTGTTTGCCTTATTGCATAACATTTTGTGCTTAATGGGTTTTTGGGGAATAATTTTTTTTTAATAATTGCATGCTAAGATTGGGTCAGTGTGGAAATCAGTTTTCCCTTGTACCTATAAGGAAATTCTTCCATAATAGGATTTATTTAGATTACAAAGGAGAATATAATATAATAAAGGTATAGCATGGCAGAAAAAGGCTTGAATGAAATCTATCAATAAACATGTTCAGGCATACACTCTAGGAAAGGGATTTGGGGAATTGTGCTGAAATCTTGAAGCTATGAATTCAAGTGCAATTTAAGAAGGAAAAGCCCAATCACACTACTTTTCTGTCAACACTGACTTGGAAAAGGAAGTTTGAGCTAAAGGCTTTCTTATTTTTTCTGTTTTCTTCTATGTACTTCATTCCCTTAACTTGTGCTTTTATTGTAGAATTTCTTTGTTTTCTCTTTGTTTGTTATTTCCTCTCAAACTTAGTAGATACTGTTTAAGATTATGGAAATAATATGAAACAAAATATTGTTTTAGCTTAATGAGGGCAGCTTACATAGGAGTAGCCTTGTATCAATAGAGCTGTGTTAGTCATAAATGTGTTTATTAATTATTAATCAATGTGTTATTAATAAATTATTAATGTGTTATTAATAAAATGAAAATTATCACTATTAAAATGCATGTGCTGGATGTGCCTCAGAAAAAGTACCTCAGTTAATCTCTTGCTTCTTTAATGTCTGCTGGAAATTGCTTAACTGTCATGCCTTCTTCAAAATTGTGTGGTTTTATCCTACTTCAGATTTTTTGATTATAGAAAAACTATTATGTAACAAGTTTTTTGTATATGACAGTGGCAAATTAGTCACCTTTCTCTCTTTCAGCATTTGTACAGGCCCTATTGCCATAGTAACTGAGCTCTTCATAATGGTTAATGTATTAATCCTCAGAACAGCCCTGTGAGCTGGAGAGGTGTTCCTGCTTCACACGGGAGTCACGGACTCATAGGGGAGCTGAGTGATTTATGGATAACCCCACAAGCCAATGAGAGCAGAGAGCCTCTCATTCCTGTTCCTGTGGTATAAGTGCCCTCTTGATTGAACTGTCTTTTCTCTGCCCAGCTTTCTCAAATGAATGAATTTTAGTGGAATTGGCTGCAGCCATCTGGAATGTGCTCATTTGCATATCAGATCCGTGTGGCTGTCAGTGTTCAGCACATCAGGCTTAATGAACTCTAGGAAATTAAATGTATGGATGGTTTCTGTGTATTCTCAGTGGATCATAAGAGAGATTTTTTTTTTCTTCCTGTATACCACATCACCAAAAATTGGCCAGTTTTGATTATACCAATGCTCCCATAATTGGCAATACATGGCACATGTCTGTGCTGATGCAGCAGTGCCTTAGAATATCTGCTTTTGAAGACTGACCTGTGAAACTTTTTAAGCTTGACTTTGAAATCTTTGCATTCGGAAAATTCTGCTATTCTTTGGTTTTTTTGTTGTTTGGTTATTTTTAATTTTTAGACAGAACATAGTTCCCAAGTGGAAAGGAAACGCCGAGACTCGTTCGGGATGTTTGACGGTTATGATAGTTGTAGTGAGGACACCAGCAGCAGCTCCAGTTCAGATGAAAGTGAGGAGGAGGTTGCTCCTTTGCCATCCAGTCTCCCAATTATCAAGAACAATGGGCAAGTTTATACTTATCCAGATGGCAAATCTGGCATGGGTAAGTATGTGCTGTGTGAGTGCAGGGAGTTGGATATTGATGGGTTTTAGCCTGTGCTGGGTTGTGAGGGTCCCGTCCCAAAGCAGCTAAAGAGTTGGGGTTGGTTGGTTTTGGGAGGGAGAATTGTTTAGGTTCTGTTAAACTGAAGTAAGAGGGGGTTTGAATCCTGCTGTGAGGGAAGAAATAGTATGGGAACATCTGCCCTCCTGTCAAATGTGTTGTGTCTGCACACGCATATATGTGTTCTCATGTGCATTGGTTTTTTGTTCTTGGAGCTTTGAGGACAATGTCAGTGTGTTCTATCTATGCCAGGGAATACCTTCTCTTTGCCCTTTGTTACATATACAATATGTTGAAATATATTTCTTCCTTTCCTAAGAAAACTTCATTACTGCTACTGTATAAAATGTGTTAGTTTATACCTGTTCACTCTCACTAGCTGTGGGCTGGAGCATACTAGGAAAATAAATTTAAAGGGGAAGATTTCTTTTGTTAGCAGGGAAAAATATTTTATGTGAAATCCTAGTGATTACTGTAGAGTTCTTTCTGGGCAGAATTTGGATATTGTCTCACTGGTGTTAGTTGGTCTCTGAGTCTTACTCATCACTGTGTGTGATGCTGTCCACCTCTGAAACATGATTCTAGCCAGAAAAAAACATTGGTGAGCTGTGGCACTTGAGGTATACTAATTTGTGAATCAAACAAGAGCTCTGGTTTTATTTCAGATTGGAAGTATTCAATATTTAGAGGAAATCAAGATTGGCAGACCCAGATTCAAAGCAGATGCTTCCTTGAGAACAGTGAAAAACCAAAAATTGTATTGAGCTGATTTAGCTGGGTCATTCACTTTCACCAGGGGTAAACTTAATAGGAAGCTGAAAGAGGCCCTGTTTCACCAGTGAGCTTGAGGTTCACTGATATTAGTAGTGGTCTTCTAATTTTCTTTTCCTGTGCATTTATCTTTGGGCTCAAACCCTCAGAAACTGTTAGATAGTACCACCTCCAGGACCTTCATTCTGTCCTGTTCATTCTGAATTTTTCCTACGCTTTTAACAACACTTTTAACATTTTGGGGTTTTTTTTTCTCTCCTCTGATTAGCTACATGTGAGATGTGTGGGATGGTTGGCGTCCGGGACGCTTTTTACTCTAAAACCAAGCGCTTCTGCAGCGTGTCATGCTCCAGAAGCTACTCCTCCAACTCCAAGAAGGCCAGCATTCTGGCCAGGCTTCAGGTAGCGGTACAGAAACCATTTTTTTACATCCTTTCTGTCATCTGTGGTGCTGAAATTGGGTATTGGTACCCATGGCTGCATGTTTTAAGATAAGTTTTTTGGGTTTGAGGGTTTTCTTTATACAGTTGCAAAATAGGTATAGGGCAGTTGACTTAAAATAGTAATTGAATAATTTATTATTGATCAATTAGACAATTGTTAAAATGTTACATATTAATATTTTAATATTAAATATTAATACTTTAATCTTAATATTATAATATTAATCATCCAGGTGTTTTTGTAGCATTTAATAAAAGATATAGAAATGTCAAGAAATATTAATATACTCTGTCTCAAATTCAGTGCAACAAATGACAAGAAATTGCATTGCTATAAGTTAGATTAAAAGTTCTTCCTTTTGACCTGCTTTTAAGAGCTATCTTTTTTTCAGGTAAACAACAGTGAATCTATAATGCTGTTCAAGTTGAGATAGTAATACAAAAGTCATCTTTTGGACACTCCTTATTTCTGGTTTTTAAATTTATTTTATAATGCATGTAGTTGTGTGTCACTTAGTCTCTGTGTGCTTCTAATCTTAGTTTAAATCTGCCAAAGATAGCTGCAGACCTGTGGAAATTTCCTGATGGGAGTGTGGGAAGGTGTTATTTACTTGGCTTGTTTTGGACTTTTTAGGGTAAACCTCCAACAAAGAAAGCTAAAGTTCTACAAAAACAGCCCTTAGTGGCTAAATTAGCAGCATATGCCCAGTACCAAGCAACTTTACAAAACCAGGCAAAGACAAAAGCAGGTAATAGCATATAAACAGAGCTGAGACAAAATTACTGAAAGATTTGTGCTTCATTAGCAGCTTTCTAACTAAAATAACTTTCCCTTAGCAGCTGTCCCTGTGGAAGGTTTCAGCTGGGGTAACTACATCAATAGTAATAGCTTTACAGCAGCTCCTGTTACCTGCTTTAAACACGTGAGTATTTCTCAGTTTGTGCTTTCCTTCTCTGTGTGTGTATGAGCGAGTCTGTGGAAGTTCTTGAATTCATTTTTCCAAAACATTCAATATCCAAATATTTTTTGTGATCTATGAAATACAACTGTGAGTATGACTACTTTTTAGATAATTTATCTGTCCTCTGAAACCATTCTGAACACCATCAGTTACTTTCATCATATATGCACTCTCATAAATAAAAAGGAAGGCTCTTATATACTTGAGAACTGGTTTGTGTTCAACTCACAGAATCATCCCAATACTGCAGAGTAACAAACCAGTAAAGTCAAGCTATACTGAAAACAGTTACAAAAGGCTTTTCAGATTAAGTCAAACTTGTCCAATTGTGTTGGACTAATCTTTTTGTTACATATTTAGATCTGGTGTTTTCTTTTAATTTTTAGTCAGATTGTCCCTGTCAGTTGTGCTGCCAGGTTGTCTAGTATGGGGGGAAAATGAAGTTTAAAATTTAAATTAAATTTAATTTTAACTGAAATTTAAAAAGTTGGTTTCTTTGTTTTAGAGTTAAAATAAGTTTCAGACAAAAAGACATTCTTTAAGGACTGAGATAATTACGGGTTGGGGGAAAATATTTAGTGCCATCTTTCTTTAATGTGTTTATAAACTTCCAGTAATTAGACATTGTTTAAAATACTGTAAGTACTTTCTGTCTCTTAAGTAAAGCTTTGACAGAAGATGTTTTCTCAGCATATTTTTTAATTTGAGAAGTTGAAGTGTTCTGTATTACAAAATATTTTTTTTGTTTTGCTCAAAATTATGTGCTGAAAGTTGTAATCAAAACAAACATTTTGCTTCATTGAAGTTGTCCATGAGGGAGAAGAAACATATTTTCTCTCCAGCTCAGGAATTCCTGCTGAGCCCTCTCAGCTCATAAACCAGTGGGAGTTGAGGGCTCCTGGCAGTTGGCACTTTGTGAATAGTTCCCTTTATGCTCAGAGGCCTCAGCTACTGCCCAGAACAGAGCCTTGCATTAGGAGAACTTGGGAGTTTGTATCAAATTCTGCATGCTCAAGTCAGCATGTTTGCACTTTGCTTTCACAGCTGTGTACATGTAATAAGTGATTTCATAAGTCCTTATCAAAAAGTATCATTTGATAACATGGGCTGTGCTATTTTATCTCCAAATGTCTCAGGATGGGTGGCATCCTCTGTTAGAAACAACTGCAGTTGTCAGGTCACTTGTAAATTATGCTCCAACATTACATTTTATTAAAAGGAGTTGTATCTTCCTTTCTCACTGCTTCATTCATCCAGCTGCACAGTGCCCCAGTAATGTGAACCAAGACCACACTCATGGTCACATTGCACTTCGAAAATTTTCACAAGATAGTGGCAACAGTACTGCCAAGTAGCCTGAAAGTTGTTTCTTTTCTGTCCTCATTTTCCTTTTTTGTACAAGTGAAATGCAAATCCTATCCTTTTCTTTGGAGATTTTGACTTCTTTGGTGGGTATGAGTTAGTTTTATAAGGGTATGATTTGCATTTAACTTCACTGTAATTATTTATTTGAAAAATACATTATTTAAACCAGAATCTGAAAAACACATCACTCCTCTTTTGTTAGGTCCTTCTCTTTGTCCCACTCTCCACTGATATTTAAACAATATTATTTTTGCCTTTTGGAAAGATTATTGCTGTTTTCTGTGTACTGTATTGCTTTGATTTGCTGACCTGCAGTCCACTTTTTATCCTCTAAACACTTCTTACTCTTTTCTCTTGTTGCTTTTATTAGTTCAAACCATTCCTGCAATGGAGAGCAAATTACAGTGGTTTTAGTTGTTTTTCAGTATTACTTAATGGACAATTTTATGCACAATTAAGAGCAATTATTTATTTTCACTCTGTTGCTAGTGAGAGGCACATTTAATAAAGTTCTTTCTTCCAGCTGAATTTTATTCTGAGCCAAAATATTTCCATTCTCTTGGTTTCTTTTGTTTTTAAAACTATATCCAGTGATTTAAGGGAACATTTCCAGGATGCTACACTGGGTGGCAGTGCTCTGCTTTGAAGGTTTTTGTGTAAACCCTCTTGCATGTTTTCTCCTCTGGCATTACCTGTTGTTGGGGCACTGCTCACACAAGAGGCTTCAGCATTCCATACAATTCAGGAATTGGTAGCATCACCATCAGGATTTGCCATTAAAATCCTGATTTAATTTAAAGTCTGGAATCATGGCAGTATTGATGCCATCCAAAACCTTTAGAAGGCACTTAGTTAAGCCACGTGAGCTCTTCATTCAGGTGCGTATGTGGGAATACTTGGCCTTTAGGTGCTCCTGTCAAACAGGCCCTTCCTGACTGCACCTTACCTTGCAGAGAAGGCCCTTGGTGCTCACAGATAGACCCCTCCCAGGTCATGTCCCGGAGAAGGAAGCCAGGAACCAGCTCTTCCTTGTCTGGGAGTGATGTGAAGTGGATCTCTTCATCAGGAGTCTGAAAGGTAAATTTGTTCTTACCTGTAAATGATGGTTCTGCTAGTTCACACTATGCCAATCCAGACTGCAGTCACCTTCCAGCCAGCAGATAAGTAAGACTTAACACTTCTCTAGTGGTGTTTTGAGTTTTTAAAAGCACTCTTCAAACATTGATTGATTGATTGACTAATTAGATGAGACAGAAGAGAGATGTAGGAAGATGGCTGGCACAGCCCTGGTTTATCCAGGTCTTCCTGCCTCAAGAATATCCCTAATGAGAGAAGGAGACTAAGATGGTGCAGTGTAACAGGTGTGCTGTAAACCATCCCTCAGGACAGTACCATTGTCTGACATTTCAGCAGTGGTGCTGCACAGGATGGCTTCCTTCTTGAAAGGGTGAGCCATATGGATTGGTGTAGGAGAACTAGCAGAACCAATATTTTCACAGACAAGGACAAATTTAACTTTCTGCTATTTCCGTCTATACCAATCCATGCTCTAGAAATGAAATTTCCATTATAGGTTGATGTCAGGAGAAATGTTGTTTTGATACACAATTCTTTGAGTCAACTGAATAGATGAGCAACTGGTAAAATGTACTTTAATTGAGTGCAGCTGGATTATGAAATTATTCAGCGCTGTTATTTTTATTGTTTGGCCTCATCTCTAGACAGGGAACAAGATTTGCTAAACTACACAGTTTGAAAAGTTTATTTCCCCAATTCAATTCAAAAACCTACACATGTCAATTTAGAGAGGATAGTGAGTATGGGATGGGACTTAAGTTGTATCTGCATGTTTTGTGTGTGAAAATAAGCCATCATCTTTTCAGTTGGATTTTTCTCAGGCTGCCAGTTGGCAGAAGAGAGCTCTATGGTCTAGACTGGTGTAGATGGGACATAGCAGAACATGAAGAGACCAGGCTTCAAGAATAAAAACTGGCATACTTATATTTTTTTAAGGGTTAAAACTAGTATTGAGTTTTGTGGAACCTCAAATACTTCAACTAATGAAGAATTTCCCTTTTTTAAGATGAATTCATCTTCTAGTGCTGCTAGTGGCAATTGCTGATTGCCAGAAAAATTCCAATATTGTCATTTCCAGTTACTCAGGATTAATCCAGATTTCTTCACTCGTAGCTCTCAGCAAAAATTCTCTGTGGTTGAAGGCTGTTCCAGTTCTCTGGGTTTGCAAAGAGCTTTGTAAATGAGACACAGTGCAGAGTCAGAGGATCCCTCCTTCAGCTGCCCCAATGATAGCTGAGTAATCTCTGAACTGATAAGAATTTATTTTTCTCAGAATGAATGTGACTGTTGTTATAAAACACTCAAAATATAAATCTTCTCTCCTGGGTAGTCTCAAGTTTAATGCAGACTGAGAAATTTTCTAGCTTGTTACCAATATAACTTTGGTTGAGTTACTGTTAAGAATTTAGGTTCTTCAGCACTGTGCTTTTCTGGTATCTGCAATACCATCTTTGACTTTTCATGATGCTCTGTTCAACAAAATGTCTTCTGGAGATAGCAAACTAAATGTAATTTCTATCACCAGCTTCTGCAAACCCTTACGAGTTCATCAGGCGGAAGTTCCTTCTTGTTCCTAACATATTCCTCACATGGGACAGTGTGAGGGGTCTTGCTGTGCCTTTCCTTCTGGTGTTCATTAAAAAGCTGCCACTCAGAGCCTTCTGTTCTTTTTGCCTGCTCCATGGAGTGATCACTTGCAGGTGATGTGAAAGCCTGTTCCTCTGAGAGGATGTGAACCAGTGGGTAATAAACCCCACCATAATAAATCATCAGAATAGATTAAAAAATAATTTTTAGGCATTCTTCCAGCAGCATGCCTGACTTGCAGTATTTAAAGGTTTTGATGCCTGTGCTTACAGGTACCATGATTTTCTTGCAAGTAGAATTGCATAGCAATTTCCACCATTCTTACTAACATCAGTAGTTTCTTCCTAATTGAAACATCATAGAATAAAGCTGGCCTTTGAGAATGTACAATTTGTGCTTTTGCTTAACTGCTATTTAAACTTTGAATGCTATAGGTTTTTTCAGTAAATACACAAGAGTAATTGGATACAATTACAGTATTAGCATAGCCATCAAATCAAAACCTAAGTAGGTTCTCATAGAAACAATGGTTTCTAACCATATGTTGTATGTATATTGAATGTTTTGTCTTTTTAAGTTGCTTGTAGAACACTGAGATAACAAAAAAAATATTTTCACATGGTGAGCTGATGACTTTTTAACCCCAACCTTGACAGGCACCCATGGGGACTTGCTGGGGTGACATTGCAGAGGGAGTGCGAGTGGAGGTTCCAAACACTGACTGCAGCCTACCTACCAAAGTCTTCTGGATAGCTGGAATTGTAAAATTAGCAGGTAAAGTTCTAGCTGAAATGAAGATCACAAGACCTGTGTGAAAAGATCAAATACTTTAGTCAGTGATCACCTGGTGAGTGTAATGCTGACACTGGTGAGGTTGGCAGAGCTGTCTGTAGGTTACACACTCTGGTGCTGTCGCTGTTCTACACTGGTGCTGTGATGCTTGAGAATGTCTGTCCTTGGTTTGGTGTGTTTAATACTGCCTCAGAGTGCAGTAGGAGCACTGCAGAGCAGATAGACTGCTTAAGAGCTTGCAAGAAGTCTTGTTATACGAATCACGTGCCTGGTGAAAAAGTTAGAAAGTCAAGGTCACAGATGTAAGATATGAAAAAGCAAACACTGTATGTAATTAATTTTGTTCTCTTGTGTGCAACTTCTAAAGGTTTATAGTTCAAGAATTTTAATTTTATTTAAATTGACTTACATGATAATACATGCACATTTATCAAAGTAATCCATTTTGTCCATTAATAACATCCAGAAATGTCCATAACAAAAACCTTGTGATTAAAAATTACATTTAGTAAATCAATTTAATATAGATGAGGATTGGTCAAGAAATATTCATACATACTTTTTAATCTTGTTTCATTCTTGTATTTTTTTTAAATGCTGTCTTTCAGGCTACAATGCTCTGCTGAGATACGAAGGCTTTGAAAATGATTCAAGTCTTGACTTCTGGTGCAACATTTGTGGGTCTGACATCCACCCAGTTGGTTGGTGTGCAACCAGCGGGAAGCCCTTAGTTCCTCCTCGAAGTATGTAAATAGTAGCCTTACTTACTGATTTCAAAGTCTCTTTTTTTAAACTAAATTTGTTTATTGTTACTTGTATCATGGTCCTGATACCAAAGTATTCTTTTACCGTAACAACTCTTTCAACATTTACGTATGCATAATTTTAACTTTAGGAGGAAAGTAAGAGCTTGGCTGACGCTGAAAGCGTTTCTTGGAGTAGCCCATCTGATGAGACTCAAAGCTTTTAAGATCAGGGTGGCAGCAGTTGGCTAATCAGTGATGGGAATGTGAACTGATTTTATTTATACTTGATTATTAAATATTTACCCTGGCCCATAAAGTTAATCTTGAGTAGTATTCATTCTCTAAAGAGGCTTTTTGTCATTATTATCATCCAGGCCTTTTAATTGTCATCTGGGATTTCTTCTTTACATATTCCAGGCTCTAATACTGTCTCTAATGGGCACAGTTAAAAATCTGTGGCTTATTTTTTTCCCCTTCATTTGCAACAGCCATCCAACACAAATACACAAACTGGAAAGCTTTTCTAGTGAAACGACTTACTGGTGCCAAAACACTTCCTCCTGACTTTTCTCAGAAGGTAAGGCTGATGCAATATCAATGATGTTCTGTAAAGAAAACTGCAACACAGAATAAAGAACTGAAATATTTTACAGTGGCACATTAACTTCTCTTGCAGTGAAGGAGATGCAGTAGTTTCTTCCCTTAGAGTTTTCCTTAGAATCCCATCTCCAGTTACATCCACACTTGTCAGTATGTATTTGGAAAACTGTTTGCTCTAGAAACAATAGCTTTCTATAAATACAAGTTAGTCTATTTTAATTTTAAAATACCCCATTAAAAAAATCCACAGAAAACATGGAAGTGCTCATGAGTTACTCTGATATGTAAGAAAAATGAAAACTGATTTTTCTAATTCAAGAATAATTTTTATCCTGTACTATTTCAAGAACTTGAACAGAATACGTTAATATAGCATGTATGTAGAAAGAATAAAGATCATACTTTTAAATCCTAGTATTTTTTTCCTTCTCTGGACTGGGTTTCTTTCTCTCTTAGTCGTGCCTTCAGGAGTGGCAGCTGCTCTATAGTGTGCTGTAAGTTTACTTACCAGTATTATGAGCTGATGGTGCATATAGTCCTTAGAAATAGGAGACTTAATTTGTTGTTTTACACTGCATGTAATGTTTAAAAAACAACCAAAAAGCCTTTCGGCAGTTCTTAATTTTTATTTTAAAACTGGCTCAGTTAAAAGCCAAATTAAGTTGGCAAGATCTCAGTCTTTTGGGGAGTTGGTAATGAAAATGGCAAGTGACAGATACTGATTTTTAAACACAGTCTGTTTTCACAAAACAGAATAACATGTTTCCTTTATTTTGTGTATTTTGAAGAAATACTTTTGCAAATGGCCAGCTTTAATTATGTTGAAGGTTTGTATTCCATGCCTTAAAATGAAGTATTTTAATCCTGGTTTTAAAATGCTGTATTTTGAGTGGATGACAAAGCAAGAACAAAAAATCTTGAGGTTTTTCTTGTTGAAGTTGTTTCTCAAGGTAACTTCATCCGTTGTTAACAACTGAACTAACTTTCATTATGTCAGTGGAAAATTTCCTTGAACTTATGTGAGAATTTTCTCTCTTCTTAAGGGACGACCTTGAAACAATTAAAGCATTTTGGGATCTATTCTTAGATTTCTAAAATATTTTGTTACAATGAAATAGAAGAGAAATAATTTGTCATTTCTCCAGGTTGATGAACAAGTACCTCAATTAAATGACAAATGTGCTCTAATAGACAGGAAATGGAAAATGAGAGGATATTCATACAGAACATGTGTTTTGTGTTGCTTCAAGGTGTCTGAGAGTATGCAGTACCCATTCAAAACTTCTATGAGGGTGGAAGTAGTGGACAAGACACATCTGTGCAGGACCAGGGTGGCAGTGGTGGAAAGTGTCATCGGTGGCCGCCTGAGGTTGGTGTATGAAGAGAGTGAGGACAAAACTGATGACTTCTGGTGCCATATGTACAGCCCCCTCATCCATCATATTGGCTGGTCTCGAAGTATAGGACACAGGTTCAAAAGATCTGGTAAGTTTGGTTTGGTTTAGAGGTGTTTTGTGGGCAGTGTTGGCTGGGAGGAGTCTGGCTTAAGCAGTTCTGTTGCTTTATCCAGTTAAACTACCTTGAATAATGGTATTTAAAAATGTATTGGTTAACATATTCAGAAAAACATATTGTTTGCTCTGTGAACAAAACTTCTGAACAATATTATAGTAGTATTATTATTATTCCTTGTAGATATTACAAAGAAACAGGATGGACATTTTGATGCACCCCCACACTTATTTATGAAGGTGAGTTCAGTAGCTAGAACATTCTTTGCAGAGTTCATTGAGGACCTTTAGTTCCTGTTGTTTATAAACCAGACCTGAAACTGTTGATATCCTGGCCAGTACGAGTATTTCTGCTTTTATTCAAATCTGACCTCCTTGATATAAGCAGGGGTGATAGAACAGTATTTCAGTCTGTTGTTTTGGCAGTGTTGGGGTATGTTTTGTTCCAGGCTCATTAAATTCTTTGCTTCTGCTACTGTTCTGTGATTCTTTAGGTAAAAGAGGTTGATGCAGCTGGAGAGTGGTTTAAAGAAGGAATGAAATTGGAAGCTATAGACCCCCTAAACCTTTCAGCAATATGTGTGGCAACTATCAGAAAGGTAAGAAAGCAGATGTGTCTTTTGGGGAGGCAGGGAGGAATCCTTTTTCCCTAACCTTTATTCAGTCTTGAAACAAAAAGTTCAAAAGCAGAATTAGTGGAGTTCATTCACACAGTGAATGGGGTATGTCTGTCAATTGTTTATATACAACTGCTGTGAAAATGTGCTCATGTAAATTTGACTTTAATCTCTGGAAATTCAGCCTTACCTTTAATTAGAATGTATTTGTGAGATGAATTTGGAGGAAAATATTCTGCTAATTATACCAAGTGTTTTGCAACTGTTCAAAACCAAACCTCATCTTGCTGACTTGCAGAGGTCTATGAAGATATTTTAAGGCTGTCCTTTCTTAGCTTGATTGAAAGGGAGCCAATCCATGTGAAATCTGCTTTAAAAGAGAAAATGTAACTTAGCTGAATTGTTTAACCTTTCCAGTGAGGAGGAGTATGGTTATGATTTTGAGTAATGATGTATGGAATATCCTTGCCAGTGAAGAAGTTAGACTGAGTTATAAAGCTTTAGAAGTAGAACTGATGTTCACAAGAAAAATAAACTAGAGACCAGAAAAAGGAAATGTTGATCTCATGATTTTGTGGTTATCAAAGGTCCATGTAACAGTTGTTCTGGAGACAGGTGTGATTTGAGGGTTTTTGTTATAATTGAACGTCCTTCTAAGTGTGCTTCCATTGTTACTGAGTTGTTGGCATGCTTTCTTTCTCGCTTTCTCACCCAGCTGAAGGTATTTAATGTGGAATTTTGTTTCTCTTTACCAAGGTGTTAGCAGATGGCTATCTTATGATTGGGATTGATGGCTCAGAAGCAGCAGATGGGTCTGATTGGTTTTGTTACCATGCCACTTCCCCTTCTATTTTCCCTGTTGGTTTCTGTGAAATTAACATGATTGAGCTAACTCCACCCAGAGGTACAGGTAGCATTCTGACACCTTTTCTTGTGAATATTGCTCACTGATGCTCTGTGTGCCATATGTTTTGTTTCTTAACTCAGCCTGCAAAATCCAGGTCTCTTCTTGGGACTTTCTCAAGTCTGCAACAAATACAGCAGCTTTACTTTGAAGTAATTGAAACCAGATGTAGCCAACTTTTCATTTAGAAAAAGTTAGGGTGATTATTGGCTGAAATAATTTGTATTTGCTGTCAGAAATTGAGGATTTCACTAAGTCAGTGGGAAGAGAGTCACTGAAAGGGTTCTTCAGAAAGTGTCACTGGTTGGGAAGTCCTGGCCACCAAAACAATTAATGAACATTGTAAAGAGTCTCAGGCTAATTCACAACTATACCAGTCAATTTTTGGCAGGCTATGCACAAACTTGAGCTTTAGGACTGTACACTGAATAAACCCTTCTGTGAGGAAAAGCTGTCTGTTCACAAGCATGTGTGCCTACAGAAGACTTTGCCTCCCTTTTCCCATTTTTTCCCTCAGTCTGGTACTTTTTAAGTGAGTCATAGCTGTATAACAGCTGGTGACAATGATTTTGTTTCTTTTGGTTTTTTCCCTTCATTCTCATTCTTGCAGGCTTCTACTTGTATTTAATGAATTATTTTTCTAGGTAATAACTACAATGTAATGCAACATGAAGAAAGAAATTTCATACTCTTTTTGCTGTTGCACAGTGACAACTCTGTCACCCTAAAGTGTGGAAAGTGCATTTATACACATTTAGTTTTATTTTTCAGTCAGCTCATTTAATAAATTTATTGCCTAAAAATTAATAGGCTTCAGCATCCCTCAAAAATCTGAGGTGCAGAGACTCTTGCAATAGAAATTTTATGGGAGGAATGCTTGTTTATCAACACATATCAATCAATTTAGAAATACATATATGAAACTTATGAGACAGAATAAGAGAAAAACTTGCCTTTGGTGATGAGACTACCTCTTTACCCATGACACACTACTTTCAGAATGTGGACTTTGTTGTTAGCACATTTATGACACTTTAGTATCATAATGGCAACCTAGTTCTTCACCTCCATGTACATTTTCCCTTTCACTGCAGTTTTTCTCAAGTCCTGTGTCATCAGTGAAAGGTGGTTATAAATCACACGTGCAATACCTAAAAGTCATTTGGGAGAGGAATTACTAGCAGTAAAATAAAGAGTATAATGCACATTAGCATTTTTAATAGGATCAAAGTGATCAAAGCTCCGTAGCTCTAACAAGGAGGATATTTTGCTTTCCAAATTATGGGCTGGAAATTGGACAGTTTCTTAATTCTGCCTGGTCTGACAAGGCCCACATGCACATTTCCTGTGTGTGATGAACTTGAGTACAAATATATTGGTGTAGCAGGGGAATGTTACAGTAAGAAAAGCATTAATATGCAGAACTGATACAGTATTGCCCTTTTAATTGACTCTGCAGCTGCATCTGTTCATGGAGGTATTCCATAGCCAGTGTGAGCACTCTTACCCAAGCTGCATTTACCATTGTGGATAACTTCAGTTACTGTGAAATCATTGGACTTTGCACAACTCATTCCTCCCAAACATCTTCATCCCATGCTGAAATCAGTAGAAGATGAAGATGCTTGGGCATTTTGAGGGCTGAGATTGAATTTTGGGCTGAGGGTACCAAGTGTGGCAGCCCTCTGCCCCCACAGAGGTGAGATCCAGACCTCTCCTGTAGTTCCCATGCCATGCCCAATGCACTGCAGATTTTCAGGATGTCCATCACTGCACACTGCTGCAGAGGAATCCTCCAGGCTGTTGTTGCTCCAGCTAGAATTAGAGAATTACTAGTTTAAGCAGTTGTTGAAATTGCCCAGAGGAAAAGATATTCCTGTGTTTTATGCATATTCAGTAGCCGCTATGTATATTTTTGAGAGATTTTCTTCCCTTTATAGTAGCTTTAAAAAACTCCTCTAATTTTCCGTATTACATATTACTGCTATTTTTACCCTTATTAAACTTTTAAAATATCCATGTTTATTCTTACCATTTTGTTCCTGACAATTTGAATGTTTCCATAGTGGAGCTATTTCCCCACAGGGAAGAAACTGGATGTTTTTAATTCCATGATCTTTTCTGGGTCATTTATGTAGGACATTTGTACAGATAAGAATCTGCATGGACAAAAAACTTCCAGTTTAAGTGATTAATCTTAAATGATACCTTTTATGTTACCCAGTGCTTCATTTTTCATGTTTATTGCACATGGGCAATGTGTAGGCAGCTGTTTGTCACTTAGATCAAAGGTCAGAGGGAAGTTTCTGATATTAATGTTTGATTTTTGTTGGCTTTTTAGCTGTAACACACTCCCAATGTGCTATTTTTGCTGTTGTACTTAGGCATGAAGTTTGCAGTTGATATATGAAAATGTTTAAAATTCACAGGTTATGCAAAACTCCCTTTTAAATGGTTTGACTACCTCAGGGAAACTGACTCAATAGCAGCACCAGTAAAGCTCTTCAATAAGGTAATGAAATTATACATATTTGTACTAAAACTAGTGTTTTCTTGACATTTTTGCATGGTGCATGGGATGGAACCATTTGTTAAATACAGTTTTGAAAAACTAAAGCTTTTACAGAAGAGAAGCACTTGAATAAACAGAGGCTGGTATCTCTAAAATGTTAAATGCAAAGGTACAGGAAACTTCATCAGTGATACTTATTTTTTATTTCTATATTAAGTCGATTGAAATCCCTGTTTCAGCACTTAAAATACCTCAGTGAACATATCTGTTTGCTGATGTTTGCCTTGTTTGCTTCCCCAGGAAGTTCCAAACCATGGGTTTCATGTTGGCATGAAGCTGGAGGCTGTGGATCTGATGGAGCCTCGCCTGGTGTGTGTGGCCACGGTGACGCGCATTATCCACCGCCTGCTGAGGATCCACTTCGATGGCTGGGAAGATGAGTATGATCAGTGGGTGGATTGTGAGTCCCCAGACCTGTATCCTGTGGGATGGTGTCAGCTCACTGGATACCAGCTCCAGCCTCCAGCACCACAGTGTGAGTCCTTTGTCAGTAATGGAAATGATTTTTGTTTTCTTAACCTTTTCCAGTTCGGTCTCTAGGAGTAACAAAAATAGATTCTTGCTAATGGCTGCAAGTTCTAATCTTTCCCAGTTTGATTTCTAAAGTACTTCTGAGTGTTTACTGTTTTTCAGTGCCAGAAGATGTTGGTTTGATGCAGGGAAAAAGCCTCTTGTCAGTTCAGGAGGAGTTCACTGCGAATTTATATTACTCTAAGACTGACAATGTATCTGTTTCACCTCCTGAATTTGATGGAATTCAGACTATGCAGAAGCTGTATCTAATTTATTACATAACAATTTGTCCTGTCAGATCAAGTGATAATAACTGGTGAAATGCATTTAAAGAACTGGTTTTTAGTGAGAGGGTCATGAGAGAGTTCATGTTAAGTAGTTTAATGCAAGTTGGTTTTCCAGTAAATTTGTCTTTGTTCAGTCACTAGGGAAAAATTCTGTAACTGTGTAGCAGCTTTGACACATTCTAAACTGCTTAGTTCTTTTAATAATAAACATAGATTTTAAATTCTTCATTTTTTGCAGCATCAAGAGATAGCCAGTCAAGTTCATCCAAACAGAAGAAAAAAGCTAAATCACAACAGTACAAAGGACATAAGAAAAGTGGGTGACAAAATAGTGTTTGCACTTTACCTGTTTTAAAGTTTGTGGTCTCTACCTAAGTCCCTGTTCAATTTGGAAATGTTTGTGTCCAAACAGGTGTTATGCTTAAAGGTGCAGTATACCACAAAAGGAACTTTTTCATTGAGAATAATCATTTTTTATAACCTGTGATAGGGTAGATGTTGCTAATAATAATAATATGTGAATTGTAGATGGACAATAGTTAAAATATTTTTGTATTTTGATATAATTTCAGTTAAATAATGTATTAGCTGTGTACTATATTGGTAGTTGTACTGCCTTGTACAAAATACTCAGGTATCAACACAGTTTTCCCTCTGCTCTCTGTAACACAGATGAGGGAATAAGAACCAAGTTACTGGGATCCAAAAGAATGAGGTGTAGAAAATTTAAATTATCATCTAACTGGCTTCTCTTTGAAACAAAAGAGCTACTTGCCAGATTTTTTGGTTTAGGCATCTATGTAAATTAAGCTTTTGTATTATTACTTTCAGAAACAAACAGCATTGCTGTATGTGGCTGTTCTTGTCACAGGTAAAACACAGTAATGACATCTTTAAGAATCTGCAGTGTTCAGGTGCTTTCCACAGTAATTGATTCCCTTGGAATCAAATTGTCAAAATATACAATTAGCTTGCTTAATTTAGTCTTGTTTCCAGCATGTTTTGTTGTTGTATAGAACTAATGTGAGGAATTAAAGCCTTGTCTTCCTGGTGAATTTGTGAATGGATCTATTCAGGCCAATTGGAACCTTCTTCCCCAGTCATTGAGAACACAACCTTTGTGTTGGTCTTTGGGCATGAAATGAAGTTGGCTGGTGAGTGGCACAGATAAAACAGGTGTCTGGGAAGTTCTTAGAACCTCTTGTTAAATGCCTCAGACATTGCACTGGTTTTCCTTTCTGCTGTTGGAGGACATAAACAATAAAACAAAGGGTAAAATCCAGATCCTTTTTAGAACCTTGCAGCAGTATTTTTAAAAGAGAATTCAGGTACTGGAAAAACTCCTGATTTGAGAATATCCAGGGAAAGCTGTGAGTGCTGTTGCTTTAAGCTAGGGAAATACAGCTCTGTGGTTAATTACCTTTGTGTAGGACCTGGTTTTGGATAATTCTGCACTGTCTGAGCAGAGTTTGTTTAGCAAGCTGTTCTAGATCATCATCTCCTTACCTTATCCCTTTCCTAATATCTCTGCTGGTTTCTTGCAGCTGGTCTTGCAGTAAGTGTGACCCAAACCTAGAAAATTAATTCCTCTTACTTAGTGCCATAGGAAGCCTTAGTCTAGCTTTAGAAAATTTAGCCTGGGGGAATTTGTTCTTTATTTCTCACTAACCTAAGGTAAATGTTGCTGTGGAAGCAAGGAAGACGTCTGGTTGTATTCTGGACTGTTTGCTCAATACTAAGAAATCCTCTAAATCACTGGAAGATGAGAGAACAAGGTCATGAGCAGTTCGAGCTGGCTGCCTCCTGTATGGGCTTTTTCTAAGTAGGTTATGGCCTAACGGAAGTGCTGAGTCACAGGAAATAATGCTAAAAATGTCTTCTGAAGCTTTTTCTTGTTCAGCACTTGTAAATAAAAGAGAAAGTTATTTTTATAAAGTATTTCAGTCACAAAACCATATAATGCAGCCATGATGTTTTTATGGTACCATGTAAAGTCACCAAAGATTATTAACATGCAGCTGTCTTAAATTAGCTTAGTTTTAGCTGGACAGGATTATTTCCACACATTTTTCTCATGTGCACACAACACAGCCCAGGATGTCATTGAGTCATTCTGCTGTGCCTAGTGATGCAGATTTCTTCTGCAGTGTCTCCTCCTTCCTGGGAGCACTGGGAGTACACAGAACTGATTGCATCATAAACACTTTGGGAATGCTTTTGGAGATACTTGAGGATCTCCCCCAGTTCCCTTTCCAACAGTGTTTGTTCCAGTGAGTAGGATTTTGTGCTGCTCAGAAGGCTGTGCAGGTGACTTCTTGAATGGTAACATGCCAGCATGCCTGGAATTAATAATGAAAGGATGCAATATCTGCTGGTATTGTCTGCTCCCTCTTGGTTGTATATATCAGAATAAGGTTACTGAAATGATAATCTGACCTCTGTATTTTCAAGATTGGGATTCTGTAGACACCATTGTGCCTCATTAATCTCTCTAAAAGGCTCATCCTGAAGTTGTCTTATAAGAAGAATATTTAAGCAGGATGGTGTCTTTAGCATATTGCATAATCAGTTAGCTTTTTAGGGCTGGGCTTTTGTTTGTCTGTCTGACAGTGCTTATAGGACTGAAGCATCAGCAGCCACAGTTTTGATGTAGCTGAAAGCACTGATTTGTGTTACAGATCTTGTACCCTCAATACCACAGAGAATGTACCTTGAGCACAGAACAGGAGCAGCTTAATGATAAAGGAGAAACATGGTAATTTGTATGGGAAATGTTTTAATAACATTTTTTGTGAATGCAGCAGCCTTTAATAATTTGAGGGCATTTTAGAAGCTTTTTCTACGTGCTGAAATGGTTATTTGTGTTTGTAAGGCACTGTAAAAATGGGAAATACCATTCTAAGAGAATTAAGAGAGTGTATTTTTAGAGGTGATAAACTTTGTCTGGAAAGGTTTATTTCCCCAGAAGCATCCTTCTGTCTCTTAGGCACACACACTGAAACAACTGCAGCCTGAAACTGAGCCAAGATGTCTTGGGTGTCCAGGCAGAGGAGTGTGTGTGACTGTGCAGTGTGGCTGCAGCAGAAGTAATTCACAGCATTTGTATTTCACTGTTAGAGCATGAAATAAGTGGGTCATGGTATTAAGCAATGCCCTTGAAAGTCCTACCCTTAGCCTGTAGAATGCAGGGACCACAGCGTGGTTGTTGAGAAGAATATTTCCAGTAATAACTGAACAGTGCCATTGTACAGGCCCTGGTTTTTGAGAATGGGTGAATATCAACCAGAGCCATTTCTCAGCAAACAGTCAGAGTTGCCTGATGCACTTTAACCCGAGCGTTTATTTTAGTTTGACTTGATGTTTAGAGAGGAAGATACCAGTTGGGAAGAAACCTGTCAGTTTGTCCAGCCCACCCATGGCAGGTGAGGTGCGGAGGAGCTTCTCTGGGGATGACGAGTTGATTCCTCCTCCATACCGAGCCCTTCCAGCACAGACAGCCCCCGAGGCCTTCCAGCCTCCCAGGAATAGCCAGGAGTTCAGTCCCAGCCTCCAAACAGGTAACTGGTCACAGCAGAGTGGGAAGCTATGGTCCAGGGTGTCACATGCTGACTCATCCATTCTTTCTTTTCTCCTTTTTTTTTTCCTTTGAATTTCAGTTGGTTTAGTTTTTTCTGTTAGAGAGCCTTCCATTCTCACTGATGCACCACGTCACTGAATTAGTCATAGCAGAGGGTTTTTGCAGCTGGTTTAGAACTTCTGAGGAAGAAGGTTGTGGTGTGGGTTATTTGAGAATCCCAGAGGGGTTCTGCAGGGTGTTAAAATACAAAAATGCACTCTGTAAAACTGAATGGTAATGTGGATCTGGGAATATTGGATGTAAGTAGGTCATTATTGTGTATTATCCTTTGCAGAGAAAATAACTATATGTTGTAAATAAACATTTTTGTCTTCATAAGAGAAAAAGGCAGTTATCTGGGAAAATATCTTTGGAATGTGTTATTTGAAATTTTGTGGATTACTGAGAAAATAAATTTGACACAGTGTAATTGTGTATCTGTATGAAGGAGCAGAGAAAAACTCTTAAAATTAGGATCTGGTAGTTTTTCGCTTCCCTTTTCCTGATATCTCTGGCAACATAATGCAGCAAATTATTATTAACAAATATGTTAAGGCAGTAGGAGCTGTCAGACAGGCTGGATGATGCTCTCCCTGCAGGACAGATGCCAGTTTGATAGATTCAGCTTCAGATTTGCTTGATTACCCCCTTAAGCTTGCATTACTCTGCACAGGCTGCCCTGTCAGCATTCTATTGACTCTGGAGTACATCCCAGAACTGTTTCTCTTGCCCATGAGTTATCCATTAACAGACTGGGATAAAAGGAACCCACATGCCACCTTTAGGCCCTGAGGAAAACCTTTACCCTCTTCTAAAGGATCCCTTTAGTTTCACTTCATGTTCCTGCTGGTGTGCACATGCCATGTCTAACAGAGCCTTTGATGGCAAAGAGAACCTTGCTTAGGGGAGAGTGTTCTGGAGCATCTCTTCCTGCACAATTGTTCTTCTCTTATGCCAAACCCACACCTGCATTGCATTTCTGTAGTGCAAAAACATACACAGAATTTCTGTGTCATTAGATCTAGCAGTTCCTATGAAACACCTGTGTTCCTTGGTTTCTGATACTCAGTGCCTTCTATGATCAATTGAGGGGAACTTTTCAACTCTTGAGTTTTGGTAAGGCAGGGCAGAATTAATTTTGTTTGCAGTGCAGCCTTGTCACTGCCCAAAGATGTTTGTGTTTATATTGAAACAAGACCATACCTTTTCAGTCTCTTGGAAGGAGGTATTACCTTGATACCATCTAATCAGTTTAGAACACGTTTGAGGTTGGCCAGAACTCATTAATTACATGCATATTTCTCAGCATCATTCATTGCCTGACATTGCAGTAGCTGTAGGACATATGCAGGCACACACTGCAGGGGAGGTTTCCGTGGCTTTGAATGGAGTCAGTGGAAGACCAGTAACAAAACAGCTTCTGTTCTGAAACTTCTTGTCCATGGGAAATCTCAGGAAGGCTCAAACCCAGTTTTTCCCCTTTTGTATTGTCATGAGCACAGAACAAGTTCAGCACTTCTTCACCTTGGTTTGTATGAAGTGGTTTTGCTCTCTAGCAAATTCCTCCTGCTGCTTTAGGGTGCATGAGTACTTGCATCTTTCATTCATCTTAAATGATCTCTTAAGCACTGAAGTTCACCTGTTGGACTGTTTAATTTTTAAAAAGATCCTACAGCCAGCCTGGGAGAGGAGAAGACTGTTCCCAGAGATTCACCCAACTCTGGAGCATATTGCTCCATTTGTATTGGTTTTGGGAGGTTTGAATGTCATGGCATCAGACATAGTCTGTCTCTGTGTCCTGGCAAACCACTGAGACAGTGAAAAAGGGAGTACCTGGCCCATCTGTAATCCTTTTCCTTCAGTTGGATGACTTCCATTAGTTTTCCTTTTTCTTCTTTCAAATAATTTGGTGTGTAGCTGTAACTAAGCTTTTCTAATCAAGGATTGGAGTTAAAAGCTGTGTAACAGGAACAAATGAAGTAAGATATCATTAAATATCTAAATGTCAGGACTTTGGTTCAAATGAGTTAGAGACAATCCAAATCATGGCAACTGCTGTTACTCCTGTACCTGCAGGAGCTTCCTGCTCAGACAAGAGAAGGGAACAGTGTGCATGGTGGGTTGGTTTGTATCCCTGACCTCTGTGTAGCCTTTGCTTAAGGCATTGCAGAATAGCCAAGCAGCCATTTGTGTGGCTTATCATTTAGACAGAACTTTGTTGCCCCCCAGAGATCAGGAATCTTGGTCAGAGTTGGGCATGATGCAGGGAAAAGTGGGAGAAAAAAATAAGGAAAGGATTGTGGGCTGTGTAGGTAGGAGGAGAAATCTATTAAAGAAAGATGAGGAGAGCTTGAATTTTGCTGCGGCAACTTTTGACGTCATCTAGCTCAAGAGCTTGTTTCAACATAGAATATTTATAAAAGAATAATCAAACAGCTTATAAATTACTGCAGGGCTAGCAGGAGCAGCAGTTTCTGGGTTGGGGTTTTTTCCTTTCACTGCATTTTTCTGCATTTCAAGACACATTGACAATGTGTATGAACTTTATATTAAATAATTATAAACTTTGGTACTTTTCTCATTCATTTGGTCATAGACAATCATTTATTTTTGTATAATCAACCCTTTAACGTGGGTACTGCACCTTTAATGAATGTTTACATGTTTTGTTTTCAGTGTTCTTTTCATTGTGCTCATATTTTGATAATCATCTCTATTCATTAATGAAACTGGAAAAGTAATTGTGACATTGTTGCTCATATTGATCTTTGTTTTAATCTCATTTCTATTAAATTTTGACAGAAGAAGAGAGAAGATTAAAACCACAAAAAAATGCTTTAATGAAACTTACCTTCTGGGATCTTAAAATTTTAATGATGGACTGAGAAATCTTTGTCAATATATTTTGTTGTCTCACATAGACTGTTTGCAGTAACTGGGCTAAGTAATTTGAATTGTAGGTAAACTGTTGGCCATTTCTAATCTCACTTTCACTTGCATAAAGACTAAATAGGAAGCAAAGTGGTTTAAAAGTTAAAGTTGTTTAAAACACTCAGTTCTTGAGAAAATGTGGTAGACAATATGTTATTGTAAGTAATTTGAAATCGAATATTAGAGCATAACTTCAGACACTTTGGAGTGCAGATGGCTTTTCTCTGTGGGAGCTTGAGTGTTAAAGCATCATTAAAATGCAGAATATAATACAATGGGGAATCTGGGATGCTCCCAATATCAATAATATTAAGTAAATTTAAGGAAAAATTGCACTTCAAATTATATAGATGTTTAATGTGAATTTTTGATTTGTAGTGACTTCGTTACAGCTGAAGGAGGAGTTGCTGGATGGAGAGGAGTACAGCTTCCTGCAGGGAACATCTGACCAGGAAAGCAATGGCTCTGCCAGCTACTACATCAAACAGGAGCCCTGAGGCAGCTCCCAGGAGTGAGGGGCACAGCATTGGTGATAGGAAAAAAACCTTTCTCCAAGACTGACTGATTCTGTTCCCACTTGGATGGTGCAGTTCAGGTGACTGTGCCTGGGGCGCTTTGCTAAATGTAGATGAATTAGACTCAGTTCAGAATTTTTTGGAAGGGTGGGGAAACTATTTTAGTGAAAAAGATTTTTCAATTTATTAAAAACAAAAACAAAGGACACTTTTGTGTTGTATTTGAAGCTTTTGAAAGAATTTTGTAATATTTTCAAGTTCAGATTTATTGTGCATTGTTAACAAGAACTGAAATTCTAATTTTTTGGTAAGATTAAAGTTTATTTAGCATGATTGTGGGAAGCAGTTGGAGGAAGATATAGTTGCAAATACAAATGAACTGTCATAACAAATGAACCTTTTTGGTACAAGTTGGGAGACTTTTAGACTCTTGTGAACTGCACTGGTCACGCCTCTTTTTTTTTAATTGTGAAAATAAGGCTTTAAAGCCCTGATTTAGAGGCATAAATTATATGTGGAAGATAGTCCTGTAAAGCTCTACTCAGTGAGTAGCCCCAAGTGCAACGGAGCCATCGCCTGAGGAAGATTTTAACTTTTCAAGGTGTTTTTATTTTGTTTGAAATACCCTTTTTTATACAAGGTTTTGTTTTTTAACGTTCCTTAGTGTCTGATTCAGTGCCCATTAATATCAGTAGCCTTGTCTCCATTGACCACACTGGGCATTGGATTGGATCTACAAAGTTCTTGTCTGTATATGAATTCTGTAGTCTTGGAATGCTTCAGTAAATGTTTACAGAGCCCTATGCCAAACTGGAATTTCAGAAGATTCTCTCATTGGAAAATTAGTTGTAGCTCTGAATTTTGACTGAAGAAGCAGCTTAGATGGACACTAAGGACTCCTTGGTAGTGGGAAGGAACTTGTGAGTATTCTTGTGGTTTTGTTTTGGTTTTTTTCCATTCAGAAAGCCCTAAATGTTTCCTTACCATCTTAAGTATTTATCTGTGACCATTCAGAACTGATGTGCTACATGGTTTCAGGTGAGCTGAAAGGAGCCCTACTTTGTGGATTAAAAATTAGTTCAGTCCTGCATAGCCTGAAATATTCATGTCTTGCTGCAATAGTGTAAACATAGGAGTTGAGACTTGAGAACAGCATCAAAATCACATGGTTTCAGTCTATAATTCATACTGGATTTGCCTATTACCTGGAATTCTTGTCTCATGTTAAGCATCCCATTAGCCCCACCTGGTCAGCTTCCAGTTTTTTACAAGGCAAAAGTCACATAAAAGGGTGAAAGTGATGACTGCTTAAACACAAAGTATTTTTGCCTTTAATAATCTTATGGAGCTCCTTAATAATTTGGATTTTATGTTTCCATACTTTTAACCTTTGTACATTTTTGTAAATGGAGTTGATGAGTGAGGTGGTTGATCAGCCCTGCAGAGCTGTGACTGGAAGAATGTGCATCAAGAGCTTTAGCTTTTACCAGTAAGGTTCATTAACTAAACTCTCAGGAATTATCTCATAAGTTCTGTAAGTGCTTCTGGGTCTTCACAGGTCCCCTTCAGAGCAGTACAATGATCATCTGACTCTTGACCATAAATTAGGGCTTAAAAACAAATTGATCAAAAATTATTAACATCTGTATTCCTACAGCCTACAAAATGCTTTAAGGATATCAACCCACAGAGCCCCAGGAGACCATTTTTGTATATTGTTGTTTGAGCTTAAAAAAAAAAAGTGCATAGAAAGTTGAAAACCAGCAATTTGATTATTTTCTAAAACATTGCTCCAACTTTGGGTACATAGTATTGATGATATGCACAGGTTTACCTCATTCTATGCAAGAGGGGTTAATTATGTAAAGTTTTGTATTTACTACTGAAAGTAAAATATGTCCTGTATAGTGTAGGAATGTCTGGAATTCTTTTCTCCCTTACTGGTAAAATTTCTTAAATAACGACCTGTTTTTAACAACAGTTTCTTCTATTGACAGAATCTGTTAATCTGATTACAAGAATCTATAACTTCAGGTGGAAAAGACATTTTAGCTCTCTAAAATAGCCATAAAAAGGGCTTTGTTGGACCTGGTAGACTTCAAATACCTTATCTCAGATTCTGACCCATCCCTGATGTTTCTTTTGAACAGCCTAGATTGGAGAACTAGGATTAGAGACCGTTGTAGTGACACTTTGAGCCTTGATTGTTTTCAATTTAATATGCTGTAAAATACAGCTATACAAGCATTGATTTCATTTGGTAAGTATAGCACTATTGATTTTTTTTTTAATTCATCGACATGCAGGTTGTCCCATCAGCTGGAACAAGGTTCTCAGAGTCTTGCTTTCTTCTCTCATCAACAGCTTCTGACTTGAGTAGAAAAACTGTTGTATTAATTAGTTTGTCATAATGTAGAAGGTCAGGCTAGTGAATGAGTGAGGTGCATTGCCAGGTCACTAAATTGAGTATTGCCTTGAGTGTTGCCCAGGCTCATCCCTGATTTCAGAGTCAGTCTTCAAATGTCAAGAAGGAAAATTAGTCCTGAATACACTTCCTGTGTTGGGAGAAATGTAAGAGTCTGTTCTAAAGTCTGTCAGTCTTTATTCTGTTCCTCATCAAACACTAAAGTCTGTGAGGTGGTGTACGTTCTCGGGTACCCGTGTGACTTCAGCAGTTGGTGAAATGTCTTTTGTGTCTCTGAGTTCATGATATGCCTCAGTTGTGTAATTGTCAAGTACAGTGACACCTGTGCTAAGCAAACCATGGAAGGAGCTGCTGGAGGTCACTTGCTGAGGAGAAGCTCCAGGAAAACGTGAGCAAGGTGCTACCAGGGATGTGATCCCAGAGAGCCTGCGGGGTGTCCCTGTGGCAGCTCCCTGGCTTTGCAAAGCATTCCCATGGCTCTGGAATGTTTCTCTTGGCTTTCAAACCACGGTACCTGGCTGAGAGAGCAGCAAATGTTGGACACCAAAAACCTTCGATGGCGTCGGACTGCTTTTGGCATTTGGCACAGCAAAATCTGACCAGGAGGCAGCACAAGCCCTGTCCCTGACTTGGCTGCTGCCCCTCTTTTCTTCTTCCAGATCTCTGCTGATTTTTCATTATTGCATTATTTTCAGTAGAACTCTCTAACCTGTTCCTTGCTGCATCTGAGGAAAGCTACAGCAGTTATGGATTCCTTGTTCTACGGATACTAACACGGGTTTCAGTGTTTGTTTTGGTTTTTTTATTGTTTTCTGTGATGTGAATACCCTCCCTCAATCTTTGTACGATGGTGCTAATATATTTGGTAACAATCCTTTATTGGGAGGGGATTTTAAAAAACTGTGATTTCAACTGAATTTTTCTTCTTTTTGATTTTTTTTCATATTTAAAATGAAAAGCCACAGCCATTTATACAAAAAAGGCTTCAGCTTTGGCCCCTGGGAAAATGTTGGGGCGGGAATCAAGATTAAACAAATGGGTTTTTACATCATTTCTGTATGTATTTGATATATAGATCAATACCTGTACAAATTTAATCTTTTATTTTCTTGGTAATTTGTGTGGTCAGTGAGAGAGTATTTAAAGCTTTCTCATGCAATGTACATAACTCAGTGAAAAAAATGCTTTTGGAGAAATTAATGTTACTTTCATTTTTACAAGACTGCAGATTTTCAGCATGGATGTGAAAAGCATTAAAATTATAACTTTGTGTACAAGATGAAAATAATTCACTAAATTTGCCTTTTTTACACAAAATAAAAATGATTAAAAGTCTTTTTCTGAATACTGATTGTTTTGTTTAAAAGACACTGTTAGCCCCATTAAAAATACTCACAATCTGTAAAAACTTGAGTATTTTAAGTATGTTGATGTGACAACAAGTCATGTGAGGCCCTGAACACAAGGTAAGGTGTTTGATAAGACAAGATGAATTAGATAAGCATTTCAGAGAGCAAGCTTTGCACTTGGCCTCATTTCATTTAGTATTAACATTTGTGTAAGGAGGGAAATTTTGTGATATCTCTTCCTTTGGCTGTGTTGGAAGTAACTCCAGCCTCCCTTCAGCTCTCCCTCTGCAAATCTGCTGCTGCTCGAGTCCAGCAGGTGTGCCAGGGTCCTGTGTCAGTGGCTCCTGAATGCCTAAAACTACTCTTGAGTATTTGAACAGGGATGTGTTGTAAGTGAATGCACCACAAGGAATTAGTTCACACCCATTTATTTGACAGTCACTTTTAGCACTAAGATAACTGTTTTTGCTCCCAGGGCAGCAGCTGGAATGAGATGAGATGTTGGAAGGCACAAATCACTGTGGGAAGCCATCACTCATAGATCCAGTCGTGGGCACAGGGCTTGAAGTCGATGAGCTCTGTGGGTTTGAACCACAGGCTGATCTCCTTCTGTGCACTCTCCACGGAGTCGCTGCCATGGATGATGTTCCTGTGGAAGGAGACAAACATTGTTCCCTATCAAAATTCACTTTCAGCAGCCTTGTTCTCAGTTTGCAAAAACTTGGATGAAGCAGCTAGAGTGGGGAGACTATTGCTGTTATTTCAGGTACAGTGTTCCAACACCTCCACCCCTCCCCAGGAGCTAATGACGCCTATCTAGAGCTACTGTTCTACACCAGCCCCTGCTTGAGCTTACATGCTGCTCTGGGGAGGAGCTGGACTGCAAGTAAAGTCAGCTTTGTGCCACTTTCCTAAGCAGAAGCTATGCACTGTGACCTGCAAATGAAACACCATCAGACTAAGGTCTCTACCAGCAATTCTGGATTTCTAGAATAAAATACTGCCAACAGATTTTGTGTTGGCGAGTAAATAATGAGGAGTTGTTGAGTTTTTAGTATCAATTAACAGACTGAGCACAAACCTTCCCACTTGAATGCAGAAGTCACCACGGATGGTGCCAGGCTTGGAGTCTGCAGGGTTGGTTTCCCCCAGCATTACTCTCCCAGTTTTAACCACATTGAGTCCTTCCCACACCTTAAGGTAAAAAACACAAAAATTCTGATAAGCCATGCTAATGCAAAATACTGACACTTCATCTTTGCAAAGAAACAAAGGCTCTACCACTAAAGATATGAACCTTGCCTACATTCTCTCGTAGGCCTGCAAAGGTGAAAAGGGGAAAAAATATAAACTGGAACTAATTGTAGAAAGGACTATAAACATTGTTACTGCAATGAAGGAGATACTTTGCCAAGCCTCAGAGTCAATGTACAAAGCCAACTCCCAACCCTTTGTGTTGTGGTGGAACAGGGACAGCCTGCTCAGTGTTCTTTCCTAGCTCATCATCACACCAGGAGATGCTGTTAGAGCAAATACCTTGTTTTGGGGGGAATGTAAGAATGAATGACACTGAAGTTGGGTTTTTGTGTCAGACAGCCTGACCTTTTTTGCCCAAAACAGAGATTTTGGTGCAGAAGATTTGCTTTCAGGAATCTGGCTTCATACATTTATATATTAGGCATTTTAATACCCATTTTATATGTGCACTTATACAGTAATTTCACTGTCTTAATTTTAATTTTTTCTTTTGCCACTATCATAACTAGGTAGTTTAAACAAAATGTCTCTGCAATACTATCTCTGAACACTCTTAATAATTTATAAAGCAAGACAAATATAGTCAAAATGCAAACTAAAATTAAGCCACTTACCATGGCCACAATAGGTCCAGAGTTCATGTATTTAACCAAACCAGGGAAGAAGGGGCGGTCTTTCAGGTCAATGTAATGTTGTTTGAGAAGGTCTTCAGAGGCCTTTTAGAAAGGGCAGATGTAACTTTAAAGATTATTTTTCTGAGTATCATTGAACAAAAGGCGTTAGTAACTGGATTCGGCAATCATTCATGTTACCAACAGTGCTGCAGTACTATGACGGCTATCAGTGGGAGCTCCTGCCGTAGCATTAAAGGAGTTCTTTGTGGCAGTGCTGTGAATTGTCAGTGATTTCTTTGCACTGCAGTGACCGCCAGCGATAACTACAGGACCGCGGGGTGTGTTACCGAACACAACCTTTCAGCCAAGGCCATTCCAGCTCTCAGCTGGGCTGCACTAAACCCCTGGAGCAAAACCGGCTTTTTTTTGGCCAGGGGAGAACCGCGTGTCGGGCAGGAAGCGAGGCCCGAGGAGCGCTCGGGCACATCCGCCCCCGGTGCCGCCGGGGCAGCCGCGAGCGGAGATTCCCGGTGCGGGCGCCCCGAGCCGCCCTCGGCAGGGCAGGGCCACTCACGTGCACGAACTTCATGGCCACGAGCCGGAACCCTTTCTGCTCGAAGCGCTTGATGATCTCCCCGACCAGCCCGCGCTGCACGCCGTCGGGCTTGATGGCGATGAAGGTGCGCTCGCCGTTCCCTGCCATGGCGCTGCGGGCGGGAGCGCAGCGTGAGGGGACGCGCGGCCTCAAGGTCGGCGGCGGCCATGGCGGCACCTCCCTGCCACGCGGCCCCGCACGGAGCCTCCCCCCGGCCCCGCCGAGCCCCTCCGGGCCCCTCCGCCCGCACCGCCCGCACCTCCGGAGCGTGGGCCCGGCCTCACCTCTCCGGAGCCGCCGCCGCCGCTGCCGCCCGCGCCGCTGCCGCCGGAGGAAGAGGCGCAGGAGGAGGCGGGAGGACCGCGGATCCCCCGCCCCGCACAGAGGAGGAGCCGCCGGGGCGGCGGCGCTTCGGGGGCGGGATCGCCAGCACCGAGAGAAACCGGGCCGGGCCGGGCCAGGAGCAGACGGGACAGCGGCCACTGCCGAGCCCGGCGGCCGGGGGCACTTGGCCAGGCAGGCACTTGGCCAGGCACGGCCGCACCTGTCGCCTCCGCTGCCTTGAGAGTTATTAATTCACAGACGCAGCCGCTGCGGCTTAAGCCTTTAAGGCACTGAAAGGACCGCGGGACTTTAACGCAGCTAAATAATTTTTTACTCATTTTTTGCTGGGTTGGCTGCTTTCAGGTATCCCCGCGGCCAGAGGGCTGGTCCTGCCAACCCGGCTGCCCCGCACAGCACGGCCACAGCTCCTCGGAAGCTCATTTATCACAGAAAAGCCATGTGGGATCCATAACCCGAGAACACTGCTGGTAATTTTACTGGGAAGATGAAGCTGCCAAGTGTCAAAACCTCAGTCTCTGAACCCATGTCACAGCATGAAGCAGGACTGTGTTGTTACTTTGTATGACACGTACTACTTGGCCCTTTCCTAGCTGATAGAGCACCTTTTCCTGGGCAAGTTTTAATCACACACCATCGCTGCAGGTGGGATATCAATGAAATAACCTCTGCAGTCCTTGTGTTGTCTTTTATTGAGGGGCTGGTTAGTGGCTTCACAGGCTCAATCAGTGGTTTCACACTGGAACTGCTCAGGCACCTCAGCCATGAAGGAATGCTGGCCTCCGCCTCTTCCCAGTCTTTAGAAACACCAAGCAGCAGCTTCCTGACAACCCCCACACCTCCAGATAAACCACATTTCTCTGTTTTGTAGAATCAAGAAGTCTCAAGTAACCTTTTAAGCAAAGATTAAACTGGAGACTACTAATCTCATGCTTAGGTTTGTCACATATTGCCTTTCATCCAACTTCTTTTAACCTAATGATTTATCTTCTATAACACTGAGTATTTTCAGAAGAGAAGCTCACAGCCTCACCTTCAGCTTCACAGTTAAAGAATTTGTTCCCCCTCCTTATACTCATTAAGTAAGACAAAATATTTTAAATATAATTTTATTCCACTTAAGAAACAGCAAATATTGGGGTTTTTTGTGTCATCTCTTTTTAGGAGCTTGATATCACCATAAGGTACCATAAGTCTTCAATTCAACATTCACTGCATAGTTCGGTATTCAGATACAAGAACTCACTTTTGGGGAAAAAATCACAGAGCTTGAGAAACTGATTCTGTGAAACTCTTGCTCTTAGTGAATAAAATGTTGCAGAGAAATAAATACATAATATCAATCCCAACTTCCTCATCCAGTACAACTTTTGCTGTTGAAACTGAAACACCTGCATTATTATGACTTCTTGGCATCATTAAATAAATACAGAATTCTAGTGTTAAAGTCATTTCTGCAACAACTTGTCCAAGGACCGTTTGCTTTGTAGTCCCAGCTATTAAGAAAGGACACGAATGAGAAGCAAAATTATCAGCTGTTCATCTGGCAAAGCAAACACCACTTACTGCTCTGTGCAGTGTCAGAGAGCTGCTGCACTGAAGTGGCTGAAGGTAGAATCTCCCTCATCCATCCTCACATTAATCTTCTTTTCACATAAAAGGACATTTCATAAAGCATGGCCAGTTAATCTTTCCTTAAAATGCTAAACATATCCCATATGGAAGGAAAAAAATAGCGAGTTGAAGCAGCGTCAGTGTGGAGGCCAGTTGTCATTTTAGCCAGAGCTGAGCTCTCTATGGGCACAGCATGTTCTGAGGAGAGAAATGGGCTTTTTGCTGCAGCTGTTTTAAGAATGGGGGCACACTTGGTATTATGTAAATCCTCAGCATTTGGGCATATTATCAATGCATTTACACACCATTAGTTTTCCTCTAATGTTTTAGCAAAGTTAACCTCTGACTCTGAGCCATTTGCATATTTATTTACCAAAAAAATATTTACCTATTTTTTTATGTTGACCAAAATACTCTCTATGACTATAAAGTGCTTCAGAAAAATATCTCTGTTTTCTGCTCTGTGTTTTCACCTCATATCTCTCAATCCCAGAAGCAGCTTTCAAAATGTGCAATTCCATCTATAACTTGACAGCTTTTAAATCAAAGGAGCAGCAAGCACTGGCTCTATCTAACATGCACACCAGAGCAATCTCACTGTTTTCTAAGGTTTCTACCAGGGAATTCTTTGGAACAGCTAGAGGCTGGCAGCTGCTCATGGACCTGGGGGTATCAGAAGATCCAGGCTGGCTGTTAATCATAGGTCCACTCATGAGCACAGCTTCTGTAATCAACCAGTTCTTCAGGAGTGAACCATAAATTGATCTCTGTCTCAGCACTTTCCGCAGAATCACTGCCATGAATGATGTTCCTATGAAAAGGTGAATAAAAGAGTAAGAGAATTCCTCAAGTAAAGTAAGCTTCTTGTTTTGAAGTGGTTCCCATTATGGAGAGGAGCTTTAAGTAACAGACAATAGGAAAAGACACAGCATAGGCAGTGCCAGCTTTGCTCCTCATTTTTCTCAATGGGGACAACCATGACTTGATCCCCATCCTTAGATCCTAATATGACATGGGCACAGGGAATGGCAGCTCCATGTGTAAGACAGAGAAGGATGGTGCACAGTTCCTGCAGATATCATGACATAACACTTGGCATTTAGTACCTTCAGGTGATACCAAAAGTTTTAAAATTTACCTTCCAACTTGGACACAGAAGTCTCCACGAATAGTGCCGGGCTTGGAATCAAATGGATTGGTTTCCCCCAGCATTATTCTTCCAGTCTTAATCACATTAAGACCTTCCCATACCTTAAAGACAAAAAAAAATTCCATTCAGATTACTACATTTTAGAAGCATAATTTAAATTATGCCATCCACAAGAACACAGGACTGTCCATCATGGCACAAATCAGCATCTGAATATTTGGCAAAGTGAGACATATTTTATCTGCAATTCTTTTGTCAGATTCTTGAAACATCTGCTCACATGGTCCCCTTCTGTACAATCTCCCTCCTCACCCATGTTGGGGAGAGAACAGTTTTCCATCTCAGTATGTCAAAAGTCTCACAGAGCTGTCTGCTCATGAGGCAGCTAGACCTCAACTATTTTACAAATGCACTATCAAGGAGAAAAAGAGAAATAGAGTTAAAATATTCTGCCATCCTTTTTCAGCTTGCTTACTATATGGCATTTCAGAGTGGAGCTTTTGTGCAGGTTTTCTGTTTCTCAGGATCCTGGTTTTGATTCCCTTTTGCCCCTGCCCTCTTCCTCAATAAACTGGCTCAAAGGAGAGGAAGATTATGAGAAAAGATTAAAGAAAAAGAGTTAACAGCACATCTTACTAATCACAGTATTTGAATCCAGATTTTTAAATCCTTTAAAAAATAAACTAGAATCCAACAGGTGACACAATCTCGTTGCAGGGAAGACAATCAAGCAGTGTGGTTTTCCTTGCCAGGGACTCACCATGGCTACAATAGGCCCCGAGTGCATGTACTGCACCAGGCCATCGTAGAATGGTCGGTCCTTGAGGTCGATGTAGTGTTCCCTCAGAAGGTCCTCAGAGGCCTGGGTTAAAAACCAGACAGAGAGAAAAGCTTACAGTAAGAACTTAAGAGCATAGTGAAATCACAGAGATTAACCACAGGGCCCTGGTAATCCTGAAACCTGCACGCACTTAAAAATTCGGTATTTCTAGCACCTTTTTAGAAGCATTTTTGGTCTGTATAAATTTGAACTGTTTGCTTTAACCACAACTAAACTTAGGAAGGTTTCTGTTGCCAATACAGGCAGTTTATGTGACCTGGGATTTGTGAAACATACTCAAAGATACTCTTTCAGGGTGCACCTGAAAGAATATTCTCTTCAGACTGAGGGCATCAGGTTACTAAAATTAGTGTGCTTAGCATGTCTAAAGCATTTAGCCAGAGCTAGGAATTGGAACTTTTCCAAAAACATCCAACTATGACTTCTCAAAATTTCAGTTTTAAATGTTACAGATGCCACATCTGTTGTTATAGCATGTTGCTCTATTTGAAGGCTACAGCTGATACAAAAAAGCAGACACAGCAATTGAGGACAGCTTACATGTATTAACTTCATGGCTACCAGTTTGAATCCTTTCCTCTCGAAGCGTTTGATGATCTCCCCCACCAGCCCCCTCTGGACCCCATCAGGTTTGATGGCGATGAAGGTGCGCTCGTCGATGGCAGCCATGGTCCTGAGGAGGGAGAGAATAAAATTTGTTATTCCAGGACTGTGCCATCCCAGCCCATCCCAGCCCTGTCTGTGATCAGTGTAATTAGATTGGCTGCATCTGAGGGTCAGTAATCCATGGTCTCCAGTGTTTGGACAAACCAGTGACTGCGCACAGGTTTCCCCAAGTGCTGCAGGAGTGAGTTTGAAGCACTGGAAGGGTGCCAAGCGTAGGAACAATCAGCAAATACTGAAATCAGAAAAGCTCTGAACAGAAAGGAAGGTCATGATCACCACGGATCCATCTTCCAGAGCAGTGCAATAATTAATAAATTAATCACACTCAGAACTTTCACCTGGAAAGCAACAGGGGCGGGTGGGCTCCGAGCCCGCGCCGCTGCAGGGGCGTGTCCGCGCACACATGAGCGGGCAGGTGAGGGACGCGGGGCTGCGGGGACACTGCCCGGGGACAGGGGCACCCTTCCCGCTGTCCCGCAACCCGGCTAAGCCGCTGCTGGCCCGGTGGCTGTGGCAAACCTTGAAGCCTTGTCCCTCGCCGGTGGCCCGGTGGCTGTGGCAGACGGTGTCCCCCGCTGGCAGCCTCGGCGGGTGCCGCAGCCCGCACCGCCCGCTGCTCCCCGGGTGTCTCTCAGCGCCCGCGTCCCGCGCCGGTGGCTCTGTCCAGCCGTGTCACCGCGGGTCCCCGCCCGGCTTAGCCCGTGTCCCCCCCGCCCCGCAGTTGCCGTGGCGACAGCGCTGCCTCCCGCCCGCGGACAGCGCCGGAGCCGCCCCAGCCCCGCTCCCGCGGGATCCGCGTCCCCGAGCCCGGGTCACACCGGCACCCACCCAGCGCCTCCCCTTACAGCGGGGGTGCCGGCTCAGCCCTTCCAGCATTTCCCTCACCTGCTAGATCACGGGTTTTGTTTAACAAAAGGCACGTAATGTTATTATAATAAAAATCTCGTTATCGTACTGCTCTGCTTGTATTTCCACTTTAAAGGAGGTCATTGATTTTGTTTGGTTTTTTCTGGTTATACTATACTAGCTCTTTGAGTCAAAAGACCCTTCAACCCTTTACCACTGAGTTGCTTTGCCTTGAGCATTTCATTGCCTTTGAGAGAACTGGGGATAAAGTGTCTGGATGAAAATCTATGCTTGTCCTGTTTTTGTTTCCAAACTGAGATTTAACTTCCTGGGCTCCATTCCCTGGTTGTTCTTGAAAGCAAAATAATGAAGATTTTGCTTCCCCCTGGGCAGGATTTTGCTGCTTGGCAGGGAAAAGTTCATCTTTTTGATAATATGGATTTCCTTACTTGGGATCCCTTCTCTTCACCACAATCTATCACACATCTGTGTGGTACTTTTAGTTCTGGTGGAGACTCCAGATCTGACCTAAGCATCTATTCAATCAACCTGCTTTCTTGTATTCAGGGTCTTTATTCATCATATTTTCCAAGATCTCCGACCTAATAAATTATATTTAAAAAATCACATACATTCTAGCAAGTCCTCCTTGATGTTATTTTGGATTTAGTTTCTGAGTATTCTTCTGACAATGCCAATCCAATTTATTCTCTTTCTTTTATACACATTTATTTAAGACATTTCATACTGCTTAAACAAACTCTAATGCTGTAATCTTCACTATGGCAAAATAATACATAAAAATAGAAGAAAGGTCTCTAGAAACAGGGTGTTTATAGAAAACATAAAGTTTAAAGCAGTAATAGGACATCTATTTACAGCCTTGTTAAATCTACATCATTTCATGATTAAAGCTTAGGACTTGCCCTAAGGTGGGCAAGCTCAACTTCCAGCTTTACCGCAGGTCTGCTCTGTGATCTCTGCCAAGCTGGGCGTGCCCGGGACTGCACCGGGGAAAGCGCCCGCAGCCAGGAGAGGCTGGGACTGAGCTCCTGCTCCTGGCTGGTGTCACTGCCCTTGCTGATGTTGGTTTGCCTTGATACCCATACCCATACCCATACCCATATCCATATCCATATCCATATCCATATCCATATCCATATCCATACCCATACCCATACCCATACCCATACCCATATCCATATCCATATCCATATCCATACCCATATCCATATCCATATCCATATCCATACCCATATCCATATCCATACCCATATCCATTCCCATATCTATATCCATATCCATATCCATATCCATATCCATATCCATATTTAAAGAACTGTTAATTGTTTTCCCATATCTTTGCCTGAAAGCCCCTTAATTTCAAAGTTATCGTAATTCAGAGGGAAGGAGGTGATATTTTCCATTCCAAGGGAGGTTCCTGCCTTCCTTGGTGGACACTTGTCTTTCAAACTGGGGCAGTGTACAAGTGCTAAAGAGAAATAGGAGAAAAAATAATCCCTTCATAGAGATAATTTCTAATAATTTAAATGAAAATTTCACTTGAGAAGATGTATGAGAGTACACATCGTGTCTTTTAAAAATTATTTTTCAGCTGGAATGATGTCATTTTTTGGTAATAATTAATGTCAAACAGCTTTTCTTTCCTTTTGCCATGTCTATAAATTATATTTCAATTGCCTCTGCCCTTGACATACCAGGTTAAATATTAGCTTGGGAGGATGATGATGTCTAAACAGGGTTCACAATAAATCAAATACACAGGGCTGGAGTCTGTTCCTCTTTGTCATTCCTGCGCAGACTCCCTGGCTCAGTACATGAAGAGACAAGGCAGCACATGCATTTAAAGCACACTTCCTGCCTTAGAACCAGTCCCAATGAGAGAAAATTCAGTGCAAGGCTCTGCTGCTCTCCAGTGGAGCTGAATGCAATCACCACAGTTACAGTTCCACCACTTCTCGAGCTTTGTGCCTTTTTTAAAGCACATTTTAACTTCTTTGTTCCTGCACTGCTGCTGAGCCACTGGCTTCCTCAGCTGTACATGTGATATTACCAAATGAAAAATACTGGTTTGCCTTAGTTTGAGTTGTATGATAGAAGCTGCACCAGAGGAGGGTTAGAGTGGATATTAGGAAAATTTTCTTCACTGAAAGCACAGTCAATCCCTGGCAAATGCTGCCCAGGGCAATGATGGAGTTACCATCCCTGGAGGCATCTGAAAAATCTACAGATGTGGCATTTGGGGACATGTTTTAGTGGTGGCCTTGGCAGTGCTGGGTTAATGGATGGACTTGATGGTCTTAAAGGGTTTTTCCAATTTAAATAACCCTGTGATAAAAGGAGGGAATGTGAAATGATTCAGAAGATTTTCAGTCTCAGTAGGCATTTTCAAGTTTACCATAAATGTCTGTAGCAGCTCCCACTGCTCCCATGACAGAACACATGATCCAGGATGGAACTCCCTCTTTCAAATCCTAGGAAAATCAATCTCTCTCAGCAAGTGCAAGATGCCTTCTAAGCTGTATTATTGCTAAGAAAACAGGATTTCTGATATTATCTGGAGACCTCAATAGAAGGGAAAGGCCTTTTTGCTGCCAGACACCAGCCAACACAGAGCCCAGGAAAAGTTTGGGAGCTGCAGAGTCCCAAAATCCAGGAGCTAAGATCCTTACCCCTTCAGTCATCCCTCAGTGAGCCACTGGGTCCATTTATGCCTCCATGGGTGTGACAAACACCCTGGGAGCTCTCAGACTGCACTTCTCACATCTGCCACACACAGAGGGAACTGCCCATAGAAACCCCCCACCCCACAAGCCAACCAGAGCTCCCCACCCTAAGGGACTAAGGAGACCAAACCTTCTGCTGTCAGGGGCCCCTAGAGCCTCCAACAGTGCCAGGGCTTCGATGCTCATGCTGGTGACCCGGGATATCTTGGCTTGTATCAGGAATAGCGTGGCCAGCACTACCAGAGAAGTGATTGTCCCTCTGTTCTTGGCACTGCTGTGCTTAGTTTTGGGCCACTTACTTCAAAAAGGACATTGAAGGGCTGGAGCATATCCAGAGAACAGGAACTTGTAGGCTTAGGAACAAGAAGGCTTGTAAAGGGACTAGAAAACATGTCTTATGAGGTGGGGTTTGTTTAGTCTTGAGGAGGCTCAGAGGTGACCTCAGAGCTCTCTAGAACTACTGACAGGAGTGTGGGGATGGGGGTCTTCTGCTGCACCTGCAGAGAGAGGACCAAAGAAAATGGCTATAAGCTGAGATAGGGGAGATTTCAGATTAAATGTTAGAAAAAATTGGTTTTACTGTTTGTGTGGTCAGGGGTTGGAAGAGGTTGCCCAGGAGGGTGGTAGAATCACCACACTGGAGCTGTTTAAGAGGCATCAGGACACGACACTGGGTGATGTGGTTCAGTGGTTTAGGACTTACAGCGGCAGTGCCAGGTGCGTGGTCAGACTGTGTGACAGAACCACAGAATCACAGGTTGGAAAAGACCTTTGAGCTGACCCAGTCCAAGCTGTGACCCAACACCACCCTGTGACCCAGCCCATGGCACTGAGTGCCACATCCAGCTGTCCTGAAACACCTCCAGGGACGGGGACAGCTCCCCAGGCAGCGCCTTCCAATGCCCAATCTCTCATTCTGTGAAGAATTTCTTCCTGATGTCCAACCTGAGCCTCCCCCGGTGCAGCTTAGGGCTGTGTCCTCGTGTCCTGTCACTGTTCCCTGGCAGCAGAGCCCGACCCTCACGACAGGAGGAATTGTAGAGAGGGATGAGGTCTCCTTTGCTCCAGGCTGAGCCCTCCCAGCTCCCTCAGCCGCTCCTCACAGGAAGTGTGCTCCAGACCCTTCCCCAGCCTTGCTGCCCTTTTAAGGGTCTCTTCCAATCTTAACGATTCGGTGATTCTGTGACCCCTGACGTGTCTCCGGCAGCCTTGGGCCGCCCCGCTCCCGCCGAACGCCATTTCCCGCATGGCGGCCCCGCCTGCGCCACACCCGCCCGTGACGTCACACAGACCCCGCCTCCCNGGAGCTGGCGGACGGCGTGGTGTACCAGGAGGACCCCGGCGGGCCCGGCCCCGCCATGATGTCGGAGCGGGTGTCGGGGCTGGCGGGCTCCATCTACCGCGAGTTCGAGCGGCTCATCGGGCGCTACGACGAGGAGGTGGTGGCCGAGCTGATGCCGCTGGTGGTGGCCGTGTTGGAGAACCTGGACTCGGTGTGCGCGCACAGCCAGGAGACCAGCGTGGAGCTGGAGCTGCTGCGGGACGACAACGAGCAGCTGCTCACGCAGTACGAGCGGGAGAAGGCGCTGCGCAAACAGGCCGAGGAGGTGAGCGCGGCGCTGGGCCGGGGCGGCTGCGGCTGGGCGGCCGCACCTCCCGCGCTGGGCCTGCCCGGGACAGAGCGGGCCACGCCGGGAGCCAGAACCGGGGCTGCCCCGTCTGAGCGCGGGTCGGAACCGCCGGTGACGAGCTGGGGTCGCGACGCGGCTCGGCGGGAGGATGAGGAGGGCGGGGAGTCCCTCCCGGTCCCTGCGGCTCGGCCGCAGCTGGGGCCCGTCCGTGCGGCTCCGTGTGCCCGCGGTCCCCTGAGCCGCTGGTCCCGGAGGGATCCCCGGTAAGCCCTGCGGAGCGCTGCGCTGCCGGGAGGGCAGCGAGCAAACATGGAACCGTGCGCTGGCTGCGCTGTCACGGCCCCGCGGGATGCTCCCCGCGGAGGAAGGCGGGTTGTCCGTTTTTGTAAAAATAGTGACAACACCTTGCAGAAACAGATGAAATGCACAGTGTCTAGGCTGAAGCCCTTCCGAGTTGGTACATAAAGCTTCAGGCAGCAACAGGTGGTGTGGACTCTCCAGTGACATCGACTCTGATTTGTGATGTTAGATGTTTTTATTTCAGTTTTTGTACCAAGAGCCACTTCAGCATAAATAAGCTTGTGAGGCATTATCTGATGTGATATTATAAAGCAATACAATAGGAAGCAGCTGTGCAGGATAACTTCCTCCAGCTCATTGTCTTGCCAAACTCCTGAAGGAAATTGGATTGGCAGCATTATCTGTAATAGAACAAGGCATCTTACAAGTCTATTTCCAGACCCCTTGTCCTGTGCTAATCTCTCTGGTTGTGCTTGCCTTCTAAATTTTCCAAAAATCAGAAGAACAACTGCAGTGAGGGCGAGCACAATATTGACAGTGAAAGCTTAATTTAAAATCATCAGCCCTGTACAAATATTTGTTTGTTTCTGTTATAAGTGAGTGCAAAATGTTGTCTGCAGATTATTCAAGGACTCAGTTTGTTATGAAGTGCTATGGTATGAATGATGTCCCCCCTCTACTCTTGGACTGGTAGATCATTCATCCTCCTTGTCAAACAAGTGGTGGATTTATCATGCCTTATGGACTTCAGTCAGGGGACTGGAGTTGCCAAACTATGTCTGACACAAGCTGATGTAAAAGGTTCTTTTAGAAAATAATTTTCTATTGAGAGTAATAGGAAGGGATTGATAAATACTTTCTGAACTAATTAATGAGAAAATCCATCAAGCTTGAAGCACAGGTAGCATATGCCAGATTGAAGAAAGCAGGCCTTGGGCAGCAGGACAGAAACCATACCAAAGTGATGAAACAGAACTTGGGGTTAATTATGTTGTTGTAGCTTTTCAGGAACTGTATGTGCCCATATTGGCAGTGTCCTGCTGCCATCTCCATTGCTGTGTGTCATGATAAATTAACTTGAGGGGACAGGCTTTATGCAGTTGAAGAACTAGTGCTCATGCTGCCAGACAGCTGGCTTATCCTTTCCAAAGTGCAGTTAGACCAAAGACCGTATTTTCATGGCAAACACAAAGGTCATTTTTGTGATGTGCTGAGGTCATTGTGCTGTACAGCTGTGGAAGTGTTAGGTACAGCCTGGTGTCTTCAAGAGAGGCACACGTGTTAGGCATGGCTGTTGAATTATTTTTTTGATGCTGAGATAATCTGATGGGTGCAGTATGATTGAAGTAGAAGAAGGGAACAGAAATTTAACACTATTTTCCTTGAACAGAAAGTTGTGGCTCTTTCATTGTGGAGTTTGCTTGTGTCATCTGGTGGCACAATGGAGAATTTTGAGCTGCTGACTTCCATATTTATTATCATCTGTTCACAGAATCACACAATGATTTGGGTTGGAAGGGACCTTAAAGTTCATGTCACTCCAACCCCTGCCATGGGCAGGGACACCATCCACTAGACCAGGTTGCTCCAAGTCCTGTCCAGCCTGGCCTTGAGCAGGGGATGAGGCAGCCACAGCTTCTCTGGGCAATTAACACACCTTCTTTTAATTTTGCTTGTTGTTGTAGGAAATTTATTTGCAGCAGTATCTTAATGAACATTAAATAGCTTACACTTTGGTTAGGGATCTCTTTCCTCCATTTTTGTAATTTGCTTTCTTTATTTCCTGTGCTTAAAAACTGTTACTGAAGAAACATCCTGGAAGTTGTTGCCTGTAGATTTCTGAAAGGATTTTTTTTTAAAGTCACCTTGACAGAAGTTCTGGGCCTACTTCTCAACCCTCTGGGTACAGTCTTGATCTTTGAAGTTGCTGTGAAATCACTTGTCTGACTTTTAATGTGGTAGGTTTTTAGATATTGCTGAAGGAATGGAGAAATCAGCTGCTGCTTTCAGTTTGTACCTTCCCACTTGGTGACTGTGAGGTAGCAATTCCTGCCCCAAAGAAGTAGCAGAGGAACCAGCATTTGTGCTTCTGCTATTTTATACCCTGATAAGAGTTACTTCTGCAGCAATGTGCTGTTCCAGACCTGCACTTAGAGCTTTCATGTGTATTGTGTGCACTTGGAAAGAGGATAAAATCTACTCCTTTTAGCCATGCCAAATTAAGATATCTTTTAGCTTTTCTGCTGTTGGTGGAATTAAGCTGTTTTTGAAATCTTTTGCAACCATGAAAAAGGATTTACCACTGCTAAAATTGGTTTAAGTCACAGCATGAACTTGATGTCTGCTTTTTCTTTACTTTTCCCAGAGGTAACTTTCTTTCTTAGGATTACATGTTGAGTAAACACTGTGCAGTAAGAGTTTAAGTATTTTTCATTTGAGAGAACAAAACAGAGAAGCATTTTACAGAAGACTTTCACACTATTTTACAACTATCAGGTTGATTTCATTTTAATGTATTTTTCTGGGCCCCAAGCCCATCTGAACTGGCTTTTCAGGTGATTTTTTTTCTCCCTGCTCCAAGAAGAACTTGCTATTGGCTGAGAATCTGTTGTTGTTGCAATACACATTGCTGAAGGACATGTCATAGAGTAATAAAGATTGCCAAGTGGGTGGGACCCTGACATCAGATATGCTCAGCATTGCACCTGTGTCCTGTGACAGGAAAAATAAGTCAAGCTGTAAAGAGATAGAAGATGACATAAATACAGGAAGAGATATTTCATTTGGCTAATAATGTGCTACTGAGTGCTTCAGTGGTTGTATGCCCAAATGTGCTGGGCTGTTGTGTAGTCCGAGTTTTTATTTATTGCAAAGATCTTTGCAAACTTTCAAGCAGGTTTAAAATTGATTACATAAAGATTTTTGAGTTTAGTTTGTGAGATACTTTTTCACAGTTTTTATATGAGGTCTTTAAGAACAGGTTGGACAAAGGTCTGAAATGACACACTTGGTCCTGCCTGGAGAAGATGGGATGGATTAAATGGGAGTTGCCAAACATGGCTGATGAAAGTAGCACAGGTTGGGTTTCAGTAGCAGGCACATGCAGGAGGAGCTGTGCATTGCATCATGTGTTACACCTCATCACAGCCTAATAAAAATTAGGATCCAGTGCTGAGCATCAGAACCTGGAAACAAGATGGCCTTTTAAGGATCATTCCACCTTTATTTTCTGTAGTCTTGGATGATCTGGTCTGAATGTTTTGGTGTCCTTCAGCTTGCTCTTAGGAAAAAAAAAGGCCAAAAATGTCATTTCTCACTCTTCTCATTGGAGTTGTAAGATACATCTTTATGGCCCAAACAGGACATCCCTTAAAATGGGGAAAACTATATTTTTGTCTGCCTCAGTGTTTTGTGTAACCAGCAGCTGGGGTTGCAGTGAGAGGAGGGTTATTGAGTGCCCAACGTGTTCCTACATGCACTGCTGGATTTACATTCAACAGTGCAGGAGATATGCACTATTTGAGTGTATTGTTAATGGAAATGGGAAAAAAAAATCTTTTAATAAGGGTGCTCAGCCTGTCCCTGGCTGCTTGGTGGTTTCTCTAACCAGTCCTTCTGTCATACTTGTGCAGGCTGAGTCAGGATGTGATGATCAATCTGCTGGGGCCGTGTCTGTGATTATGCTATCACCAGAAGGAGAAGTGAAACCAAATAAAAATATTCAAAGTCCAAAATTCTCAATTCCAACATCTGATCAGGTATAGTTTACAGCAGAGGAGGGAAAAATACTCAGGTGTAATTACAGAAATGCTTTAAAGCATAGTAATGTAGATTTGAACTTAAACAAAATGAAGGTAAACTAGTGGAAGATAACAAAAGTTTTCTAGGCAAAACCAGTTTTATCACTTGCAGTTGAAGAATTTGAGAGGAAATAGAAAATTATATCTATCTGTAGTTTCATGAGTAACAATGACATTAATGGCTCTGAATGGCTGTTTGTTATTTATGAGTATAATTGTCCCTGTGTCATTTAGCTATGACACATTTTTTGGAAATTATCAGAGAAACAACTAAACAAAGATGTTACAGTTTTGTAGTTCTTCTTTCATGTTTTCCCATGTCTAGTGTAACAAACTGTGTTGGTCTTTAGCCCCAGTGCCAAATTTGTGTCAAACTTTGAAGCCCTTCTTGAAAAGGGAGTCTGCCAAGAATAGGCCAGACATGACTTGAATGTGAAAGGAGCAAAAGTTGAATCAGTTACTACAAAGAAGACATGAAACCAGCTTAAGCATTGAGGTTTTCAAATTACATTGACTAAATAATATTCTCAAACTTTGTGTGGAGGGGGTAGAAAGAGAAGTTTGTGTTTGAGGAGGAATTTTCAATGGCAGCACCCAAAGGGAGCTACCTGGGCTATGTCAGCTGTTCCTCAACTGTGTCATGGTTTAGCTTCAAGCACAGTCATATGAGCACCATTCCTGGTCCTGTGATGGCTGTACAGAGCTTGTCTGAAAGGAGCTCTTGTTTCACTTCATAGGTTTTCATGCATTTCTACATCTGAAGTACTATTTAGGCAGAACTTTCTCTGATGACCCTGTTCAACTGAAGCCCTTTTCATAAGGTTATGAATTTCTGCTTTTGTAAAATCTCTACAACACAATGGCTAAAATGTAGTAATGGTTCATTAACAGTTGATATGGGACCATTTGAAATATTTTCCCCACTAAATTTTCCTAACAATACATAGGAAAAAATATTCAAATCAGATTGCTATTTTCAAGTTGCTGCCTTTACTGTCTCTTTTCTTTCATGTGGTCTTCAGCTGTCTTTGCCTCTTTAGCTGTCTTGGGTGTTTGGGATTTGTTCCTGATCTGCTTCTCCTCCCTGTTCTGTGAGCCTTCTGCATAACTTGTGGTGGTGGCCTTGTCTTCTTGCAGTGCAGAGCACTGAGTATTGCATGACCTAAAACATCTCTGGCCTTTAGAAGTGTTTGTGCCAGCAATACATGCTGAATTTTGTGATTTTTGGTCAAGATAAATAGCAAAAATATAGACTTTTAAAGCTGATATAATGCTGTGTTGGTAATTTTTATGTTAGGGAATGTAAACACTGATGCATGCATCAGTGAAATCCAGAATATGGGGAGTCACAAAGTTGATAAACCAAGGGAACAGAAGGTGATGGTGATCAGCACAAAGTTTTCTGTATAGTTGACATACTGTAGATGGTTATTAAGGATATGATGAAGACTGTGAGAATTTATAGTAAAATTGGGTGGGAATGGAAAAGATAGCAAATAATTTTGGTTGGCACTACTGCTGCTGTGTCCCTGCTGCAGTGTCTGTACCTTTGTGACTTATGGGTGAAAATAACTTCACTGATGATCAGTCAAACTAAGGATACCAAGACTCCCTGTGTTCACATGCACTCTTGGCAGTTGTTGTAGGTTAAGATAGGCAATAATGAAATAATTAATATTTATGTTAATCCCAAGCAGGTTCTCTGGAGTAGCTGGCACTTGGTTGAAGGTTATTACACAGTGTAACCTAAGCTGGGTGCTTGGCTGATGGACCTGCACTGAAATAGTTCTTTGTGTTTAAATGTGACCTGTGGATCATTCAGTAGTTTTGGAAACCACCTTGCACCTTCCTGGCTGTGAAGGGCTGCTCTGTTGCTTCCTACCTGCTGTAAAATATGCAATTAGTTGTTTAGTCTAACTTAAGTATTTTGTTGTTGTTTAGAAATTCATTGAATTTGAAGATTCTCAAGAGCAAGAGAAAAAGGACTTACAGACAAGAGTGGAAGCATTAGAGTCACAAACTCGACAACTTGAACTAAAAGCAAAAAACTATGCTGATCAAAGTAAGTAACACATGGTGCACTCCCTGTAAGTGATATTAGTGCATTTTAATTTTTGTTCTGTAAGGTGATAATACATATGCTAAGTATCTGTGCCCCCTGATTCCTGTACTTAGATTGAGTTTAACTCTTGTCCAAGTCTGTTTTCTTTAGAATTAAGGCAAACAAATCAGATATGAGCTTGTGACTTGTAATCTGATTCTTCTGGTATCCCTGCTTGTATTGTTTGCCTTTTAGACAGTGCTGTTTTCACATTTAGCAATTTTTTTAGGAGGTGCTTAGATTAGTTCCTTATTAGTGCTGATAAAATAAGCTATTTTCTTCCTATTAAACACTTGTCTGTACTAAAATAATCTTCAGGTTTAGAAGCACAGCTGGGGTGAGAAGAGCATTGATGGTGATTGTCATTAACTTTTTATATATTGTTTGCTGAATTATTTCTATGAGCCAGTTTTTATAAAAAAAAATTTAAGGAGAACACTTCCTGTTTTAGAGATGTATGTGTAATTAAAAAAAATGCTGGAAGCTTTGGAAAAAGATGAGTGATCAGTTGTCTTGAAATGCTTGAAGCTGCATATATTGTAATTCAGACATTCTGTTGGGATTGCTTCTTATCCAGCCACACAGTCATTGAATGAAACTTTATCATTTTTCTCCTTTGAGCTTCTCAGCCACCTTGTGTTGATGTGAGGCTGGTGTGCTCATCAGTTAATATATAGCTTTTATTGCTGGACCCTGCAGGAATGTAAAGTGAGACTGTGATGAGGCTGAGAGATGACCAGTTTCTAAAAGCAGTGCCAGTTGTCAAAATAGCTCCTTTTCACTTTTCTTTCTTCATTTCTGCTCAGCCACATTTCCTGCCCCTAACAGAGCAAGTTACAGCTCTTTTCCAGCTGAAGCTCTAACACTGTTCCTGTAAAGTTTAATTTTCAGTGGCATGACTGAGTCTATAGCTGGGCAGGGGTATTAGTCTGAGTGAGAGTGTTAAGATGAATGTAGGTGGCATCTAGAGCAGAATTTTACTGAAATTTGGACAATTCAGAATGGTGTTGGCAAATCTTAGAGGCATCACCTGCTTCATATCCACTGTTCAAATATTCCCAGATTCTGTACAAGCAGGGATGAAGGAACACTTAATTTTTCCTAGCAAAAACCAGGGTGATGATTTCCTAGGATTGTCTCTTTGTAGATGAAGTCAGGCTGAAATGGATAATTGAAGAGACTTTTACCAGAAACCCTGTGATTCTTGCGGAATGGGGTTGGGTGTGTATTTAAGTGTCACAAGAGGAGAGAAGAAAACATTGTAGCAGGAGTTAAGTGGTCTGTTTTGGTAACAAAGACACTGTTTCTAGAAGGCCTGTGCTCTAAAGGCACAGCCCAAACAGCTTGTTCATGGGAGACCCTGCTCTGTCAACAATGCACCAAGATTGCATCGTGTCCTGTAGGCCACGGCTTTATTCTGGTAGTGCAACCCAAGGGACAGAGTGGCTGCACAAAAATCACTTGGATTTCTGGCAGTGTATGTGACAGCATACCTGGAGTTTCACTAACATGAATTACATTTATCACGTATTGATAATGCCATTTTATATTGCTCTGTGGGGTCTGTTGGGGTGAAATTCTCTTTTTGCTTTGAAGCCTTCAAATAGATGTATGATTTAAAAATTTTTATATTGTGTGTATATGTGTGTGTATATATGATAAAAATGGAAGTATTTTCAAGAAACTCAGTTCTTCCAGTAGAAGCACTGGGGGTTGCTAGAGCTACTATTTTTGTAAGAAGTAATGTTGCTAAAACCAGTTATCATAACTACATAAAGCTCTAGTGATAGAACAATGACTTTTAGACAGTTCCAAAATTTATTTATTGGAGAAAAAAAAATACTTTAATTGGAGAAAAACCTTCTGTAATGGCAAAATTGTATATTTGGAGAAACAATAGGGCTGGGTTAAACACTGAGTTTGCTTATGCTTGGCTTTGATAAGCTGTCTGGGACAACGTGAAAAACTGCTGGGAAGATTTGACATGTTGCTGATGCAGAGCAAGATCAAAGGGGACATAAGCACATTTGTTGAACATCTAATGAATATTATGTAAGTGAACTGGTTTTTTTAGTGCTCTAAATTTCTAAGGTATGGAAACCATGCAAGTATCTAAATTTGTGAAGCAGCTTAACCTTACTGCATTACCTTGTTTTGTTTTATAGACCACACAATTGGTGTGTTGTACGAGCCCAGTCACCAATGTGTCACTTTAATTCAGCTCCAAATCTTTTGGCTATATTTCTTTTTCTCTTCTACTTCCTATAGTACTGCCTGTGCATCTAAATTAGGTTCTGATATTGCCAACTGTGTTACCACGTCGATTTTCAAGACAGTGGCAGTGTTATCACTGGTAATGGGAGTTGCAAATGTCTGGCATAGAGCAAGTAAGCAAATAAAACCTGGCATTGGAGTGCAGAGTGAGATCACAGCATCAGTTTGTGACATGAGTAATAGATTAGAATGAAAAACAGGTAAAACATGGTTCCATCTCATACTTTACCTACAAGACTTTTTGCTTCTTGTAGGTTGCCTGTGCTCTGTGGTTTTTTCCTCAAATAAGCCAAGCCTGTAAGAACAAGTTTTGTCACAAGGTTAAAAAGTTTTGATTCATTCTCTTGAGCACTGTCAGTGCTGAGCATTTAGTGAAGGTTTGTCAGCTGGGGCAGCTCTTAAGTTACATGGTTGACTTCAGCTTGATTGTATGTACTCAACCTGTGTGCCAGTTAAAATAACTCAAGAAGTAATGGTTGTTATGTCCTGAACTTTAAGTGCTTGTTTGTGCAGTCTAAGCGATTGTCATACTAAATAAAAAAAAAAAGGAGGATTTCTTTGCACTTAAACTTAGCCTATGGGATTGCATCCATAGTCGTGTATTCAGTTAGGTTGGGATAAAGCTGCCGTTTGAAATTGCAGAAGTGAAATTTGGAGGTTATTTTGTGTCAACCAGTTGCTGAGCTCCTGTGGTTCATGGACTTTTTCCCCTTCCCTGCCCCCTTCAGAAGTTGAAACAGTTGCTGCCAGATGAGCGAACTACCTTGAAGCGCTCTGTTCTTTCTCAGGAGGAGGTGGGAAGAGGGGGAGATGACAGCCAGAGCTGCTGGGCGGACTGTGAGCCCAGCAGATGATGAAATCCCGAGTGCTGGGAGCAGATGCACTGCAGTTACCACTCCTGCATGATGTGTAGCACTCAGTGCTGCTAGCTGATGGGCTGTGGTGCTTACCTAAGTCAAGTTTGCTGCCAAAACATGGTGCAATATGTGGCACCCTGGGATAATTCCTTAAACTGTACAACTGCTTAAAGGAGAGCAGAGATGTAAAGATTTGAAGCTTCTATTTAAGTGCAGGAATGTGCAGCACTGATGGAGCTCCTTGGCTTGTGATCCAGCTTTTCACCTGGTTTTGATGCACTGCTGCTCTTGACTGTAGCTTCCCCTGGGTTGCCCCTGGCTCTTGTGTGGCCTGGCTCAGCAGTAGCTGGACAGAGACAGGGAAAGCCTGTGCTCTTGGGGTCCATGTTGTGTGGAAGGTGAATAGCACAGAGTTCTTGGGGATTTGTTTAGGAATGATGTTGGTACAGGCAGAGTTTTCAGATGTTCTTGCTGTGGGTCTATAGTAAACTTTTACTGAGTGTTGGCAAATGTCTGGTTTTGGGTTTATGACTTACCTAGAATTTGTCATTTTTTCCTTCTCAGCAGCAGAGGGCACCTGTGAACACAATAATGTCATGTGTTCAGTAAATAACATTCTTCTGTTCTGCAGTGGTATATCTGAGACCAATGCCAGTCTTTGATATAATCTTAAATGCTTCTTACAAGAACTTGAAAATACCCAACTTCCACATTATTTCAAGTCCTTGCTGTTGTGACACCCCCCCTAGTTCTACTTGTAATTTGTTTGCAGCATTAAAATGTTTGAAATGTCAGCCCTGGGCCTGGAAAGTAGAGGGCTGTTAAGAACCTGTAATAGCAATACACAGCTCATTTGTCCAGCAGTGCTCTGTGAAGGCACATGATACTGCTGGGATGGAGCTCAGTCTCCAGTTACAGGAAGGGATAAGATCTCAGAGCTCACGGGATGTTCCACTGAGTTCTGGGGAGGCTGCAGAGCTTTATTTTAGTTTCCTTCCTTGCCTCTCTCTCTGGGAATGTCAGTTTTCTTTATGTATTACAGGCTATTAATGAAATTTTTGGGAGTAAAACATGACTAGTGTATTTTGACTTACTATAGGAATGGAAGAGCTTTGGCATAAGCTTTCTGGAGGAATAATTCTTGGTGTAACTTATTTATTAAATAATGTGAAAAACACAATGTCTTCATGACTGAAGTGCTTTCTGATGGAGGTTGTAGGCTGTGGGAGTTGAAAGACTTGGCTCCTTTTCTGGATTTGCCTAGTGCTAAAGTACAACCAAGATAACAAATTGCCTTTGACAACACAACAGATATATCTACATACATGAGTTTATCAAACCTGAGCTTTGTGCACAAGATACATTACATTTGGAGGAAACAACATTTGTGAAAGAAACTTAAACAAACCAACCCCAAACAGGTATAATCCTAAGAAACAGCGCTTGGGTTTTGGAGCTGTAAATGTGACACACCTCCTGGGATGATATTTCCCATGTCAGGTGACCCTGTGCAGCTATTGCTTGCTGACAGTTTTATTTGGGTTATGAGACAAACCCTTTGGAAGCTGACCTAAAAACATTTGTTTTTCTCAGAAGCTAAACAGAACCATTGCTTCCATTGGCTTCAAGAGAAAATGCAAGACCAGGTTTTGTTGTGAATGTTCTGCAGATGTTATTTGATATTTGATTTTCCTCTGAGCTCTCAGGACACCAGCATTGCTGTAATGTATACCCAGGCAGAATGCCACTCATGGATAATCTGAAGGTATCCAATATCTGAGATATCTCTGCTCATGGGATATCATGCAGCTTACGTGGATCTGTAGTTAACAGGAAGATTCTGATGTGAACTTTCAGCTGTGAAGTTTAACAGAAACAGAAACTTTCCAGAAAGTTGTTTTGAATTTGATTTGTGTATCTGCACAGGTGGTGATGTGAATAACTAAACTGATGTGAAACTGCTCTGTCATAATGCTGCTTCTAGGGATGGCTCAGCTGGTGTTTGTTTCAAGGAATACAAGAAAGGTTTTCCATAGATCCTGCAAAGAAGTTGAAAAGTTCAGGTTTGTTCACTGGGGATCTGGATTGTTCCTACTTCATTTTCACAGACTGACAACAGAAGAACTAATCTGATTTCTAGCAAGGGAGGATGACTTGAGTTCTTGTTTTTCTTGATTAGCAGATGTGGAACTGAACAGTTTGCTAGTGTGTTCCCTGTGTGGATGTTCCTCATCTCTGATGATGTCCTTCATTATCTCAGATTTGTTTGCCAGGCAGATTCCTCCTGCTCTTTGCTACACTGTGCCTCAGGTATCAGTCACTACACCTGAAAAATCCTTCTGTGAGAAGTGTGAGTATCAGGGAGTGCTGGCAAGCGAGGCTTTCCTCCTGACTGCATTTCCCAGTGCCTTTCCTGGCTGCCCGATGCTGTTCCCAGAGACCTGCAGTCTGTGTGGTTTCAGGAGCCAGCAGCCCACTAGATGGTGCAGGGGGACAGCTGGCTCCAGAGCAGGCACCGAGCCCAGCTGCAGGACTCAAGGCTAAAATAAAATGGAGCAGGAAATTAGAGCAGTGATTGCCCTGCTTTAAGCTTAGCTGTTAATATACCTGAGCAAAAGCGATCAGAAAAGCTTGAAATCCATTGGTGTGTAATTAACTGCTCATGTGTGGTTTTAAATTAAGGCAGTATTGTAGTTTGTGCTGGAGTTTGATTGTTATAAGTGGTTCTGTTGGTCAAAAATATTGCAGTAATTAAGAAAATTACTTTAAATGCCTCTTAGAATATGACATTCCTGAGTTTTCACTGGATTTTAAAACAAATCTAGTCTGCTAAAACTTCTGTGCCCACACTGACTTTATGTGGATTTTTCTCAGATAAGGACTTGCTTCAACAGCCAAGTGTATAAATGGAGCATCACACTCTTTGCAAAGCAGTCAGTCAAAGGTTTTCTCAGTGAAACACTTCTTTGTGCACAGATGGGACAATAAGTTGGATTTTTGACTTGATTTTGTGTAGAAGTTTCTTGTATATATTCTTGATTGGGTGAGTTTCAGCCTACATGAGGGATATCCTGGCATGTGGATGTCAGTATATTAAATGTCAGCAGAATATTTAAAAGGGGTTTGGTTTTTTTTTAAAGTTTTGTGTCAGATTTTTGGTAACAAATTGCAGTGATTTTGTGTGCCTGAGACACAGTGCAAAGTTGAACAGTCCAGAAGTGTAGGGGTAAGACCATTGCTGCTGCATGTGTTGATATTTGCTATCAACAGAGCATTCTTGACAGCTAAATTATCTTCATAATTTTAAGTGCCCTACTTATTAAACTGAGATCTAGACCTGTAGTTCACAGTGTAAGAGCTACTTGAAGATGTTGGTGTTGTCAAGGGGTTGAATTTTTTGCTTGTTTTACAAACCAGTTCTCTGTGCTGGTTTGATTTGCAGGTCTTACCACTTTGAGGTTAAACACTTGTTTGATAGCTCAGCCCTCTTTTCAGTCCATGAGTGATGTTGTGTTCTTTGGCAACTACTTAGGAGGTCATGAGGTCCTTCTGGATCTACATCTTAACTTTGGTGTGGGACCTGCATTAAAGAATAGAGCCAGATGAAAGCTGTCCACAGAGAGTCTTCAGACAGTCCTGGTGCCAGGAAAGGCTCGTTGCTGAGCTGGATCTCTGTCCTGGCTTGTGTAGGAGGAACTTGTAATTCCTCTTGAAGGCATCACACTGGTTGGATTTGCCATTCTAGCAGGTCTGTTTCTCTTTCTCCCCCTCAGGCTTATCAGGAGTTTGAGGCAGAGGACAACATACAGATGAAGGGTGTTCCAAACTTGGTAAAAGCCATCAGACTTGGGAGGTAAGCTCTGACTTTCAAACAGGCAGGGTGGGCAGCTTGGCTGCCTAATTCCTCATAATGCTGTCAGGAGACAGAAACTCCAGTTTCTCTAGTTTATTAGTATATTTAATCTCCCATTTTTTTAGGCTTAATTGGTTTTCTGTGAGAGAACTTTGATCAAGATTGGTATCTCAGGTCATTAAAGGTTCAGAACACTGACAGTGCTGGAGAAGTTTGCACTAGGCCTTGGGTTTGAGTTTGTGGTGATGTTCCAGGGGGATGCCTTCTCATCAGCCTAAAAGCACTAGAATATTTGCATTTTACACTCATAATTATGATGCTTGAAGACCTTTATATTTTTTTTCCACATAGGCTTCTAAGAGTAAATACTGCAACTTTTTTGTTGCATGTTACATTTTGCATGTGTATTACCTTAATGTAATCTTGCAGTGTAAGATCTTCCTTGATGTAACAAGGCTTTGTAAAGAGACATTGCAACAGAGACAATGGATACTTTTGCTTTTAGGATATATATAATCAAACTAATTTTATCATCCACCCATAAGAATTTGACATCTTAGTGGAAAAAAGTCTGAGACTGAAATATCAGAGGAACATTTTGTGTTGTTACTTAAGTCAAACTGATAGGAACTGTGTCTGGTTGGCACTTGGCAGGCCCAGCAGGCAGCACACAGCTCCATTCCCCTTGGGGTGTTATCAGGGCCAGACTTCCACTCCTTTGTATGTTATAGAACTGGCAACAATTCAGTTTAAAATGTGTTTCTGGGTGCCAGTGAAAGACATTTTCCCCTCCTATTTAGTTTCCCGTTGCTGCTGATAGGAATGTTCCTTTAACAGTGACTTAAGTTTCTCCAAGTTTTTGGGGTGAGAATCTAGTGATCTTCCTCAAAATTCTTCTGACTCTGTGTTAAGTCACTGGTGATCTCTGATCCTTGGGGACTATCTGATCTCTTGCACAGTGTTTAATTGGGAAAAAAGTGCATTCTGTTGGTTGTTTTGGCAAGATCTTGCCTTGATGGGAGGCATATTTTGGGTAGAATAGATTTCTGGTGCTGTGTCTCATCCTTCTGGTGTTTGAAAAACCAGTTCTGAGGACTGCTGATGCAGTGTCTGTTGAGGGATGTAACTTAGTGTACATCCTCTTCTGGCTGAAACTTCCAGCTCTAGGAGTGTAATGTATTGCACAGCTGGAAATGTCTTCCAGAAGAAAGTGCTTAATGTCAGTTGTATCATCTTCTGGGCCCTTAATAGTTTTAACCTTTGTACCTAATGAAAACAGTGGTCAGATGGAGATATCCCCTTTACTGTGCAGCATCACTAGCTATGTACATTTGTCTTCAATGTCTTGATTCAGTGAACTATTTATTGTAACTGGGCCATTAAAATTTTAAAACATTGTAAAGCATTTATTTCTTCACAGATGGAGAAAGTGATGTGCTTCTTTATGGAACCTCAACCCCTGTGCAAGCATGTGTTGTATCCATAACAGTGGGAAATGCTTTTGTGGAGTTACTGAAGGCTGGTTTTGGGCAGCTGCAAAGAAGGGTGTTGGTAGCACCTGATGTGGTGTTAATCTTCATTAAATGTACTGTTGAGTACTTTCCCAGAATCCACTTGCAGAATTCATCCCTGGAGTTGGCTGCAGTGTCTAGACACAAACTCACTGAACAGTGTTGGTGCATCAGCCTGGTTTGTGTGGGAGCTCCAGGCGAGGCCAGATTGAGCCATGACTTCACCACCCAGAGCAGAGCAGAGCAGCAGGGAGGCTCCTTGGACTGTGTTTGCTGCCAAGGGGGCTGGTTTCAGCAAACACGGGGCCCATCAGTCGTGCAGTTTGCACTATCTGAGCTCCTGTTTTCCCAAAGCAGGTTTAGCACAGTGGAAATGTTACAAGGGAGCTGTGGTACACAGCCTGGCATGGTGTGCTCATGTGGGAGCTGCTGAGTATCTCTGATGGGCAGCTGTTTAACATCTCATTACTCATGACTAGGATGTCAATCAGGCAAAGATAGTGGATAAAATATGATCTGTTGGATCATAGCTTTGTTCATTGTAAGTTCTGACTCTTGTTTCTATAGTCTCTTACCAAAAGCTTCCATAAAACTGCACTTCAGGTGTACAAGGAGGCTTAAAACACCTTGTGCTTCATAACAATAAACTGAACTCTTCTATCCAGTAGTGTTCTGCATCACCTAAATATCTATTTTTTAGATGCATGCATTATGCTGTAAAAGGCATTTTTCTGTGTTATGTTACAGGTACTTGTGTCTCCCCTGCTGCTATTTGATCCGAAGAGCTTTTGTTCCGTTCGATAACAGGGCAGAAATGGAAGCATTCTATCTGGCAGTGTTATAAATAATACTTGATGTAATATTTTAGCCAGATATTTATAAGTGGACTGCAAGAGGTTATGTCAAGAAACTTAATGTTCTTATAAGAGCAGGATTAGATCAGGAGTTCAAAATGTTTATACAGATCTGAGTGAGTAGAAAGTTATGTAGTTTGGTACCAGCTTTTGATTTGGGCAAAAACTTGCTGTGCCAAGTTTTGTTGGCACAAATAAAATAAATGCTGTGCCAAAATACAGATATGTAGATCAAAAAGAAATGGTATATTGAGAATTAATTTTCAGGAGACCCAGCTGACAATGTGAAAATATGCAGATGGCAGAGAATATCTTAGCATTTTTCAGCTAATGTGTGTCTGGCAATGACTCTCTGGAAACATGGGACTTTCCCAGGGGTATTTAAACTTGGCAAGTAGAGTAAGCTCAGTTACACAATTTGATACACTTACTTATGTCACATAAATATTGTATTCAAAAATACCTGAATAAAAAGGTGGAATTCACATCTAAGCAGCAAAAATGCTTAGTGGTTTTTGCTGTCTAAAGTTCTCCAAATTCTGCTAGATGTATTTTTAATTTTTTGGAATAACTACAGAAGTATTCAGATGTTTTCTCTCTTTATATCGATTCCCTTAGTGCTCTGTGAAGTGAGTGAATGCCAGCAGAAACCTTAATTTCTATACCACATAGGGCTTGAACCTGTTTTAACAAATACCTTGCCTATGTTTGTGCTGATTAAACACCTCTGGAAGTTATGTGGATGTGTTTTAGAGATGTAGGACCATAGCTGGAACCCATGGCTTCATCTGGGATTAAGTGATTCTTCCTGCAGTTTCCATGTGAGACAATCTGGACTGGGGTGAGCAGTGAGCTGGCCTTGAGCAGAAAACTCCCCTCTCACTGGCCTAGTAATCAGCAGGGGGAAATAGGACTTGGGCTCTTTAGGGGAATGCAAATTGCAAGATTGTGCTGCTGTTGATGTACTCAGCTCAGTGATAAGAGTTTAGAAACACAAACACTGACATACTTTTTATCCTGCTTTGCGCCTTCACTACTAGGAATACTCTGATCTGCTTGCTTTGTCCCAGGCAAGTCAGTCTCACGTAGCAGAAATCTGAATTTAGCTTTAATTCTTTTTTTTTCCTCCTTCCAGTTAGCAGACTTGAGGAGCGGGAGGCAGAACTCAAGAAGGAATACAATGCACTTCATTCAAGACATACAGAGGTAGGTGGTTACACCAAGATGATTTTGGGGTATATGTAAAGATGTAGATCTGTGGAAAACCTTGTGTTGTAAGCAGTTGGGAAATTATTGAATATTTTGGTTTCTACACTGAATTGTAACCAGGCTTCATTTGGTGATGTAGTTTTCCTCATTCACGTCTGTGTCTATTTCTCAATGTTTGATGACACATCCATCATTTTTATAGCTTTGTCAGATCTAAGTTTTAGAAAGGAATTTTTTCTACCATATTTCAAAGGCAATTCTTTGAAACACACTAATAAGCTTCAAAGAAATAGAAATAAAATTACATTTTCGAACTCTTTCCATCAATTTTCTGTGTTGGTTTTATTTATACCATTGAAGGAACAAATCCTTTTGAAACCTGGCCTACTGGGATTTGTGAGTTGGTCAATATCCAACTTCCTTTCAGCATTTAGGTTTATCAGCTTTATATTTCTATCAAATACTTGTTTCTTAAACTTTTTTCTTCCATTCTTCTTCTTAAACTTCATTTCTTAGTGAAATGGCAATTGTTTTTCTTTCAATTGACCAAATAATGAACAGAGCATTTATAAAGATTTTTATTTTTTTAAATTTAACTCTAAGATAAATACTTTGACAGATATCACATTAAAGATGCAATGTGACTGCATTTTGTGCAATCTTAATTTCTCTCTTCTGTCTTCATTGTTTCCTTCCACCTCCCACTCCCCCTTATTGTTTATTTTACTGATGAATATTTCAGAGTTGGATGTCTTTCTCTTCCAACTCCTGATCTGAGGTTCTGTACTCCTTCCCTGTCCCCACCTTTCAGCCTTCCCTACCAGTCTGTGGCTGCCTTTGCTGGAGCTCACTGCCCAGCAAAGGTGCTGGCTCAGCACCCCAGGGAATGTCACCCATTTTCAGTCCCAGTGGACCAAGACCTATTGAAACTGTGTCACCTTGGGGAGTTCCACCAGGGATGAGAAGCAGAGAGCTGAATCAATCCCTCTCTGCAGTGTGTGTGTGTTGTGGTGAGAGCTGGGAGTTCTCCTTGGGAGTTCAGCCTGCCAGACACAGGGTCTGCATTGCAGTTCCAGCACCAGCCTGCCCAGCAATGAGGTGTCTGCAGCTGCAGAGACAGCCGGGCTGCCCTGGCTGGGGAGAGCTCTGGGGACAGGCTTTGCCCTCCCTCACCCTTCTGTTAAATCAGTGTCTGTCTCACTGCTCTCTGGAGGGGGAGCTGGGCTGGCTGCTGTGGGTGCAGGATATCCCATTAAGCCTCCTTGCCACTAAGACTGTACTTGGGCTAACTGGCTTGATTTGAAATGGATTAGGGTATGAGAACCTGAGCAGTTGAGATGGCAGATTGGAAGGTGAGGTCTAGCAGGTAGTGAAGAGGATAAAATGGTCAAAACAGAATGGATGGAACAGCCTGAACATGTTCAGACTTCTGTGTTCTGGTTCCTTGTCTTTCCTGTGCTTGCAGTGGGTTTTGCTCTTGTGCTGATCATACTCCACTCTGACACTCAGATGAGTGACAAAGCAGTGTGCTGGAGTTCCTGAGGTGGAACTTCTGGAACCTAGCTATGCAAAGTCTTGTTTCCATCTTTCTCTGACTGTAAAGGACCAGATGCAGGAAGCAATCATACAGCCAAGGACAGTGTGCTGGAAAGCAGAATAGCTAACAGTGGTCTAACACAAAGGTCTTCAAATCTTTGCTCTTTGACTTAGAATTCTGTCTTGCCTCTTGTATCTCAAATACTGTTCTGTTTAATAGAATCTGGCTTGTTTTCATGCCTGGATTAAAGCAGGCCTGTCTGCTCTTTGTACCTGTGAGGGCTTTCTTGCCTTTGTTGCTGAGATATTGCATTGCTGCTGGTACCTCTTTCAGAGCAAACCATTCAGGGTGATTTTGCCTGCTGAGTAGGAGGTAAAGGAACTTACTTTCTATTTTCTGCAGAGCTAAGGGGCAAAACTTCATAACTGTGGTACTGGCTTATTAAAAACTTGATTAAGCTTTTATGTTTATTACTCAGTTGGGAAACTGAGGCAAAGCAATACTTGAGATCTGCTGGAAAATCAACTAATACCTGTGGCTTCTCACTGCACAGGTGTCCAAAATAAGTCTCTTTTTTCTCTATTCAATGAAATTATTATTTTTCTCCTATGGGAAACACCAGGCTGAGGTGGTTCGATATCTTTCCCTGACACACAGAATATGGGCTTAGTTTAATGAAGCATAATTGGGTCATGGAAGTTTCTCAGTGTTCTGCATTGATACAATGTGACAGAACAGTGATCCTGGCTCTGGCATTGGAAATGGACTTTGTCAGGTTCATTAGGATAAACATATCCCCAGCAGGTCCCTGGGCAGGGGGCAGAAAGAGAAGGCTGGTGGAGGTGTCTATTTACAATTATAGCTAAGCATGGACAGCTGTCACATTGTCTGTGAGATTAGGCTTTGGATATCAATTCAAGCAAATAGTTTTTCTAAAGCCTTATGCTGAGCATTAACAGCTTGATCTATAAACCTGGATTTAACATCTTTACATACTAGTGTATCTGTCAGCAACACAATCTTGTGCGTGGATGAAGATGCATCAAGCTCTCCAGTGGGAATGGTGCTTTTACTTGGGTGAGACACTCACCACAAACCCTGAAAGGAAAAAAGGTACTTACATGGCAGTATGTTTAGGACTTTGATACTGAATCAAGGAGATTCTAGAAATATCTGTTATCTCAATAAATCTAGATTATGTTGGACAGAGAAAGATCTATATACACACAGTTGGGTGCACATTCCCAAAGGGAGGAGCTGCTTGTGCCTGGCCTGATTGGATCTGCAGGATAAGCAGCGAGGGCTGTGGCACTGAGCTTGGTCTGACAGCCAAAGAATTACTGAGACCTGTCTGGGGGAGCTAAAGCAGTGACACAAAAAGGAAGGAGGAGCAAAAGGGCAAGGAAGGTATAAAGGAGATGCTCTCAACCTGGTTAAGGCAGAGGTGCAGGTAACAACATCCCCAACATGGCATATCCACATATGTTTGTGACAAGTGTCAGGCTTGTATACATTGGGAGTGGTTGTGTTTGTAAGGGTAAAAATTGAAATGAGTGCCAGGATGTTCATTGTCTTTTACTGAGTGCTGAAGTTTAAGATGTAGATAAACCTTGTAAGACTTCTGCAGTTATAAAACTTGTCACCTGCCATATGAGGAAACAATCTGAATATTTTTATGAAGTGGAAAGACATTGCATTCAAAGGGAAAATGGATTTCATGTTCATGCTGTAATGTGTTCAAAAGCGTGTTGTAGTTGGTTTGAACATGTGCCTTAAAATCATTAACACCTGAACTGTGAAATGCTGTTAACTAAGGTGATTCTTCCTAGTTCCAAGTTTATTTTTAATCCTTCCAGCTAATGGTAATGTGTTTAATTACAGTGCTGGAGTGCTCTGTGTTTGTGAAGTATGTTCCTTAGAACAACTTGTTGTATTCCAAGTACTTGTGGACTTCATGGGCAGCAGAGCAAATTGGCCATAGTGAAAGGTTATGGATGATTAAATATTGACTGCAGCTTGTATTAAGGATGGGTAGGCATAGTCAATTATTTATCATCTGTCCTTCAGCATAACGTCAGTAAAAATTGTGCTGAGTGGAGAGCAATTCAATCCATTTAAGTCTATTTTTAAATTGTCAGTAATATTAAAACCTTTTTATTTCAACAGCTGAATAATCTCAAAACAGCAGAACTTCTAATCAGATTTTGAGCCCTGAGAATTCTAGTGCATTAATTCATTACACGTTTTTGGATCAGAATGGCACTTCATGGATATGCCAAGACTTGAGGGTCATTTAGATTGAAAAGATTTTTGAATGTCATCTGGTTCAAATCCCAGTGGTTTTGGAGTGAGTCTTCAAAGTTTTATTGTAGATGAGCAGTTAGAGTAGGCTTGCTTCCCAAGAAGCTGCAGTATTTAGTACTTTAACCTTCAGATTAAGTTTGTGGAAGCTGGAAATTCACCCACCATTTCTTATGAGTCCACAGCACCAGCTGTGGAGCTCCCCATCCCATGGGGAGAGAGGGTGAGGAACTCTTTTCCATGTGGATGCTATTCCAGTGTTGTCAACTTTTGTCCTTGGGACCCTGGGTTGAGGCAGAGAGTGGGCTTTGCATGGTGGTACCACTGTTGTGATTTTTTGGACACCACAGGCACATACAGCCTTGATCTGTGGAGAAATTGCTGTGCAGCACTGCACATATACATAGAACCTTAGAATTCTGTGAATCTTAACTTGCCATGCAGCACTGCACATTTTGGTTTTCATTTTGTTTTTGAGTTCCTGTGTTTTATATGCATTGTGCTGAAGTATGTGATCTACAGATTTGCTTATTTTATTATCAGTATCATTTTCAGCTGCAGAACAATATGAACTGAACAGTCCTTTAAATTGACCTGCCCTTCAGCCTCTGTGGATAATAATGTGATGAGACATTTCAGTAAACAAAAGAACAGACTGAGAGGAGGGAAGGGAGGAGGTTAAAACCATCCTTTGCAGAATATGAAAGTTGTGTGGGTTTTTCTGACCCTCCTCTTTTTTCCCATGTGTTAGCAGTTCCCTGGAGTGGTACTAGACACTCATCTTCTGTTTACTGGCTGAAAATACAACAGTAGTGCTGTTTAAAATTTTACATTGAGGAACCAATTGGTGTGGTGCAAATGGGAGCATTTGTAGGCAGAGCAGCAATGTCTTCCTCCTGTGATGAGGGAATACATGAACAGGATACAGAATGGTCTAATGTGCATTTCAAAGTTATATACTCTCGGGGTTCCCCCCACCCTGGAATTTCTAAACTGCCTGCATTATAATAAGTTTGTGTAAAACTATGCAAAGGAACAATTGGAACACCTAGTTCTGGATGCTTGGTTAAAGTGGAAAAAACCAAATGTGGACAGTTGAAGGTGGAGCTTTCAGTCCTTTTGTTTGCCTCTGCGTGTGAGCAAGCATTAAAAATCAGAAAACAAATGGGATGGTCTGGTGAAACACTGCGTTTTATTGGAGGATAAATGTTGTAAGCTTTTGACAGCAGTCCAAGTTTATTATATAATGTTTCTCTGAAAATAGCATGATCTTTTTCTCTGGTCTGAATGATATTTATTAGTTCAGGTGAATGCTGGAGAAACCAACGTCTGTATGTAACCAGCACTTAACATGAATTACTGATTTGTAGAATATCCATTAGTCAAGGATGTCTTAAGCCAGTTTGTTTGAACAGAAAAATCTGAAACTAAAAATATTTATTCCTATGTAGCTAATGCTGGCAAGCAGCACTTGAGAAGCTGCCACTAGCTGAGGTTGGTGGCATCTGAAGGTCAAACTTGGATACATCAAACCTGTCTTAAACGTAGGTTTGCAGTGCTGAGTTCAGTACTCACGTGTGCAGCTGCCCCCAAAAGAAAAGACTATATAAACAGGTTGTACAAATGCCTGGTGATGTCACTACTCTGAAGTGTTTGTATACCCTTTGTAGAATAGCTGAAGTTACAGTTTTTAAAAATCCTTTGTTTTTTTTTTCTAGAGGAAGCTGATAAGATATGACCTGAATATGTCTCAGGGAAAAAAAACTACATTAAATTCCTTTGCAGTACACCTGTGATTTTTCTTTCTTTATTGTTCCTAGAGCCCTATTCGCCTGTGAACGTGAATGTTGGAAGTGCTAAAAATACCAAATTGCACATAGGCTTCTCCTCAGGCTTTCCCAGTTTTAAGTTCAGAGCTGTGTGTCCAAAGGAAGCCCTTGGAATGATGCAGTGATACCTGCTCCTCCTCATGCAGGTCCTACAGCAGTTACACTCTGAGAGCAGCATCCTTTGGCCACGGGAGTCAGGACTCATTAAATAAGCCATGGCTTCAGGAGTACCATGTTGGCCTGTGCTTGTCTCTCGTGAGAGAGAGCAAACAGAGCTCATCTTGAATGCTAAAAATCCACAGCCACTCTGTCCTTTTAATGAGATGTCAGCCTAGATATTTTAAAACCAAACTTCCCTTGTAGAAAATACAGAAAGCTTAAGTTTATTTGTGTTTTAGAAGAAAAAGGAAGAAATGGGGGCTTCCTATTTCTGCCTGCAGAATTAATCTGATTATTAGCCAGCAGATTCATAGTGTTTAATATCTGAGGAGCACACTGTGTGATTTTCATTGTTCTTTGCAATCAGGCCTATAGTGCCTATTATGTATCATGTAAAAAATGCTAATATCTGCTGGACGTAGAGGTCTCAGACTCCAAAATGGATTTGAACATGGTACTTTTTTTCCAAACTCATGTTTGAAATATTGTCTTCACTTTCTTTACCCATAGGATGATCCCTGTGCATGAATGTACAAGGAAGTTTTCCAATATTTTTAATTTATTATGGACGTCTCTTCCAGTTTGTGGTTTTACACACCGTATAACTTTGCTTATTTTTTTATTTCTTTAGTGTCTCTAAGTGCTTTTACTATTTAGTATTACAGAGGGAGAATATATTGGTCAAGAACTATGCAGCTGTAGTACAAGTAAATGTTACTAAATATTTCTTGCTGTTTCTGTCCTTTTAAACAGATGATACACAATTATATGGAGCACTTGGAAAGAACCAAACTTCATCAGCTAATAGGGGGTGATCAGCTAGAATCCACAACACACAGTAGAATTAGGTAAGCTATTTATTGCTCTTTCACCCTGAAATGATAAAAAAAATTCCATTCATTTGTGTTTGCAAGACTTTGTTCTTTAATCCTACAACAACGGTTCGGCTGAATCAGGAAGATTTGTTGTGTGATTGGAATGTGCTAAGAGAACAGCGTAGAAATCCGTAGAAAGAGGCTTTTGCTGTTGTGCTGCTAAGCACTGAGATATACTTCGTGCATTAATTAGCCTTAAACAATTTCAGCTTTTTGGAGCGTTTGTGGTGGGGTAGGCAGGGAAAATGTCAGTGCCTGTCTGGGCACAGCCGCGGTCTGGCCGCGTCTTTGTGTGCGGGGCAGCGGAGGTGAGCGCGTGGTACCCGCTCATCCCCAGGGCTCCCTGGGAATAAATTCTGCACATTTGGGAGCTTTGGAGCCTTTGAATCCTTCGTGGAAGGAGGGAGAAGCACTCCTGGGCTGGCCGTGCCTCTGCGCTACTGCATCGATGCTGCGAGGAGCGGCGAGGGGGAGGAGGGCGGTGATGTCATTGCTCTGGAGCTGCTGCAGAAGAGTGGAACGCTGCTGCTGCTGCTGCTGATGGCATTGTTTTTGTGGTGGCTGCTGAATGACAGACTTTGCCTCCAAAGATCCCCCCTTGGCCCCTGCGTAGCCTTCTCGGAGCCGGCGTTCCACCATGCCAGCGCAGCGCCATGAATCCGGGCTGCATGCTGCTGTTTGTGTTTGGCTTCGTTGGCGGGGCGGTGGTCATTAACTCGGCCATCCTGGTGTCGCTCTCTGTTCTGCTGCTCGTGCACTTTTCCATTTCCACTGGGGTGCCAGCTCTGACACAGAACCTGCCAAGGATCCTCAGGTACTCTGACCCACTGAACCCTGTCTTCGTGTGCTCTCGCTGCTCCCCTGCTTTCTGTTCCCCTGCTTTTGCAAACGGGGACGAATTAGAGAAGTAAATGATATATAAATGTTAGGCTTTGTTGTAAATGTGTCTATGTATGGAGATACAATCTATTTTTCTTCCTTGCCTTTTATTTAAGGTCAGTTTATGTATCTCTTTGCTGTGCAAAGCTCTTAACATGCGATTATTGTAACCTGATGCATTGTTAATGTCAGGGATAAAAGCTCACGTTCAGTGTATTGGCAAGTACTTGGCTGATCTTATGTAGCATAAATGTATGCAGTCGGAGCCTTTGTACTATTAAACTGCACCTGTTTTAATCAAAAGGCTTATGTAAGATCAATTAGTTGATATTAAAACCACAGTAATTAGTTGATGGTGTTATTTTCAAAAAATATGATTATTGGTTTGTGGGGGAGAAGAAATCTTTCATTATTTAAGCATTAGAGCTCTTAAAGCCTATTCATTATTGTTCAGCCAAATGTTACCCTTTCCTCTGTTTCTGTACTTGTATGGCAAGTTGCCAGCTGTCTGTCCCCCCTTTCAGGTTATGTTCTGTTTGTCCTAAGTGCTTGGAGCAGTTATAGACAGAAATGCATTAAAATATTGTGGCCAAAAGTAGTCCTGACATGTTTTAATACTATACTTACAGATGGAAAACAGCTGGAAAAGTTTTAAAATGCAGCTTTCTGGCCTGAAAACTTGACATGTTTTACCTGTGGTTATAAATCTAATAGTAAATTTTATTTTAAATGGGAAAAATGCTAGAAATTAGTGTTCTCTGAACAGCTATGTGACTTTTTCCTCCTTCACACCTGGTGCATGTAGCCTTTGTATTGTAGTATGCTTTTAACTTGGGTCTGTGGGCACAGAAATGTTGTTCCAAAGGTTAAAGGCAATCAGTATGTGAAAGAAATACCAATTTATACCAGTAGCTGATAAAAAACTTGAATGACTATTTAAATATGAAGAAATAAAATAAATTTCAAGTGAAACCCTATAGATTGATCTAGTTAGTAAGGCTGTGTTTGTTTAGAAGAGGGGGAAAAACCCAAACCTAGAACAAGTATTTCCCTACTCTGAAACCAAACAAAACCAAAAGAGAAGTTCATGTTCAGTAACTTATAAGATATTTTTAAGTTTTAAAGAGTCAGATGGTTTAAGAAATAGATTATTTTTTGAAAAATATATATTTTTTTGTCTTGTGCTTTTGCTCCCCTGGAGTATTTAATGGATTTAAGGGGTTTGGGGAAGCTATGCTTTTTTCTGCCCTTCTAATTTGCTTTAGGAATTACATGATTTAGAATTCACTTTCTTGATCTTCATGCATTTAAAAAAAAGAGATTAAAAATCTAGGGTGAAGGAATCTAATTGTAGAAGAACTGTTTCTATTTTGTAGCTCTAGTCAGATTTTAGAACTGAGCACAAAAAAGTTCCTAAAGGTTCCTGTAAATGCTTCACTGCATCACTTCAAAATATTAGGTTAGGCCTTTCAAATACATGTTTCCTTTCTTCTCACTGGGACATTTTAATATATTTTTGGGCGCTGGGGAAGCAGAAGAGGTTCTTAGCTTTCTACTCAACAAGCAGTGAAATAAGTTGAAATTGTTTCAGTCTCATTTCAATTATTTCTTTTAATGCAGACACTCACATAATAAACCTTAATTTCTGAAATGAGCCTCTTTTGCAAACTTCATTTACTGTACAGCCTTGCAATGCACATGACCTCTCTTCCAACGCATCAAAATATGTGTATTATAAAATTTCTTTCAAACTAAATCTGATAAAAAAAAGCAATGTCAGGTATGAACTGCTTTGGTACCCATTTCGTATTCTCTCTTTTGAGGATTGCAAAGCAGATCAGCTTTGTGGCATGTCCTACAATAAGGAAATGTGCTGGAGCCTCTGCCTAAGGCCAGGCCCCTCACAATGCAGCTCTATCAGCTACTGAAGGGCAGCTTTTCTTCCTCCTTTTTGTTCCTGCACTTCTTGTCCAATGAAATGGCCTGTCTTTTGTTCCCCACGCCTGAGAGTTATGGGAAATCTAAAGCAAGGCAGTGTTACAATAGTGGGAATCCTTGGAATCCACTGTGGGGTTTCTCATTCCAGCAGTTGCAGATGCTGGAACATTGTCTGATGTTTTGAATTTTGTAACCCAGACTGATTTTGCTTTACTCACTTTGCCACCTGCTTTGTTGTGCTAAAACTACTTCACAATTAATGACTTAATTTGGAATAATATTTCTGAAAGGCCAAGATAGCTCCAATGTGAGAAAGAGTGGAACGCTTTTTTGTGACAAAGGTTTTTGTGACAAAGGAGCATCTTTGTGCACCTGGACTGGAAAGGTTCATGCCAATTAGAATTGTTTGCTGTTTGAACATTGTGACTTTGACAATGTAAAATTTACCAAAGGGAGTTTACTGATTAATTGGTAAATAAAATCCCTTCTTCACTAAGTTTTCTTCAAAGCAAATAAACAAAATCAAAAATATGTCCAAAAATGCTTAGCTTTTGCTTTTCAGCACTCCCTGCCCTATATTTGCATGTATTTTGTATGCAGATACTAATTCTGCCTAGGTTTTGTTTAATTCGTGAAGGGCCTTGTGAAAGAAAGCACATTTGGTTGTGACTTGACTTTTTATAATGCTAAAATGTGAAAACTATTCCATCACTTGTGCACACTTTTATCTTCTCCTTCTACTATACTTAAAGCTGTGCTAGTTGATTACAGTCATTTTTTTCTGCATTACATTGTTCTGCCTGAACAAACACTTTGCTTATCTCAGTTCTAGGCCTGGCTGATATTTTTCCTTTTCAGGGCTGGCCAAAGCATCCTGTGAATGGCATTGTACACAATGGTTTTGTCTCTTACTAGCAGGAAGAATGAATCCTCTTGTTCACTGAGAACACTACTGACCTGGGGATTTTTTGTTTCCTTTGGGGCTTACTACATAAACCTTTGGAATTTCCAAATGCTGTTTGCCATAGGGAAGTAGAAAGAGTGAAGGAAAATTTGGGATGAAATAATTTGTTTTGCTGGAACAAGGTTTTGTACAACTTTAGGGTGAAGTAGAGTGTTGAACTGATCTTGGGTAAAACAACACAATTTTTAGCTGAGCTAGTTGTAACATTGGTAATTCCATGACCCATTTCTTTTCTCTTACACAAATCCATGTCATTTCTGTGATCTGGGATAAAATACCCAATGATTTGAGAAGAGTTGCTTGAGGCTTACTGTTTACAATTTTGCAGATGCTTCAGTTGATGATTTAACTGTTCGCTGTTGTAGAAATTATGTGGTTATATCTTGGAGAAAAAGGTGCAAAATGGTATTTTTAATAGTGGCTGATGAAAACTATTTTCAATCTGAAGTAAGGAAACACTTTTGTCTTATACTTCTACTGGTGTTTCATTTCTGTGAAACTTCTGTTTGCTACAGATTAGATGCAGTGTAAATCAATAACTGCTATTTAAAGCCATGGAATTGACTTGGCAATTGTGAAATGAGGAATTACTGGGTGCTGTGGCACAATTTGGGTGTGCTGCATTGCACACTTAATGGAGTCTGGATCTTTGAACCTGGAATTTCACCACTTCCCTGCTGATTTCAGAGGCCTGCAGGAAAATAAACTGTGAGACATCTGAGATGGCTGATGAGCCCTGCCTGTCTTTCCAACAGGAAGGAACGTCCAATATCCCTGGGCATCTTCCCATTACCTGCAGGAGATGCTCTCCTCACACCCGAGGCTCAGAGGGAGGCGGCGGAAACGCCGGCAGCAGAGCACTGGAAATTCCATGAGCTGAGCCAGCCACGGTCCCACACCAGCCTCAAGGTGAGCACAGCCTGGCAGGAAAAACTCCCATAACAGATGGTAGATCTTTAGGAGGATGAAAAAAAATCAAATCCAATTTGAAAGAGAGGAGGTAGACCCCTAAAACCTCTCTGTATAAGCCAAGTGCGTTGCTTACTCCTGTGAGCTTTGAGGGAACTTTCTTTGTACAAGAAACAAAGTTTTGGGGGCATTTTCCAAATGAGTGATAATACAAGTTAGTTCTCCTCTTATTCTCAGCAGTGGGTCTTTTCTTTCTAAGTACCCCGTCTAAAGTTTCCAACTTGTTTTTCCACACTAGATATGTTAGTAGGTAGTGGGAATAATTAGCTTTATTAATGCTGCTTTAGAAGAAAAGCTTTGGTTGCTGCACAGGCAGTGCTCTTCATGCAACCTCTGCCTACTGCCAGGTGTATGGTGCAGGTGTACCACAGAGCTGAGAATGACCTAACTTTCCTAAATTAGTCTGTGATCATGATTTCCCTTACTTGGCTATAATTGGCTATAATTGGCTATAATTCCTGCAATTGTTCTATCTTCCAACTGTGAGAGGTGGGATAAAACAATCTGTAGGAGTGGAGGAATAGGGGAGTAGTGGTAGAGTGTGGTGAGTCTGGCACTCTAGGGTGCACTCACAGCACAGCAGGAGGAAGATCTGCAGGGTGAAGAACTCCAGAATGTGTAAATCCTCCCAATATATATTTCTTGATGAGGTTTTTTGGAAGCCTATGGATGTGCTGTTATTTTTGAAGGACACAGCTGAGAGGCGTTTCCTATTAAGTGAACCTAGCAGGGGAATATTAACTGATCAGAACTACAAAAACTAATTGGAGGTAATAGGAATCCATTTATTTATCATGGAGGTTAACCACAAAAACTATTTGGAGATAATAGGAATTCATTTATTTATCATGGAGGTCATAAGGAGATAATAGGAAGACTAAGTAGTGGTTGAATTGTAGGGATATCAAAGTGACAATGTGAGTTTGCTACTAAAATATTGTCACTTAAAAAGAATGCTAGTCAGGAGGTTGAATCTTGAATATGTCCAATTCCCTTTGTCTTTTGCTATTAACATCATTAAATTGGTAGATTTTAGGAAAGCTGACTGAAATATAACTTATGTACAATAAATACAAGTTATGACTAAGAGTAGGTGGAGATGAGGTGGAAAGGGAAGCTTCTGATTCCGTCTTTCCCCTCAGAAAAGTGGCTATCTCCTTTTGTCAAAAAAGGCTTCTTGGTGTATTCTTCTAAAAATAATGCACTGCTAAAATGAGAATTCACAAAATAGTACAAACTGAAGTTACTCATATCTATTTATCCAGAATAAGTTCCCGGAGTCCAAAGCAACATCTGTACTTTGTAGCTGTGAATGTAAAGTACTTCTGAAGTCAGTCTGTTGAATAGCAGGATATATTGAAGTCAAAACCAGCATTTGAAACTTTTTTCTTTAATACTTTCCTTCTGAATATCTTTAACATCGGTACAAGGCACAAACAAGATTCCGTGGCTTTCTAGCATCTGTTTTCCATTCATGCCTAAACCTTTCATTTATGGTCAGTGTTTCTTCCAAAAGTGTCACAAAGAGGAGGTGGCAGAGATGAAAAAATCTGAGTATTCTGTAGCTTGTGCAATAGTGACGTTGCTGGATGTCATTGCAAGATGTAAACAGTTATGTACCAGTGATTCTTCTCATTCCTGCCCAGCATTGCTGAAGAGCTACTCCTTCAGATTTAATTATTGGATTTTTAAACTAATTTTTTTTCTTTTTTGGCAACACGACCAAAAAAAGTCAATTTTGCTAAGTCAACGCAACACTGACTTTCAGATGTTTAGGCTTTGAGATATTCCAGTTAATTCAGTGTCACTTAATGAAATTGCTTTTGCTTTTCTTTATTTCTAGAACAAATATTTGCAATAGTTTAATCTGTGTGGTTTCCAAGAGTAAGCTAAAAAATACCATGAAGTCAGAAATATAAAATAGATGGGATGATTTGAAATTCCCTTAGGGAGAGGACCATTCATTCTATTCTTTGTTTTTTGTCGTGCTATTGTCAAGCACTTTTCCTTGAGCTGTGTGTGTGAAAGTCAGTGATCAGTTTGTGCTGCATCAGTTAGTGGATGCTCTTGGAATACAAAGATGTAGAAATGTTTAACCAGAGCCAACAGCTCTGCTGAGGTTTTATTCCTCGTTTGTGTGAGCTCTGGATGCCCTTGGTAAGAGGCACCACTTCCTCCCTTCTGTATCTGCTCGCTCAAGTATGAACCATTAACCAGTGCCTCAACTTCACCCATTCAAAAGGCCACTGGGTAAATTGCAAAGGTTTTTTATTTTCTTTTATTCCTTTAGAGGTGTCTGTACTTCTGAATACTTTTGACAAAAAATCAAATATTAATAATTGGTTATTTGGCAATTTACTATAAAATGTTGAGAACTGTTAGTAATCGATAGGCAATTGGTGATGTATTTTGTTTCTAGGTCTTGCAAATGCAATGTGGAGATGTTATTATAGGATGCAAGTTTTAAATTAATGCTGATATACATAAATGTGTTTTGCTCCCCGTCTCCACACAAAATTTTTACTTTAGTAAGTTCCAGAAGGAGAAATCTGTAGGTTACAATTCATAGTAATCTTATGCTAAGTACAAGTGAGACAGTGTATATCTACATGCAGATCTCTTCTGTATTTTTTTTTAAAATAACCTTAAAGTTCAGTTTCATTTCCTCCTCAAAAAGGCGCACAGTGAATTTCTGCTTTGCAAAATCTAAACTCATTTTGTTCTTGACAAGTTCTTTCACGTTCTCTTTAAAAAATGTCAGACTTGTCAGGAGCTTTTCTTTCACCTCTGATTCCCAAACAAACCCTACAAGAACTTTTTATAAGAAGTTACCTTTCATCCTGCCTTCTTTTTGCACACAGCAGCCTCAAGTTTCATCTTGATTTTCCCCAACAAGATTACTCTCATACTGTGTGCTAGAAACTTCTGGCCTAAGCAGGCAGACTTGTTTTCCTCTCTGCAGTGAGCTGTTGTTCACTGTCATGTGCTGCTTAAGGCATAGATCAGATATCTGATGTGGGTCTGGACATGAATGGGAGGTAAAATGTGGATGAAGGAGATGAGAGAGGAGCAAAAAAAGGGCTGTTGGTGTATTCAGGTTGTGTCACACACAATCCACTCTGCCCTTGCACCAAGTGCCTGATGCAGCTCTGTCTGGGTGATGCTCCCAATCTGGAGTCCAGCAGCTGGATTAAGTCCATAATTATTGCAATGCTTGTGGCACTGTAAATTGTAGCCAGGAATCAGCTTCTGAGGAGGAGCTGTTTGCTGCTGTTCCTTGCTTGGTCTGAAATCCTAACTGGACAGGCAGTTACTGCAGTTCCATGTCTCATTCCCAGTGTCAGCCAGCACTCACAGTTCAGATGGAAAGCACATGAAACCTGAGTGAAGTGCCCACAAGTATGGGAATGTTCAAGGCCAGGTTGGACAGGGCTTGAAGCAACATGGTTAGTGGAAAGAATCTCTGCTCACAGCAGGGGGTTGGAACAAAATGATCTTTAAGGTCCCTCCCAACATCATTCTGTGATTATGAGTCTGTGAATTACTACAGTTTTATGTAGTGAAATCCATGGCATTTTTGTGTAGCTATAGCTGCCTTGGCTAGAGTGAAACAGCCATAGGCTAAAGATGACTGTACTGGCTTAAAATATTCTTTTCATTAATCTGTCTTTACATTTGCATAATTTTCATAACAACATAGCAACATAAAATACAGTGATTTTGTAGTCTGTTCCTTAGTTTATATGCCCAGCTCTTCTAATAACACTTTGTGTTCATTTTTTACTGGTAATGGTGCAATTCCAGGATGAGCTCTCTGATGTTAGCCAAGCAGGCTCCAAGTGTACTACTCCAGCATCCACAGCTGCTTCAGATGTTCCTGTGCTGCCTGCTGAAACCCCTCAAAAGGAAAATGTTGAAGGGCTTGCAAAGGACACAGAGATGTCGAATGAGAAACTGGATGTAAGCAAGAATATTGAAGTACAGGTAGCTCAAGAGACAAGAAATGTGTGCACTGGTGAGCTGCTTTAACTTCTTAATGTAGGGTTTCTATGGACCTCATATTTGATCACTTATTAATTATCTTTTGTTGTGCCACAAATGAGAATGGGGTTTTTACTCAATACTTTAAGGAGTACAGAATATTGGTCAGAGATAAGTCTGTTGTTTATTGGTGACTTTGGTCCTTTTTTCTTCAGAATCAGGACATTTCTTTGGCAGTAGGAAAGGCACAAAGAGTCATGAGGTGTTGGACATCTTGGTTTCAAGTGCAGAAATAGTAGGAAATAACTGCTGTTGGATGGCTTGTGTTAAATTCAGAAGAGACCTAGAAATTCCAGTGTGTGCACTAGAGTATCAAAATCTATGGGCTTTTAATTTAATTACCTTGATAAGTGTGAACAGAAGTATCCTAAGTTGGTAGTTGATTAAGAACTACTACATGTAGTTAATATGTCATGATAATTTTGTTTATGGGCATGTACCACTTGCTTTGCCCCAGGGGGAAATGAAAATGAAGAAAAATCTGAAGTTCAGGCAATCATTGAGTCAACTCCAGAGTTGGATATGGATAAAGATCTCAGTGGATATAAGGGTTCCAGGTAAGTTGTGTGTTGTGATTTGAGAAAGAAGACAAGTTTTGTAAGGTTATTTAAAGATGCTATGTACAGGAATTTGCCTTTTTCCTATCTTTGTTTCATTCTTGTGATGAGGAGCATAAAATTACCCTGAATGGCGAATCTTAAGGATGTAAGAGCGTTGTGTGAAAGGAGCCCCATCTCTGACCAGAGTAATATTTTAACTTCCTACTATTCAGTTCTCTTGCATTCTTGTTATATTAAATGACTTCCAGTTTAGCTGAGCTGTCTGTGCTTCAGGCATTTGGGCTGACTAAGCCCTGACACAACTGAATTTCTATAGGCCAAAACCTGATATGCTTTAATTTATTAAAATCATGTCCAGTTCAGTATCTGCAACTGCTTCAAGTTTAGGATCTTGATGGCAAAGCAGTATTTGAAAATATAATCTGGAATTTGTAAGCCAACTGAAAGCTTGTAGGGTTTGTTTGAGGGAACAAATGAACTACTGGTAAAAAATCCAGAGAAAGCTCTTCTTTGTAGTGGGAGTGTTACCTCACAGCTTCTCCTGTCTTGTTTAATTCTCTGCCCAGCACTCCCACCAAAGGCATCAAGAACAAAGCATTTGACCGTAACACAGAGTCACTCTTTGAAGAGCTGTCATCTGCTGGTTCTGGCCTAATTGGAGATGTGGATGAAGGTGCAGATTTACTGGGTAAGAAAGGTTATTTAAAGATGCTGTATACAGCAATTTTCCTTTTTAGGAAGTGCTTAATTATTCTTGCTGGTTTTATTGTTAGGCTTCATTTGCATTAAAATTGTTTGAGTAGCATCCTAAGGTAGTCATTGGAATGCAAAACCAGAAGAAAGTGTTTGTTCTTTCTCTCTGTATAATGATCTTAATCTTTTGGGGCACTTCCTACACTGTTCTCCATTTCTCTCTGTATTTTCTCTTACATAAGGATTTTTATCCTAAGGAAGGATTTTTGTCTTGAACTAGTTTTAGATAGTTTTATTCAGGTCATGCCTAATCTGTAGTGGCCTGGCCTTATCACTTCCTTGGGGATTTTAATTTGAAGGAGAATTGCAGCAAATGAAATGGTGGTAATTTGAGTATCAAACTGTTAATTTATAGGGGAGGGGAAACCCACATTTCTCCTTCCACTAAGCAGCTTGTTGTTACTTTTAGGCTGACTGAAAAGAACTTGAGTTTTGAGTTGACCAAGATCAAAAAGGTCATCAGAAGAATAATCTTTCTATAAACAATATAGCAAGATATTTTTTGCTATATAATTGTTCAGGCCCCATTTTGAAATAATGGAAGCTGGTGCTATGGAATGTATAAAATGCAGATGCCATTCTCAGGTGCTTTCAAAATGGGTTGTGGGCAGACAATCAGCAGTTTGTTTGCTTCTGTACTCTGACCCTGCAAAAACACAGATTGTTAGGGCTGTTAAAACTCCTGTGTGCAATCTGGATTTCTGGTTGTTCAGTGTTCCTCCAGAAACTTATTTTACATCAAACAGATGTCATTTCTGCAGGTGTTACTCACTAGGAGTAATGAGCCTGTCTGCAGTCTGAGATGGTTTTCTTTGTTGTCACTGAGCAGTGAGGCTCTCCACATCCTTACTGCAACATATTCCATCCAAAACTCTTGGATGTCATTCCATTGTCACAGGGACAACTAATCACACATTCTGCATGCAAAAATACAGATACTGGAGAAGTATTAACATGGAGCAACATCCATCCCTTAGCTGTAAAAATCTGATTGAAGAAATCAAACTATTGTCAGGATGTCCTGATTCTAATGGTGTTTTTCATAAGCAAAAAATAATATACTTTTTAGTATAACTTATTAAAGGTTTGTCAGTAAGATTATTGCCATTTTCTGTAAGTCTGTTGCTGAAAACACCAGTGTGTGCAAACTAAGCCTAGGGTTTTACTTGCATTTGTTATGCAGAATGTGTTGGTCTGAAAATTTTATTTTAGAATTGTCATTTCATATTGAGGACAACCATAGTCCAAAACCTGAAAAACCACACTTGCATCCAGGATAGTCTGTGTGTTTGAAGCATTTGGACCTGTTCTAAGTGAGCATTAATCTTCATTATGGAGTTGTGTAAAAATAGTTAATTGGGATTCTCTAATCTGTTTTCTCTTGGGCTGCATACCCAGGGGAATATTCTGGTGTGTATGCTTCTTTTTTCAAAAAAATCTTTGAAATCTGTTGCTTCTCCAGTTAGGCATTCTTGGCTGCTGCTCTCATAAAATACATTCTCTGCATTTTTTCCCTGCTTGGTAACTTTTTTTTTGCTGTTGCACTTTGGCTTTCTAGTTTTTGTTCTTGCATTATAAAAGATCCTGAAAGCTGTTGGACGTGACCCTATGTACTTTTATCTGTGAATACTGAATATGTTTAAACAGCAATAGCAGCTTGAGTAAAACCTCTTGATGGCTGTAGTATAGGGGATTTCTCCAGATATTGATAAATTACCCATAGCTGACCTAAGTTACTTCAGTAAATGTTATTTCCTTTTAATCCAAAACCCGGAGAGGTAAATGTCAAAAGAGGGAACTTTGACTTGCATGTCTATTTATAGATGCCTTTTTTCTTTGTTATCCAAATATCTTTAAAGTCTTCCACTGCCAAAGTTGTTGAGAAGATTGTGTACCTAAAGTATTTTAAAAGGCCTCCACCATTAAGATACCTTTTTCATTCATTATGTTAATATTGAATTAACATAATTTCTGCTGTTATCTGTGTAGTAATTATTTTGCTGTACAAGATGCAAAATAATTATTTTCTCCTGAAATTACCTTTTCTAAAATTCTGAAAATTATATTAGTTATGCAAAAAATAGCGTGAGAAATTAATTTCCAGAAATTTAAGTAACACTAAAGTAGTTACTTGGAAAGTTATGTTCACTTTTTTTCCATAACAGCATATTAATTGGAAACTTCTGAATGGCTTAGAATTTCTTCCAAGGACTGTGCTTCTAAATTATTTCACAGAAAATGAGAGACTTTTATTAAGTTACTGATTTCTATAAGAACCTTAACCAATGGAAATGGTTGTGACAAACTTAAATTCTTCAACATCATTCTTCTGTATAAATCCTGCTTCTAATCACATCACATCCCACTTCATATTTTTGGTGGTGGCTTTGTTTTAATTCACTCTTCTTCCTAAATCTAAATCTTTTATTACTCCTCGCTCATACTACACCTCACATGAAATGTTTCTTGTTCTTGTTTTTGCTCTACATGGAATGCATGGGCTTTAAAGACCATAATTTCTTTGGTAAGGTATCATTTGTTCTGGGGAGATCTGCAGGGCTTTCACAACCTAAATTTTATATTCAGCATGTCTTGTGTCCATAGCTGATACACTTTGGTATCTAACATGGTGTAAATGACAGTCGATCATTTTAAACTTAATGTTTTGTGATCTAACACTTCTGCAACATGTGCTGTGTTTGGTTTTTGACTTAGTGCTGTAACATCATCTAAAAATAGAGTAGCAGCACTGGCCTGTGCTTAGTCAGGGATCTCTTTGGGCTTTAATTGAAGTCAGACTGGGAGAAGGTGGGGAGGAAAGCTAATTGTAGAAGGTAGGTTGGACCTGAAACTTCAGATAGCTCACAGTTCTTCTGGCAAGTTTGTCATACTTAAAATTCAGTTGACTTTAGGCAATGGCAAAATATCCATTTTATTTGCTAATTTCATGTGTCTGTTTCCTTTTGGAAAGGAATGGGGCGTGAGGTTGAAAACCTTATTTTGGAAAACACTCAGCTGCTGGAGACAAAGTAAGTGAGAATTGAAACTATACAAATGTGCTTTCAGTTCTAAGAGTTGTGGGGGTGTGAGTATTTTGAATTTGTAGGTGTGTTTTTCTGAGTTGGTTATTTCCTGTTATTTCATTATATCTTCAATATCCTGATACAGAATTGAAACTATACAAATGTTTCTTTCAGTTCTAAGAGTCATGGGGGTGTGAGTATTTAGAATTTGTAGGTGTGTTTTTCTGAGTTGGTCTTCTAGAAATTAGGGAGCTAAGAAGCAAAATCTGCTTTTATCCTTGTAAGGCTCCAAGAAATGCAGTGCTGTGTCCTGATGAGATCAACTCCCTGACAGAAACACAGCTTTAAGTGCAGAGGCAAATTCTCTGGAGTACTGTTGAGGAATTTATTCTAAGCAAACTGATTTGTCAGTACTTTTTTCTAATAGAGAGAATGTGAATGTGTTTGAATGTTGGAGATTTAGGGGGAGGTGGTTTGACCTCTAAGAAAGCTGTATCTTTTAACAGCAGCTCCGTGTAAGAAATGTGTAGGTCTTCAAAAATAAACCAGGCTGAAGCTGAACTGAGAGACCATGGTCATCTTATAACTACGTATTTTCAATGTTTGTTTAGAAATGCACTGAATGTAGTGAAGAATGATTTAATAGCAAAGGTGGATGAATTGACCTGTGAGAAGGATGTACTACAAGGTGAATTAGAGGCTGTAAAACAAGCAAAACAAAAGCTTGAAGAGAAGAATAAAGAATTGGAAGAGGAGCTGAGAAAGTAAGTTTAATTCTGTGGTTGTAAAAAAGGGGAACAAGGAAAGCTCTGCTGTGGTATTTAATGCAGCTGGTTTTTATCTTGTATTTAGAGCTCGTGCAGAAGCAGAGGAAGCAAGACAGAAGGCTAAAGAGGATGATGATGTAGGTGTATGTGTGTGTGTGGTTTTGTGTGTGTAATTCAATGGGACATTAGAAGTCCGTGTGTTTAGTGAATGTTACCAAAACTTATTACTTAATCATTAGTGGTAAAGTTCCTCCCTGTATAGAAATGACAGAAGGTCTAAAGAGCACAAGTAAACTTAAATTGACAGTGATTAGTTTACCTGCTTTCCCCTCTGCCCACTATCATCACACTCTTTTTGGGAAGAGCTATTTTCATCCACATTATATCACATACAAAGGATAGGAGGAAGAGGAAGATAAAACTCAGCTTTCCAAAGCCCCAAACTATTTGAAATCTGGAATTGTGCCCTAGCCTGGCTGTTAGCAGGAGGCAGAGGGTGGCTCTGTGGTGCTCCTTTGTCCCTGCCACGTTTTGTTTCCCTGTGTGCCCAGAGCGACGTCCCCACGGCGCAGCGGAAACGCTTCACGCGCGTGGAAATGGCGCGGGTGCTGATGGAGAGGAACCAGTACAAGGAGAGGCTGATGGAGCTGCAGGAGGCTGTTCGATGGACTGAGATGATCAGGTGAAAAGGCTCTTACAGAATCTTTGACAGAGCTCCTGGTGGGTTTTAGCTGCAGAGTGATCTGCTCAGCAGGTTCATTGCCTTCTGCTTGTTTTCCTCGTGCCCAAGAAGAATATTGATGTTAAGTTATGGGCCTATAGTTTGTCAGAATGGTTCTTGGTGGTATCTCACCAAGTGGAGTGAAGAACACAGTGGTGATGTGTCCATATGATGTGAAATATACATTTTTTCAAGGGAAACAGTTACAAAAGTTGGTAATTGTAAGCAACATTAATCTGGTGGGCAGTAAAAACTATTCTGTGTGTACACATACCTTGTGATGTCCAACTAGGGATAACATAGACTTCACACTGATCATAATTCCTTTGGAAGGACTTGGGTTGTTCAGGATAAAACAGTTTAAAGTTCTGCAGGGTGTGTTAAATACAAGCAATCAAGATGGTGATTTGGTCTCATTTGCATCCTGGATATTCAGTTGTTTGGAAGGTGTGGTTTAAAAACCCAAATCTTCTGCCTCAGCCCTCAGCTTATCCTTGTCTCTGACCACAGGTGCTAGAGGCTGTGGTGCTGCCTGCTGGCCATGGACAGCAGTGACATGTAATTGATCCTATTGTCCTCATGCCTGTGATCCTTTGGGAGGAAAAAATGCACATTCCCAACAGCCATGGATTGCTCCTCTGTAGTTGTTGTCTGCTGTAGAAATCCTCTCCTATCTCTTATCTGTGGCTATGGGAGCACTCACTTCATCAGTTATTTACTGATGTATTGAAGATTAACAGGCTTTAAAACAAAGAGCAATGGTTAAAATATTAAATAGGGGGCAGAATAATTTAAAATGGTTTGCTGCTTTCTTGGAGCTTTTTTCATTACAAAGCATTACACAGACTTATCTCTTCTGTCTGAAAAGTTGCTGGTTTGTTTGGGTTGCAATGAAATGTGGATGAACTCTATCATGTAACTAGTTCCTCTAGTGGGAATTGCAATATTATGCTCTGATCAGTAAAGAAGTAGCAGTGTGAAAAAACAGGCTGTGTTATTTTCAAGATGTTGTCCTTTTTAAAAAAATAAGAGTTACACGGTTCCATTCCTTTTTCCTTTTTAGTTGTTGCTTACTCAGTAAACTTGGAATTCATTTTTTGTAGAGCATCCAGAGAAAATCCAGCCATGCAAGAGAAGAAAAGATCAAGCATTTGGCAATTGTAAGTATAGAAACACAATTCACTGGCAGAAATAAATAAAAACTCTAACCAATTAGCTGTGTACGTTAGCTAATGATTTTTTGGCAGATGAAGATATCTTAACCCTTCTCCTCTTGTTGCCCAGCATGCCAGCTCGGTAAGACTGGTCTGGAAGACAAAATGTATTGTAAGCTGCAGCATGTAGTGAGTGGCTGTGCATTTTGTGAGGCTAAATGCCAAAGTGCTGGAATTTTTTCCTAGCTGAATATGCACCAGGATTCTTGTTGTGAACATTTTTTCCAGATTAATTTTTATGATGAAAAGGAGAAACCTGAACAGCACGTGTGGATTGCATTTACTTCTTTTTTCTCTGTGAAGTAAAGATTACTGATTGTTACATTCTCCTTGCTGACTTCAAGCTCTTTAAATCCAAACCAGTGTGTTTCACAAGATGTTTGTCAAATAATCCTTTTGATCTTGTGATTTGCTGATAACTTACCTTGTTGCCTAGAAAATAGTGAGGTTTTTAAAATGCTCTCTGCATGAACTAATGACCTTTCATAGAACTGTCTTCCAGGTGTGATGGTCACATCCTAATTTTGTTAGTTCCCTGTAAATGTTAGTTCAGGATGAAGTTCCCATTGAATTTGATAAATGGGATAATAGAATTTTTCTTACAGACATGAGTTTTTGTGCTTTGAGAGTGTTGGTGAGTGTGTGGTGGCTGCTGCTATGTTGGGCTCCAGTTTCTTATTTTAACTATCTTGAGCAGGCTGGCATATGCTGTGTTTTGCCTGCATAGTCAAATTTGAATGTATCTGACAAATCTTGACTCTTGTGTTTTTCTCTTCTTGTAGTTTTAGCAGGCTCTTCAGTTCATCCAGCAATACAGCAAAGAAACCAGAACCTCCTGTCAATGTTAAGTATAATGCTCCAACCTCACACATTACTCCATCAGTCAAGAAAAGAAGCAGCACCTTATCTCAATTACCCAGTGACAAATCTAAAGCCTTTGAATTCCTCAGTGAAGAGTAAGACATTCTGGTTTTATACTAGTAAATATGCTCTATCAAGTGTTCACTCTTCTAGTCCTCTGAGATTACTAGTGTGCTGCTAAGTATAATGTTCTCATGAAGTGAGCGTTGATTCATAGGGACTCAAGATAGTGCAGAGTGAAATGTGCAGCAGTGGGTGAATACTTTGAGCACCTGGATGAAATATTCTGCTTAATAAATATCATTGTCTTTCAAAAAAGTGCATTTAGGCACAGGAGGCAACACTTGGTACGCTGCTAGATGCAAATGTTGTAGCTGGGCAATAACTGTACAGGTACTTAAGATTCACTTACGAGTCAGGCTAACAAGTATCTGTAATTATTTTTTTTCTCCTGTGCTTTGTTTTGGCAATATATCCTTGTTAGTTACAACTTTTAAAGCTCCTAGTAGATGTACACAACCCAAGTTAATTTCTTTTAAGAATGCTGGCAGTAGATTTTCTGGTTTTGCCTATTTTTCACCAGTCTCTTAAAAAACAGCCCACAGGAAACCTGGTGTTTTGATAGGGGAAAAAAACCAGGGATATCCTTGGTAACCCAGTGCTTCCACAGAGATCTTGGTTATTGAGTTTAACAGCAATTCCCATTGCACAAAAGATGCTAAAGAACAAAAATAAGAAGTTCCTATCCTGATTCTTGCCCAGAACTGAAGCCAGTTTAGCCTCACGCCGGGAGCAGAAGAGAGAGCAGTACCGTCAGGTGAAAGCTCATGTCCAGAAAGAAGATGGCAGAGTGCAGGCTTTTGGCTGGAGTCTACCTCAGAAGTACAAACAGGTATGATGTTTTCAAGTGTAATGGTTCATGTTTTGTCACATTTGAATGATTTTACAGCTTGTGTTTGAGTGATTCCAGCTTTTTTTTGTTGCACTTAGTGAAGAATCTTTCTAAGGGAAACAACAGTGCAGAACTCTTAATTGTGTTTAATAAATTCTGAGCAACTGATTCCAAAGACTGAAAACATCTTTAAAAGGTAAAACTTTTCCTGTTTGTTTGTTTTACCTAGGTGGCAAATGGTGGACAGGGTGAAAATAAGATGAAGAACTTGCCTGTACCTGTTTACCTGAGACCTTTGGACGAGAAGGATACTTCTATGAAGGTAGGATATATCCAGTGATGTTAGAGAGACTTGGGCAAACTATAGCTTGAATATTTTTGTTTTGGACTCAATTACATTAGTTTTCAAATTAATTTGTTTCTTTTTAAAGCATAGTCAAGAAGAATTTGTCTCAATAAAAATGTACATGACTTTAATTGTAATTAATAACTTGAAATGGGCTTCAGATGTATAATAATGCTGATATCACTTAGCATATTTAACAATGCTTATCTCTTTTTTTAGCTTGAGATTCAAGTGAAACATTTATTTTTCTCCCAAGCTGTGGTGTGCTGTAGGGGTGAACCTGTCAGGAGGGAAGACACGAGATGGAGGGTCTGTGGTTGGTGCCAGTGTGTTCTACAATGATGTGACTGCTGTGGATGCAGATGGCAACAAGCAGCAAACAGGATCCCAGAGTAGCTTAGATAAACTAGACCAGGAGCTCAAGGTAAGGTCCCTGCAAGGCACATTTAATAAATGCTATAGTTATACATCTTTATTGTGTAACTATAGAGTGATATGGTATTTTCTCATCAGGTTCATTGGTAAAAACCAGATTTTTCTTGGTTAGTCATTAACCCAGGATATTTGGGTTATTGAATCTTAACTATTAAATGCTTGGATCCTTCCCTTGCCTCAGAATGATGTACTGCTTATACCAGTGCTGCCTCCTTTAAAAACCATTTGTGACAGAACTGTTTATGTTCTGACTGCCATGAATAGGATTCATATTAAGGGCATAAAAATAAAGTCTCAATTTTGAAGTGCTTTGGGTTATCACATTAACCTGTGGTGATAGTGAGTATGGCAGTTGGCATGTCAGTACTGGTTTTTTATTTTAAAACAATAACTATATAATTATGCAGTGTAATTATACTATTTTCTGTATTTTAATAGAAGGATGAAATATGAGGGAGTTTTATACTACAGAAACATAGAGAACAAGTAATTTTACAATGTCATTGAAGATATTTAACTTCCCATTTTATATTTATGTATATTTCTGTAGGTAAAAATGTAAGATCATAAAAGATCAAAGGTAATAATTCTGTTCTTGTCTCCCTTTCTGTTGTTCATTTCTGCCTTTGTTCTGCTTCAGGATCAGCAGAAGGAACTGAAACATCAGGAAGAATTATCCAGTCTGGTTTGGATCTGTACTAGCACACATTCTGCTACAAAAGTTATCATTATTGATGCAAATCAACCAGGGAATATTCTGGACAGTTTCATTGTGTGCAATTCTCATGTGCTTTGTATTGCCAGTGTGCCAGGTAAACACTTGGGCTGGTTCAGTTCCTGCTTTTTTAACTGCTTCTTACTCAGCTTTTCTTAGGCAATGAAAACCCACAGATTTTTACTTAGTGAGATAAAAAGTTGCTGTAACACAGCAGTATGGAAATGTTTAGTTGTACATTAAACTATTGCATTTCTGCCCTTCTGTTTCACTCTTTAGTTGGCTGTTGACCTAAATTAACTGAAAGTCAGAGAGATGTCAGCAGCCAAGGGAAACTATTTTGTTTGATGTCCTATAAACTGTGCAACAGTGTCAATATTTAATGGAATTGTGAACATCACGAAAAGAATAATATGTTGGTTAACTTTCTTGACCTCTTCAGCCTCTTGAAGATAAGCAGCAAGTCTTGGAGATCCATGCAGAGGAAATCCTTGTTGTATTTGAGTGCATTTTAAGTCTTCAAAGTATAAGAGGGTTGAACATGAGAAAAATGGTTTTCTTCCGGAACAAAGGATCTATTGCACCTGAGCTCTTCATAAAGATGTAGATAGGTGCTCTTGTGTACATGCACTGCCATGAAACCTAAGTTTAGAGGAAGCTATAATTAAAATAGAAATAAGCTATTTGAAAAGCTGCAGATTGAAATACAGTGAATGACATTGTAGTGCAGCATATGTTGATCTTGCTTTTATTTTGTTAGCTTTGTGACAGCATCTTCCATGCTTGTTGATCATGCTAAAATAACCTTGTAGGTAGGGGCTGTCTGCATGTTTAATCTCAGTTGCTGGAGAGTTCATTCAGATTGAAGCTTAGTTATTATAGAAGTGATTCAGTTTTATCCCTGTGAGAAACACCCAGTGTCAGGGCCCAAGGGAATGATCCTGAAGTTGTGTCAGGGGAGGTTTAGGCTGGATATCAGGAAAAAATTCTTCCCCAGGGGGTGGTGGGGCACTGAAGGGACTCCCCAAGGCAGTGGTCATGGCCCCAAGACTGCCAGAGCTCCAGGAGAGTTCGGATGCTCTGAGACAAAGGATGGGATTGTTGGGTGTCTGTGCAAGGCCAGGAGTTGGACTGGATCTTTGTGGGTCCCTTCCAGCTCAGCATATTGTGTTATTCTGAGTTTAATCTCTTTCAGGGGCAAGGGAAACAGACTACCCTGCAGGAGAAGAAGGGTCCCAGGAAGCAGATTCCAGCCAAGTGGACAAATCCTCCCTGTGTGGCAGTATGACCAGCAACAGCTCTGCCGAGACCGACAGCCTGCTGGGGGGCATCACCGTGGTGGGCTGCACTGCTGAGGGTCTCACAGGGGCTCCTGGTGCCCATGACATCAATGGGGCCTCACCTGTGGCAGAGAAACAGGCAGGTATGTGATAAACACTGCAGGTGTGTCAGAGTTGGCCAAACACCTCAAGGAGCAGCTGGAAATAAATGGTGCAACTACTGAGGTTTACAGCGTGTAAGCCATGATGACATAAACTCTCAGTAAATCTGTAAATTGTAGCTGAAAATGTGGTGGAGGTGACATGAAATGGGAATTGGCAACTGCTTCTTGCAGGTGCTTTTGAGAGAATTCTTGTGCCTGCTCTAGGGAGAGATTTTAATATTTGAAATGCAGATCTTGCCAAAAAGTGACTAAAATAAATGTCTTGGATTTTGTCAAGTCTTAACAGAGATTTAAGTGAAACTGATTATTTTATAGACATTCTTGCTGTGTTTTGTCATATGCCCTGCAGAGCTGTATGGTGATATGATTGTAAATGGATATGTGATGGTTGGCCTGGCTCACTGCTGTCTTAGTTAATCATTTAATGGCAAATCTCAGCCATCAGTCACTGGATTGATACTTAAAGTGCATTTGACATTTTTTTATACAGCAACCTGCTAAAATTTGGGCATTTCTGATGTGATGTTTTTGATTCTGATGTGGAGATTGTAACTGTCTGGCTCTAACAGCTGTTCAGTTTTAAGTATCAAGTTCAGGCTTTTATAAACAATAGGAAATTCTATTGGAGTTGTTCAAAATTTTTTCAAATTTGTTTGTTTCGTAGATATTGCAACTGAAAATAATTCAGTAGAGGAGAACATTCCAACAGCAGAGGAGGCAACAGAAGCAACAGAAGTCAATGCAGGGACAGGAGAAGACACAGCTGATATTGCACAAACTGGAGTTTACACAGAGCATGTCTTTACAGATCCCTTGGGAGTGCAGCACACAGCAGAGGCTTCTCCAGTGTATCAGCCAAGGTACCTAGTCTCAGTCCTCATACCTCTTAAAATGGATTTAGAAAAGAAATATAATTTTGTAGGAACATAGCATGGAGATAAAAAGACTAGGTTTTTTTCATTTTTAATTATGTTGAGGTTTATATACGTAGTCTTGGTACAAGGCTCTGTTTTGTGGCTCTCTTCTGCCATTCCCCAGGGATAATAATAGTGACAGGCTTGAATGGAACCTAGTTTTCCTTGTAAAAGTAAATGTCTACTTGAAATTCATTCTTACTGAGGTTTTCAATCTGTATTGTACTTTCATGTGTGATTACTGTGTTTTTAAGCACCTTATGTACTTCAAAAGCCAGTGTAGGAACTCTCAGTAGTGAAGCAAACACCTGGGTATGTGCACTCCATTAAATGTATTTTAACTGGTGCTTTCTTCTAGTACTGAGTCAGAGTTATATAAGGATGTTGCAGTTCTGCCAAATGAGCAAGATCTAGTGAGAGAAGAAGCACAGAAAATGAGTAGCCTTTTACCAACCATGTGGCTTGGAGCACAGAATGGATGGTAAGGAAGTGCTAATCTTTTTACATTTATTTATAATAATTACTTTAAACTTGCTTCTTTTGCCTACAGGCCTGATAACCATCTCCAGTCAAGTTTAAGTACAGGATGATCTCGAGAGCCAAAATCTTGAATGCTTTGCTGCATTTTTAGGCATTATGGAATTCAAAGGAAGTATTGTAGGTGATGAACAAGCCCCTTTCTGTTACATAACACTTCATCTGCAGAGAACTCTGGGGTTTTTTTGTAGTCAAAGAATTTGTTATGGTCTGTTAATTCCATAACTTTCAGTATTTTAGTATGCTAGAAAAATGTATTGTGATTTTTTTACTGCAGATGGATCTACAAGGGAGTTTGTAATGCTTTAGGTCCCTGAAAAAGCCATTCTGCTGTTCATGTAGTTCTTCCTTTCAGTGTATACATAATTTCCAGTGGAAGATGAAAACTTACTTTCCCTTTGATTGTGGATTTCAGTTTATAAGGATTTTGCATGTGGTTACTTTTGTCTGGTAGTGCTTTTAATCCCTCCTGATTTGTCTTTGCAGCCTGTATGTTCATTCGTCAGTGGCCCAGTGGAGGAAATGTGTACATGCCATTAAACTTAAAGATTCTATTCTCAGTATTGTGTAAGTCCTGAAAGAATGTCATGTAAATAATAATGAATTTCTGTTAAAATACTTTCCAAAGTAGTTTTATATTTCCTCCTCAGATATTGAGAATGTCAGTTGCCATAACTGCCTGCATGCTATTTGAGGGACAGTGGAAAACTTCTGGGGAGTAAGGAAAATAAAAGGAATCTTGTACCTGTTGGAAATACATAGCCCAAAGGATGAGCTGTAGCTACACAAAACTGATATAGGTTTCTATCTCTGCTATTTTCTTCAGGTGTTGTAGCCAGATATATTTCAAGCTCTCTTAGACTGGATTTTGACCCCTTGCTACATCCCTTCTCTTGAGCTGTATTGTAGAAATCAAAACACTGGGGCTAATGTGACTGTAAAAAATATGCTGAAATATCAAATGTTTATACCTAGCTTTAAACCTGCATTCTGAGCAGAGCAGTCTAACAGAGTGTGTTGTTGTGCCTCCTTTTTCCCCAGACATGTCAAAGGTATAGTTTTGGTTGCACTGGCAGATGGGACACTCGCCATCTTTCACCGGGGAGTTGGTAAGGATTCTGGAATCTGGAAACCAGGGAATTTTTAACATTAGTCAGGAGAGAAACGGGCCATTTCCAAGTCATCCTTTGATAATGTATTCTGCAATGAAGTTTTTTTTGGATTGTCATTAGAAATATTTCTTGTTATTTCAGTTGCAGATTCAAGTACTGTTTTTGCACTGTTGTGGTGCATTCATGGAGTGTTTTCTTACTCTGAAATGGAGAATGGGATAGATCTGAGTCACATAGGGAAAGGCATCTGAAAGTCCACTTTGATCATCATCTCTCTTGCTTTTCATTATGCTCAATAGTCATGTATTCTGTTTTATTAGTGTTAAAAATTGTCTCTGGGAAAGTTCTTCAATGAGAATTTTTTAAGCATCCCTTCAGAATTTCTGCCCAAACTGCTCCTGAACCAGCTCCATTCTTCAGCCTCCAGAAACAGCTCCTACATGGGAAGATCTTACTATGAGCAACTGGAACTTAACTATTAGCTTGTTTTTCCACCCTATAAATTTAATCTTTCCCTTGTGATGCTTAAATCCTTGTGCTCAGCATTTAAAAGAATTAAAAGGTTGCACAACAATAATGCAAATACTGGAAAAGATGCATCTAGGATGAAGTTGTTTTTAGTGGTTTTGTTTTGTTGTTTATTTTTTTAAAGCTCACTGCAGTGGCTTACGATACCTAAGCCTCTCTAGTGAATGTCATTGATGATCTGTGGCCTTAGTTTAGTCTACAGAAGAATTTTACTTGGTGTTGAATGACTAAATTTAGTATGCTTTTAGTAGATTTCAGGTGCCTTTTTTAAGATCTTGCAGCATATTTAAAAAAAAAAAATCTGCACTGGCCAACACTTCTATGTTCAGCCAAGCAGCAGGTGCCTGATGCTGTGTGGGAAGCTGATGTTTTCACAGGTACTGGTCCTAGTTAAGCAGACCCTGTAGCACTGGGTAACCTGCTGATTTAAAAATGTTTTGCTGGATTTTTAACCTGAATCATTGTACAGCTTTATTTTTCTGAAAAGGTAACATTTGGGATATTAGTTGGTTTTTTTAACAAGGAGTCTAACCATAAACTTTCTACCGACTTACCCAGATTACTACAATGCTTTAAAAAAAATACTTTCTTGTATTTCTAAATTTTCCTTAAACTAAATACAGGTTCCTAAAGTTTTGATGTCTGTTTTCCTCCTGTTTTTGCAGATGGTCAGTGGGATTTGACAAACTATCACCTCTTGGACCTGGGCCGGCCACACCACTCGATCCGGTGCATGACAGTGGTACATGACAAGGTCTGGTGTGGCTACAGGAACAAAATCTATGTTGTTCAACCAAAGGCCATGAAAATAGAGGTAAGTTCTAATGGTGATTAAAATAATGTTGAGTTTTAATGCTGCAGTTCAGACTCCAGAGTAACTCTAGAAAAATCTGTTTGCATCAGTACAGAAACAGGCAACCTAGCAAATTTGTTTTAAGGAATGGTTGTTTTGGAAGACTCTAAAGCTATGATGAGACAATTCTCACTTATTGAAATCAGTTTTTTGGGAGATTTAAGTTAGCCACTTCTAGCTGGCCAGAAACTGGAAAGTGTCCTTGTGCACAGCTTGTAAGGCCAGCTCCCAGCTATTCTGTGTGCCTCATTTTGTTCTCCACCCACATGCAGAGCTTTGGAAGTGTTAATTTGGAATGTACTCTCCTTCCAGTTAGAGAATAGTTTATTCAAGGTGTGTGAGCTGGTGTTTCATCTGCAGTGTTTAATCTGTCCTCTCAAGAGCAGAAAGTGGCTGAGGTTTCTGCAAACCTTGAGCAATATTAGTGCTTCAACTCCTGCTAATTGGCTCAAGACATGGGCCAGGCCTTTGAGGGTGACCACTTAGCTCTTCAGAAAATATCAATCACCCATTAATAACCTGTATTTGTGAAGAAGACTATAAATATATATATATATATATATATATATATGGGAAAACTGCAATGAAGTTCATATAAAAGTGAAATGGATTGTTTTGTGGGTGGATAGTGTGTGTATTTTGTGGGTGGGGTTGCCAGTCATGGTGGAACAAGGAAGAAAGAAACTTTTTGGGTACATGTACCTTGTGCTGTGGCAGCAGGATCTCAGCAAAAAGGCTCCAGGTTCAAGGGGAACAGGAGCTGGAGCAGACTGAGATCAGATGTGTAAATGAAGACAGAGTAGGTAATTACAGCTTTGAGATCACACCCAGGGAAGGGAATCTCAGCAATTTTAGAGCATCATATGCTACTTATAACTGAACTAAATGCAAATCAGAGGGTTATGCCTGATTTAAAATTGCCAATTCCAACTGTGTGAGAGTAACAGAGAAACCTTTCTTATTCTTCCTTTTATTTTACCTTCTGATTTGAACCCCAATGTTTCATAGAAGTCTTTTGATGCCCACCCAAGGAGGGAGAGCCAAGTGAGGCAGCTGGCATGGGTGGGGGACGGGGTGTGGGTGTCCATCCGCCTGGACTCCACCCTGCGCCTCTACCACGCCCACACCTACCAGCACCTGCAGGACGTGGACATTGAGCCCTATGTAAGCAAAATGCTTGGTAAGTCCCCAGGAAAAACTGCTGTGCTCTTGTTGTCTGCAGCTTCCTTTTCCTGCTAGGGATCAGGCAGTTCTCACTGCAGATTTGGGGTAAGGATGGGTGGAAAGGCCAGTTAAAATCAGTTTGTGCAAACTTGAATCTGGAATTAGAAGCCTAAGTCAGTCTGTGAAGCATGATGAGGGTGATGGGTTGTCTGTTACAGTCTGTTGACCTTACCTGGTGTCTAAAGTATCCTTAAAAACTCAGAACTAATGAGGAAAATGGTGATTGAATTGGGCAGGCACCAATAGAGGCACTACAATCTTTCTCTTTTTTCTATACTGATGCATTGTTTTATAGCTAAAAATGGGAAGAATACATTACCTGCCTGGAAAAAATGCCTCTTTTTTTCAAAAAACAGCCTCAAAATAGCAAATTTTTATTGCTGTTGAACCTAGTAAGCTGATTTTTTTCATTAATATGTGTATAAGAGCAGTCTGACCACCAACATTACACAATAAATACAGGTAATTAGGCTCTGGGAAATCCTTCACAAGTCTCTGCTGTGCTTGCACATGGCTGGTCAGCCTTCCCCTCCCATACTAATGAATGAGAAATTCATTTTAATGGATGACAAACCACTATCTTATATCTGTAAACTCACTTGTTTGTTTGTTTTAAAAGCTGGTGAACCCCAAGAGATTTTACTGTGCAGCATTAAAGAGCTGTTATACATTTTTTGCTTTTTCATAACTAATGTTAGACTCTTGCAGTATAGGTTCTCAATCTAATTACAGTGTTGTAGCCTTCTAGGTTATCTTTACAACTTAAATGTACTCCTCTGCTTTGTCAGAAGTGGGAGGGAATTACTTGATTTGGGAGTTGAATTTAAGATTCTCTGTTGTAGAACTAAAATTATTCTTGCTCATAATTTTTGATGAAAAGCATCTTTTGTTTTTAGGTACTGGTAAATTGGGATTCTCATTTGTGAGAATCACAGCACTTATGGTGTCTTGTAATCGTTTATGGGTAGGAACAGGAAATGGTGTCATCATCTCCATTCCATTAACAGAAAGTAAGTAAAACATCAATGAATAGCACTGTGCAATATGCTGTAGGCATAAAAAAAGAGTATTGAACACCATTCAGATGCTTGCTAATGGATAGAAAGCTTCACTGTCAGGTCTGACTCTTTCAGGTTTGTAACAGATCAGGCCTGTGTGATGTTTAGCACTTAAATCTGTGTATGTGGTTTCAATTACTCACACATCTCCAGAATCTCCTGTACCTGCTGTTTGAGCTGAGTTGTCTTGAATCAAAGGAACACTTGGAAGCCTTAGAGGTGTTCTGAGCATTAGCAACATTGATAGAAGTTTATGGCTTATACAAGATACTGTTAGTTTTCTAATTAATGTTATTTTTGATTGCCATATGATCACAAAGTAGATTTTTCTTCGGTTTGAGCACGTTGGTGTTGTTGCTAATACAGTTTGATTGCCTTTACTTCTTGAGAATTCATCACAAAGTGGGTATAAAGGACTGGGACAGAAGCAGTACAGACTGCTTTAAAAGGACACATTCAGAGTTATAGGAGGTGTAAACACATTCTTCAAACAGGTCATTTACATCTTGGTCAAATTCCAGTCATGTAAATCCTGATTTTTGCTTAATAACAGACCCCAGACTCTTACCATAGGCTGAAACTAATTGAGGGCAGTTGAATCTCAGGAGAAAAGAACAGCTCAAGGGCAAACCAAATCTTAAACAGGTAAAGCGTGGGAAGAATCTCTGTGTAAATTGATTATATTTAAACAATAAAAAAAAGCTTCAACACTTGTGCCTGAGACTAATGTTATAACAGGTGGACAGAAGTTTCAGAAAATAAAATGCAGACCTTTGGTAGTCCTAATTGTACTGTTTCTACCTAGAAAATAGTGCAGTCTAATAGGTGAAGTTTTAGGGTGATTTAATAGTGAAAACTCTTCATGTTGTACCTGCTTTGTTGAACAGCAAACACATGCATTGTTTCTCATGTTGTTCCATTGCATTGTCCATCCATTCAGTAGCTGTCTTTTTTTTTTGCCTTGCATGAATGTTCTAAGGAAGGACAGACTTCCTGTCATGGATTTTGAGACACTTTAAATCATGTTTTCAAAAATTATGCCTCTTAATTTGCATCAAGATAATTTAATGTTTCCAGAGGAGTTTTTTTAAACCAGGAGTGAACATGAAGAAATTCCTATTAAAGCTGTTCAATTTCATTTTAGTTCTGTTGGTTGGCTGTGGGTCAGAACAGCCTTTTGAGGGTAGCCTGATAGTGAGATGAGAGCCCTGGTGAGAAATATTAATGGTTCTTAAAAGCAGTCACTTCCTTGCACGAGCAGTGGCATCTTTCAGTCCCCTGGGTCTCAGTAGCAGGGCAGCAGATGATGTTCCAAAAGGGTACTTGAAAACACAAGTTGTTCTATATTATTCTGGAGCCTCCTGCCAAGGAAAGAGAGAAAGGGGAAATGTTGCTAATCAATAATAAACTTAAAAATACTTGACAGTGCTTTTGTGGTCTATTTTGTACTGAAACTTCTATAATAAGATGCTGTTCTTTGTGACTTTTGATTGAACCTTCTGTAATTAAATATCTATTGGTTTTTTTTAGGAGCTAAAATTTTAAGCTCTACCTTATCAAAAACCAAAATATGAGTGGTGGGTTCTCATTAATCCTTCTCCTCTACTGTCATACCTATCCATTTCCCCTTTCCTCCTTTCTCACTAGCTGTAATCCTCCACCAGGGACGTTTACTGGGGCTGCGGGGTAAGTGCAGATCCTGAACCAAAACCTATTTTCAGGCTTCTAATAGCCACTTTGAGGCTGTTTCCCACTCCTTATAGATTTACCCTTTGTATGTTCCTAAATGTTTTTCCACTTGCAGTTACTGCATTGCAGCAGTTTTATGTTTGCTAAATGGCCACCAATCTGCTCAGCAGTTTAGCATATCATCCTGTGTTGCAGCTGAACTCTCATATAGACTGTTTTTCTTCCAGCCAATGTGATACCACATCTTATAACTTTGTCATTAATCCACATCATTTGCTGTCTTGTTACAAATCACTGTTTCTTTCACTACTTTGATAGTCTTTGGAATGGAGATGGCTTGTATGTCTAGCATGAGTACTTCTCTGGTTTAATGTATTTTAAAACTTATTAGTAAAATCTAGATGTAGAATGATAATAGGGTAGCTGTTTCATGCCCACAGATGGCTGTTTCTAGAGAATTTTTGCTGGCAAGGGCATACATTATGATTAGTTGGAATGAAACTGTCTTTAATTACATGTTTAAGTACATGGAATTTGCTCATACTGAAACACATTAGAGGTACCTGTTTTCTATGGAAGATACAGTCCTGTCACAAATTATTTTTTCCCAAAATTAGGATATTGAAATCTGGTGTTTATGCTAGACTAATAAGAATCCTGCTCCATTTTCTGATGTACTTAAAATAACGAAGCATGCAGTCTTTTTCTTTCCAGCTCTGTCTTGAATTGGCATTGCTGCCTTCCTGTTTCATTTTTATCTAAGTTGGCTTTAGCTTTTAGATGATACCATAAGGTTTCTTAACAAATAACCACTTCAGAAATGTATGTTTTGAAGTAGAAAACAACTCCTCTTCTTTTCTAGCCAATAAATCAGCAGCAGGCTCTGGAAACCGCCCGGGGAGTGTGATCCGTGTGTATGGAGATGAGCACAGTGACAAAGTGACACCAGGGACATTCATCCCCTACTGTTCCATGGCACATGCACAGCTCTGCTTCCACGGCCACAGGGATGCTGTCAAATTCTTTGTTGCAGTACCAGGTGAGGTTTTGTTACCATCTTCAAGAGGGTTTTGTTGTTGTTGTTTGGGTTGTTGGTTTGTTGTTGTTTTTTCCTTCATTCACTTTAGGCAAAAATAGCAAGAGTATGAATTCATACTTTCAGAAAAAAATGTATTTTACTACAAAACTTGTCTGATTGCTAAGTGCAGCCCTGTTTAATGGGAGGAAAAGGACTTGATCACAAGCAAGGACTTTGCTTCCATCTGTGAAAAAGATGCTGTGCTAAGTGAGCACTTGCTGGTTAAGAAGGCACTCAACTGCTTTAGGCATTGTCATCCAATGACCAAGCACAGAAGGTTTCACCCTGAGATAAAGCATAAAAAAGTGTTCTGTTTTTCACCCAGGTCAGGTTGTTTGCCCTCAGAGTAGTGGTGGAACAGATCTAACAGCTGAAAAACAAGCCCAAGAGTCCTTCAACCAGAGTCCCTTAAAATCAATGTTGGTGATAAGCGGTGGAGAAGGATACATTGACTTCAGAATGGGTAAGAAATCTGAGCTTTAAATGAGTCATACTTCATCCTGAAAGGGTATTAACCACATAATAACTGCTGCTGTCATTGCAATGAGTGCATTTGTGTGGTCAGTATATACAGTCTTCACCATAATACTGCAGGTGTGGAAGTATTCTTATTCTAACACACACCTTCAGCTTCTCCTCTTCCTCCCAATAAATCATGACCTTTGGGATAACTGTGTAAGAAGGTTTATTTGAAGCTGCTCTGGAGTCACGTACCACCCTCCTGTTTCTTTGGTAGGTTAATCTTCTATCTCAAACTGCTGGAAAACATGTTCTTAGTTACTTAAATATGCAGACTGACTGAAAACAAGTTGTGTGAAGTGAAGAATGCTCAGTGTAAAATTTACTCATTTTTGAGTGGGAAGGAATAAAGTAGATCATTTACATCTGCATGCCCACCATATTTGATCAGTCCTTTTCTTGGATAGCACTTCTGCATGATCTAGGCCATAAAAGAGTTTTTGTGTAAATATGTATCTTCTTTTTAAATTGAACTCTTTGAGGAAATAAAATGAGAGCCTTTGTGATTCTGCAGCTCGAGACCTTGACAAAAAGTGCATAAAAAGATGTCACAACTCTTTGACTTGCTTTTGACCTTTTGCCTAAATGTGTGTAGTCGTTCAAAACCAGCCCAACAGCAAAACAACCCACATAACCATTACAAAGGAAAACCCAGGCAGGCCATCCCAAATCCTGTCATCCCACTAATCAGTAGCAGTGGGTGACCGTGCTGGATTTCTGTGGGAGGCAGGGCTGGAGGCAGTTCTGTGTCCCAGTGCAGTGAGGGCTCAAGTGCTGCAGTCACTCCAGGGCAGCTGGAACAGCCACATTCCAAATGCTTGCTTTGCTGTCCCTGTGGCACAATGGCAAAGCCACAAACTGAGTGCCAGTGCTGCCTTAGCCCAGCCACAGCACCATGAGCCCAGCAAACTGGTCAAGAGCAATTTGGGGCTACTTGGTGTTTAGCTCCCTCAGCCATCTAAAGGAGTCTAACCAGAATGCCAGCCAGAATTTGATTTGGCACCTTCCTGAAGGTATAGGTCAGTTCCTGTTGCCTCTGATTAAAGTGACTTCCTGGATTGATGGTCCTGGCTGTCCATGTGCAGTTCAGTGTCACCTTTGCTCCAATCAGCTCCTTCACCCAGAGTTCAGGTGCAGCTACAAGACTGCTCTTCTTTTTGAAAAGCAGTGATGGGGAATATGCTCAAGGCTGTCTTTGCCACTGTGGGCAGAGTTGTGACAAGCTGGAATAACTGGAACAGGAGGAAAGCATGGGAAAGGTTGACCATAGACATGAATGTCCTGTTGTCTCACGTGTGTCTAATTACAGTTCTCGTCCCAGGGCATTTATATGTTTGAGTTTGTCCCAGAACACTTTCTAGTGGCAAAACCATCTGTGTCTGCCTGGTAGTTTGCAGATTAGGGGAGGTTTCTCTACATCAAAGAGTTATGAGTAATGAAACATGTAGAATATGAATACTCATGAAACTGTCATTATTTTTTGGGCTAGAAGTAAAGAACATGGCCAGCAGAACGCTGGGCTCTGAGATAATTATGCAACACGCTCTGTTTACATTCACAGACTTTAATATGTTTTTATATCAGCATATGGCAACAGTGTCTTTTTAGTGTTTTTCTTGTCTTGCTGCATGTGGTGTTGATGCTGTTCTGGTTATTGGCTGCCTCAACCAAAGCTGTTTTTTTCCAGGTGATGAAGGAGGAGAATCTGAACTCCTGGGAGAAGCTCTACCACTTGAACCTTCTGTAGCCAAAGCTGAGAGGAGTCACTTGATAGTGTGGCAAGTCATGTGTGGCAGTGAGTGAGTCTGTAGGATGCAGCTGGAGACTTTGAATATGGGGGGAGGGTGGGGGAAAAAGCTTCTGCATGTTTTTTTTTTTTTTATTTTGTGAACCTGTTTCACTACATGATGTTGAAGCATTTCTTTGCTGTTTAACTTTATATTGCAAACCTGTCATACCTTTAGCTATACAGGAATTAGCTTGTGCTGTTTTACTGCACCTGTGTTAAATGGAACAGTGTGAGGAAATCAGATGTTTCTCCAGCTGGTGTGCACACCACAGTGAGCAGCTGAGAGCTTTACTGTACCACAGCAATCTCATGTGTTCACTTCTTTGGTAATCTCACTTGAGTTCATTCAGCTTTGTTCCAACTTTATTTCACTGTATAATACATTGGGTAAAACAGCAAAGTTATTCCCAGAGTATGAAAAAAATGGACAAATTAGAAGGTGGATTATTAAGACTCATCCAAATACTCAGTGAGGGCTAAAGCAAGCTGCATATTTCAGCTTTTGTTTTCAAACCCAGAAAATCTTGCTCATATAGTGTACATGGTTTAATTTGTTACATTCTTCAGAATTTGTGGGGGGAAGAGGAGACTGTATAGGAATTAAAATGAAAATATTTAAATAAAATAATATTTTCACTATTGAACCTTAATGTTTGAGAACTGCTGCCCTCAGTAATGAGCAATTTTGAGCATAATTGTTTTTCCATCTCCCTGACATGGAACAACTCTATTTCCAAAGGGTATTCTTAGGTTGATATAAATTGGAAAATAACTGTAAAATTCTGAAACAGGGGATATGTTTTGTTCTTTTCTTGTCTTAACTCCTTATGTCCTAAGCACTTAGAATGATTTTCTCTGCCTAGCTGGTCAAACTTATAAGGCACTATGTGTGTGAAGGTTGGAGACCTCAATTAGAGCATGAGGAAAGATTGAGAGTGTACAGGAAAAAAAACACATTCTGCTCAAGTGAGATCATAAAGGAAGTGTAGTTCCAGATAATTAGGTACAAAATGTATTATTTTGTAGCTCCATACCCCAATTTAGTAAAAAAAAATTTAAAAAATAATTTAGCAACAATATTATCAGGTAACACAAAAGACAGAGAAAATTACTGAAAGTTAGGAGACTAATATCAGGCTGACATTCTGTCTACTCACCATCTATTTTTTTAACCATAAATGTGAGTTTAAGACGTGTCTTCCTTTTACATTGAAACTTCTGCATTAGTATCAGACCTAAGTTAAACACTTCATGGGTTTTGTACTTCAGAAGATTTAAAAACCCAGATTTGCTCTTTAATTTAGTCTCTGGAAAGTAAAAGTTTTGAGGGGTTTTAATAAACATCCAGCATTTACCCCTAAAAGGCTGGAGCTGTTCAGATTAGCAGAGAAATTTAGTAACTTGATTATGTGAGAGAACTGAACAGTTTCAGAGGAGTAATTATAGAAACACTTTTTTAAAACTGCCTAAACATTTTTATGCAATAGGAGCAGTTCTGGTCTATCAGGCAAACATGTGTTTATATATTTTCTTAATTTTTTAAATGAACACATTTAGCTGAGGTCTATTGTGTAAATATATATTTAGGCAGCTTTTTCAAATGCATATCATAGCTGATAAACCAGAAAATCTCCATTCAGGTCTATTGGTTAGATTTATATGTATAAATACTTTTTAAGCAACATATTTTGTACACAGCTGTTCCTCTCGTAAATATGTATTTAGGACATGAACTATGTAGTAAAAAATCCTTATTAAAGATATTTAATATCTTGGTAGTATTTTTCTCTTCAGAATGCCAAAAGCAATGAGAGCATGTTGTTCATAATTTGCTTTCCATGTTCATCTTGAATGTCACTCTTAAAGTACTTTGGCTTAAATATAAAGTGCGGAAGCTTATTAAAAATTATACAAATACTAATTATGCAAAAGTAACCTGAGTCAACATTCTTAGACCTATTTTAAACTTATAAGCATGTATGCTGAACATGAAGCACACCTGAATTAACTAATGGGATTGGATGTTTTAAGAAAAATGCTGTCTAAACTTTTACTGTTGTGCAGAATCTTCACTGTGAGTGGTGCAGTTTCATCGCTTTTCCTGCCATTTTCTTGAATTTTTTTTTTTCCTCTTTGGAAAACAATCTCCAAAGTTTTTTACTCACTGGTTGATTGTTATATTCTCATGTTCTCAGAAAAAAAAAAGCGCACAATTCTGTTCCTTGGTTCTGTGTAGGCTTTTATTTGTTATTAGAGAGCAGCTGTTTTCTCTGAGTGGCGTTGCTGCTCCAGCTGGAGCTGTGCAACCTGACACGTGTGTACCTGGTCTTTTGCCAAATGGAGCTGGCCCACCGTGCCATTTCAGTCACCTCAGTGACTGCAGATATTTCAGAGAATGATTGATTGCTTCTGTCCAAAAGTGGAAGGGTTTTAAAGCAGACAGTAGTTGAACTGTGTAGCACTATGGGTGTAGATTAAGGCATGTGCACTTCTCTGTATTTCTCATTTTAAAACTTTTATCCCCTGTCCTAAGGTACAGTAGGTTAACTGGTTTCTATTGCCATCACAGTGTGCTGGGCTGTATAAAGTCCCCTTAAGGTCACTTTGAAAGGTGAATAAAGCAAACCCCAGGCACTGGGATGACAATACATCCTCAACTCCGTCTCAAGAATGTGTTTATGCATTACACTCGTGATTAAAGCATCATATAAATAGGAGCTAATCTTTTGATAGCTACAGCTTGTTAATAGTTTGGAAACATTTCGAGCACAAAATATGCAGCACATGACTTGCCTGGGTAGGGATGTTTGCATGGTGAGGGTGAGGCTGCATCATCCATTCCTTGGGGAGGTCTTCCTGTGCCAGATAGGATCGAGCTGACAGAGCGTAGACACTTTATCATAGGCTGCCTTAGTAACAAACAAATGTTAAATCTGTTTTATTATACTAACTGTTCTAAAGAACATGTGTCTTTACAAAATGCTGTGTAACTGAATATTTATTTCCATGTGAGTATTATAAAAGTTACCAAAGGATTAAACCTTAGCACTCTGTAAATGGCCCTGTTGAGGAGGGCTTTGTGAAGGTCCCGCTCTGTAAAACGAGACACAGTAAACTCAAATACAGTTCTTCTTTAGGGATATTAAATGTTCTTTTCTAATAGGGTTATGCCATATTGTAACAACCTATATTGCACCTCAAAGCATTTTTCTATACACTAAATGTCTCTCCCACCCTCTAACAAGATTAAGTTTCCTTTATTAATTTTGTTGATGCACATTTCTCAATCTTTTAAACATATATTTTAAACATTTTATGGTCTGTAATTTTTGAAAGTTTTGTCTGTTGGACACTTTATGCTGAATTTTACTTGCCTCTGTAATCTGAGATGGATTCTACAGCGTTAAACTTGCTGTCTGTTAAAACTTGAGGCTTCTTTTCTGTGAGCAGGAGAGCTCATATAGCAGTGTAGTTATTTCAGTATTTATTTCTATTATTGAATCCATGAGGTTCAGAATGTAACTTTGTACATGAAATATATATAAATATGTATATGAAACATGCATTGGGTCAGTGTGTTCTTTGTAATCTCATGTTAATTTTGCAGAGTTTTGGTGCTGTCAGAAGACAATTTTGGGGATTTTACACCAACACCAAGTATTGTCATTATCAATGACGTGTTTGAGTCAGTCCAGGACTAGTGTTACCCTGCTCTCTCATAGTGGGCCTAGACAAGAACTGTGAAGAAAAGCTGTGGTGTCTGTGCATCTCTTAAGTACATCTGGAGGAGATCTGCTGCATGCAGCTCAGATGGAATAGATGTGGACACTGAGATTTGGTTTTGGAATTGCTTTAGCACAGATTCAGCAGAGCTCAAATGCTCGCCAGTTGCTTCCTGCTCAGCAAAGGAGGTGATGTGTTTTTAAGGCAGAAGAATGAGGACATGGTGACTGCAGAAACAACACTTGGCCAAAGCCAGGCTTTGATGTTTTCCCAGCTCACGTGCCCCTTTCTAAGCACATTTGTCCCAGCTATGTCCTGATCACTGTGTCAGGAGTGTCCCTGGGGGAGCCCCACTTGGTGCACAAAGTTGTGTTGGGGACACAAAGCCCCCCTGCCCTCATCATGAGTGGCCCTGCAGGTGTTACTGCTGCCCTTGGGCACTGGCAAAGGGTCCACAGGAAGTTGTTTAAAACTTCCAGAATAAAAATGTTTCAGAGTTTTTTTGCACAAATGCGTGTGCAAACACTGGAATCATCCACGGATGAGAACCACCAAATGTCCTGTTAGCACTGTTGTACCATCTTGAACCTTTATAAAGCTGGTGTTTAACAATTTTTGCTCAGTTAGTGGAGTTTTCCTGCAAGATTTTTTTCCTCTCCAGAACAGATGTCCTGATGCATTTCCCTCTCATCACAGTGATGGTTCTGGGGCCACGTCCATTCCCAGGCAGGTCACACATTGCACTGTGCTAAAGCAGAGTGTGTCTGTATTAAAGGGGAAGAAATATCCTAAATCTTCACTCTGAGTGTTTCAGCTCTTCCAGCAGCCCAGGAGCCCCTCAGGTCTGTACATAAGTAATAGAATTTTTCAGATTCTGTGTTGAGAGAGATGTGAGAATAGAGTTGTGAACTGGGCTAAGGTGTTGCAAGTGGTATTTGGGGACTGAAGTTTGAAGCCATTGGAAATAACGAACCTGTCTGCATTGGGCATGGGAACATGGGAAAAGCACTCACTATTTCTGAGGCAGATTTCTAAAAAAGTTCTCCGTTTTATCAAGTCTCCTACACAAAGAGGTTTTCAGGGCAGAATACACACACAGTTAAACTTTTTCAATATGAATGTTTTATCAAAAAGTACTTTTTTCTTCCTGGAGACTAAACCTGAAACCTACTGAGGGAGACTATTTTCCTTTCTCTACAATGGAATAAATAATAAACCAAAACTCTGGGATTCTTTTTGCCTTCACCTCTCATTTTCAGCATCCTGTCTGGGCAATACAGTTTGGAGCTGATACTAAACATCCTGGTGCTCTCTGGTGCATGAGTGCCCCTTAATTCTGCTGCAGAGCAAGCTGTGAGGGGCCTCTGGCCACACTAGCTCCTGCAGGACTCGCTGTGATTCTGTGTGGTTACACTTAAAAAAAAAACCTATTTGGAGTGCAAATTGTTTCTGCTTTTTAAACCACTTTAGGGTGATGGTGGGAAGAGAGCTGATGGTTTGGTGCTTATTACACTCTGCTTGAGCTTCTGGCCAGGAGCAGGAGCAGTCCAAGTTGTGACACAAGATGGTGCTCTTACAATCCAAACACAACGTGGAGCTCGAGAGAAAACTCATTCTGCTGGAGCATTCCCTTCTCCCAGCCTTCCTGCAGCAGCCAAGCCTCAAACAGCTCTCCCAGGTGAAGCTGTTGTGTCCAAGGAAGGACAGAGGAACCCAAGCACTTGGTCACTGGGCTTCAGGAGATGCTCCCCTGCCCTCACCCCTCTGAGTGCTCCAGCTGGGGTTTGCCTCTGTCTGCTCCAGAGCTGGAATCTCTAGTCCAATTCACCTAACACTTGGGAAAGGGAAAACTGCTTTGTTAGACAAAGGTCCTGCTGGGCACTGGGATGGAGCCAGGCTGGGTGAGGGAGATGAGGTTTTCTGGCACTGCAAGGGCTGAGCAGCTGCTCCCCAGCATTCATTCTCCTTCCTGCTGTTCCTCCAGCCTTCAGGTTCCAGTTTGCAGGTGGGATGTTAAAGGCTGCCTTCACTGGTTCCCTGCTGCCTGAGAGCAGCAGTTCCAAACCCAGGAGCCAGCAGCAGATGTGGCTGCAGGGCTGAGGGGGCTGATGCTCCTTACATCTACCCCAGACCTTCCCCTGCCCACCTCCAGTGCTCAGGGATCTGGGGTATGTTGGGGGGTGCTGCCCTCTCCTGCTCCTGAATGTCGCTCTGTCCAGGGGCCTTTTAGGCTGTCTGAGATTTGGAGCTTAAATGTAGAGGAAAAGGGATAAAACCCCCAAAAAACCATGTTGGAAACCTTCCCAGACATCACATCTGCTTTTCACTTCCACCTTTCAGCACACAGGGCTGAGCTGGGATCAACATCCTGGTGTCCCTGAGGCTCTGCCCTGGCTCAAGGCTGCCAAGGATGGAGCTGCCACCAGCTTGGCCCTTTGTGGTGGTGATAGCAGAGCTTCCTCCCTCTGTGATCCTTAGACTTTTCCAAAGCCTGGTCTGCAGACACAGATCTTGGAGTCTCCCTTTAAACTTAAATCTGGCTGATGTTTGCTTTGAGTTCAAGGAAAGAGGAGAGTTGATGGTGCTGCCCTGGGTCAGAGCACACCTGCTGCTCTCCTGGCTGCTGCTGGCTGAAAGCAACACCTGGAGGAGGGAGCAGGAGCATGGGGAGGTGTCCCACAGGTCAGCCTGGATCCTTCTGTGTCTCCAGCCTGGATGAATCAGCTTCTACCTCGTGGAAACAACTGGACTGATGGAAAATGGTGCAGCTGTCTGTATCCCAGGGAATAGCAGGAAATCAGGGAACTCTCTGGTTTGCAAAGGCAGCTGGAATACCTCTGGAATACTCTGGATGAGAATGATAGAAAATTTTACACTTGTTCTGCCACTGCACAGGTGCTCCTTGGCAGGTGCTGTTGCAGGGATACAGGTGCCACCCATGGCTCTGTCCCTGCTTGGGGCATTTGGATCCTGCCCTGGGATGGCACAGAGATATCTGTGGGATGAGCAGCACGTGGATCAGGCGTGAAGCGTTTTCAGTCTTTCAGGCCAGACCTGGTTTGGGATGGGTAACTGCACAAGGAAATCTTGTTAAAGGCTGAGGAGGGAGACTGGATCCAGGGTAGAAAAGGTGCTGAGGACTTTTTTGGCTGCTAATTGATGTGTTCAATGAGAGAACAGCAGGATGTGTGTGTGGGAGGGGAAAATTGAATCCTTGTCAAAATTGCCCTAAAGGTAATGAAAATCCCTGAGATAAGAGAGGTGAATTGTGCAGCATCCACAAACCCATCAGAGTCCGGTTGACTCACTTGCAAATAAACACTGTGTGGGTGCTTGGGAGCTAAAAAAGCTCTTCTGCCCTTTGCAGATGTGCTTGTGTCTCATTCTCCCTGAGAAGGAAGGGAGGGAGGGAGAATGGATGCTCAGCCAGGCCCAAGCTCAGAGGTTCAGGGGTGCAGGACCAGCTCCCTGCCTTGGCACTGCAAACAGCACCAGACACAAGGTACCCATCCTTGGCCTGCTCAGGGCTGTGCAGATTTCCACATGTGGGATAAGAAAATGAGGAAGGACATTTCCAAAGGGAAGGAAGGCACCAGGAGCATCCCAGCACCAGAGAACACCAGCACAGAATAAAGGTTTCATGCAAAGGGCGTGAGCAAACAGCTTTGCTGCTTTTTGGGTGATGACCTGCAGTCAGCTGGGCACAGCAAGCCAATGACTGGCTTTTGCAAGCATTTTTAATTGTTCTCTGAACTTTCCAGGGTGCTTGGAAGGTCATTTCACCATAGCAACCTGCATGTGCAATAAAGCCCCAAATGTCACCTCTGGGCCAAAGCTGTGGCTGAACTGCAGCGAGCTCTGAGCAGAGGGGTGGGTGTGCAGCTCTGGACACAGTGGGATGGAGTTCACACCATGATCCCTGTGGGGCTGCCAATCCTGAGAAGTCACAGCTCTTCCCACCCTCCCAGTCCAGGCTCTGCTGCCAGCCTGATTTGCAGGGAGCTCAGGGCTCTGCTGGTCAGAATCTCTTTGAAATGCCTGCAAAGGGCCTGAGATGCTCCAGTCTCACCCACACAAGCTCTGGTGCCTCAGCAGGAGCATTGCCAAGCCCTGGGGCAGATCCTTCTGCAAGCCAAGTGGATACAACCCCTCTGTTAATTCATCTCTTCCAAGGTTTTGAACTTACTGGCACCCAAAGCGATGGAAAGGGCTGTGAAAGGAGCAGACTCACCAAATACCTTATTTCCAGCAAATACCTTATTTCCAGCAAGCACCAAGGGCCAAGATTGGGGTGGGGTTTTCCACCCAAGAAACTGAAGTTGGCATTTCCTGCCTCTCTTGTGCCATGGGGCAAGTGTCCAGCCACCCTCCAAGCTCCCATATCTGACTGACTGCCCAACTGTGCAAATGNCATTTCCTGCCTCTCTTGTGCCATGGGGCAAGTGTCCAGCCACCCTCCAAGCTCCCATATCTGACTGCCCAACTGTGCAAATCAAGAAATGCTCCAAAAAGAGCTCACTGGGGTACTAGAATTGGAGTCTTCTCTAAGGCCAGTAGTAAATTACAGAAGACTGTAGGTCGTAGCTCAAGCTAAACCTTTTATAGGCCATAAATCCACATTTCCTGGATTTTTATAGCCTCTGGTTAAAAACATAAAAATACTTTGTGATTGGAATAAGCCAGCTGATCATCTCTTGACATAAATTCTGTGCTGGGGAAAGCTCCTCATCCCATGAGGATGTACCCTGCAGGAAGCCAGAGGATGTCCCCAGAGGGAAGATGGGCATGAACAAAAAACGAGGCATTGCCAGGTGTGTGTTTAGTGTAATCAAGGGTCTTGGCCAGTGCCATGTCACCATATGGTGACACAACATTGTGCCCTCCCTTTAAATGGTGTCAGTATCCAGTATCTTCATTTCTGCAGGTTTTATGGCTGTGGAGGGTGCAAGATTTTTTTGGCATCTAATATATTAGTTTGTTTATTTGCTGGCTATCCCCCTCTCTCTCCTCATAGCCTGTATTTTGGGATCATTCCCATTCCAGTCTGGATTTTAGCTCCTTGGTTCAGCCTGGGCAGGCTGTGTCTGCAGTGTGACTGTCCCTGTGAGGTTTCCTAAACCATGTGGCACTGGGGACCCCACTGAGCCTTGCAGTACTCCCTTGCTCCCCAGTATTTTCCTGAGGATCTTCTGCCTACCTGACTCTTATCCTTTGCTGAGAGGTTTTCATCCTGCATTTGTGCTTTCAGCTCAATCTGCACTTTGACTCATTTTAATATTGTTACTATCTCAAACCTACTCCTTGTCACATATTTGGGGAGTAGGCAGGAGCCATCCAAGAATTCTGAAGCCAAAAATAGGGAGAATGAGAGAAAATAAAACGATCACTTTCAAGCTCTTCCGACTCAAACTCAGTCTGGCTGTGCAGGTGCATGGGGCACCCGTGGGGAGGCACCTGTGGCCATCAGCCTCCTCCTCCCAGTGCCAGTGCTGTGCTCCTGCTGGCCAAGTCTGTGCCATGGAGTTCCCCTGCTGGCTGCTGTGTCCTTCAGCCCTCTCACACCCTGTGCACACCGAGCAGGAGCAGCAGCACTGGGGTTGTAGCTGCTTTAACTTCTTTTAGGATTGTGTTTGACTAAGCCATGTGTTTGTTTTCAAAATCCTCGCCTATTTCATGCTGGTTTTAACCACCACTCATTCTTAGAGCTGAACTGGTTTTAGATTTGCTTGTTCCAGTCTGAGCTTTCCTGGTCCCAGAAGAGAAAACAGATTAGCCAAGGGCTGTTGTGGTATTGAATTTCTCCTGCATTGCAATGTTGTAATGCTTGAGTCAAAAGTTTCCAGGGAATAGCAGCTCAGTTAAATAATCCTGGTTCTCGAGGAGTTACAGGAGACATTTTCTACTCAATCTCATGCATGATATTCTATACAGAAACTAAAGAGCAGCATAAATTGACTTGAGAGGCACCTTTTAGCTGACCATGACATCACTGCTGTGGGTACTTGGCCAGACACTGGACCCACAGGCATTGGGGTGGGCACAGCAGCAGGGAACCAAACCTGATGGGCCACTCTTGCTCATCCCCTGGTGAAGTTTACTGGCATAAAAACACCTTTTCATGGGGAAATGGGGCACCCCAGGAATGGGCAGTTCCTGCTGGCCCTGCACAGCGTGGGTGTGTTGGGAGGGGTGGAGCTGAGGCTTCATCAGTGAGGAAAGGACACATTCAGGTGTCTTGCCTTGATAATTTCAAACACTTGAGCACCAGCTAGGGTTTGGATAAAAGCTTGGATTTGCAATCAAACCAGCCTCTCAGGAGCTGGGAATCCCCATGGAAAACACAGCTGCCTGGGATGGGGCAGCCTAGCAAGCACAGATCATGTCCAGACTGAAAGATGGCTCAGAGCTGTAGTTTCTCCTTCCAAAAGCACCTTGAAGGAGATGCTGATGTGCCTGGCTAGCCTCACACAAGCTGCTCCTGCATCTTGCTGGTGAATCCATGTCTCTGCATCTCCTGAGGGCTCCTGGGGATACAGCAGTGGGCTTGTGCCCCAAGGGGTGACCATGCCCCCCTGCTCCTCCCTGCCCTTTTCTCTTCCTGCAGAAGTGGTTGTTCCACTGCTTGGAAAACCCCACAGCTCCATGGCTTGGGGTGACAGGAGTGTGGGGGAGCCTAACACAGAGCAGAGGGGCAGTGCCCCACCAGGGCCTGGCATCAGCCCCTCAGAGCACTCTCCATACATCTCTGGTTTTGGCAGGGTCCAGCTGGGAGCCCAGGACACACTGGGAGCCCAGGACACTCTGGGAGCCCAGGCCATGCTGGGAGCCCAGGCCATACAGGACATGCTGTCTCTCCTGTTAAACCCCTGTGAGTTTCCTGTTGCTGGAGAGGCACTTGCTTGATGCCCAAAGTCATGCAAGTGCTTAATTATGACCTATAGCTCTGATGGATTGTATCACTGCTATTTTTAGTGCTCTCACTTCTGGTATGAACCCTGTATATCTCTCTTTTCAGCCTTTTATTTTCAGTCTCTTATTGCTGTTTCCTGAACTCATCTCCAGCACCAGGTGGGCAGCAGCTGGGGCAGTATTTTTGTCTGCAGGCAGCACAATGAGATGCCCCGAGGGGACAGGACCTGCTGGTGTGGGGGGACAGGCACAGTTTTGGCTGTCCAGCAGCTGATACCCTGCCAGGGCTGCAGCCAGCGTGTGGCAGCTGAGCCCCAAATCAGAACCCACCCCAGGGCAGCACCTGCACTCCAGGCACGGCCACTCCTGCTGGAAACCCAGCCCGTGGTGGGTCTGTCTCAGCTTTTTCCTAACACAGCTGAGGATACAGAAATGGGGTGTTTTGTTGGTTTGGGGATTTGTTTTGTGGCTTGCAGCGCTGAGCTGTGGGCTTGGTGAGGTGTCCCTGCTGCACATCCCGCACCGAGGGGTCCCTCCCAGCACGGTGGGATCACCCAGAGGGGAGGGAGCAGCAGGGTCACAGGTGCATGAGGCAGACAACTCTGAGTCCCTCCCCTGCCCCTCTCAGCTCCATTCAGGGACACGGGAGTTGTGTCACCCCTCCCTTGGCACCAGGGCCCCTGGCAGGGACCCAGCGAGCTGGATGGGACAGAGGGAGGAAACCTGGCCCTGGGGAACAGCAAGGCTTGGAGAGGAACACCCCTGGGCTCCTGGCTGCTGACAGGGGGACAGAAATAGCCGTGCACAGCTCCCTGGAGAGCAGGCACACAGCTTGGGCATCCATTGGGAAACCCTCCCCTGGAGCAGCCACCCAGACAGCGTCTGGCTTCCTCCCACCAGTGCTGCTTCTCCCAGCTGCTGCCTGCTGGGTTACCAGCACCACTCCATCCCATCTGCACAATCCCTTCCCTCTTTGCAGGCCAGGAGTTCACCTGAAGGCCATCAGAGGGATTTAAGCTTTTAGCAGAGTGAAGGGGTTTTGGAGAGAGCTAAACCTGCCCTGCTGCCCTGTGTGAGTCTGGGCTCTGGCTGACAGGCTGGGGTGTTCTGTCCTGTTATTTCATGGAACAAGAAGGCATTTCCTGTAAAGCAGCAATCTGGAAATGCCATTGCCACAGGGTCTTGGTGGATGTTTGTGCTGTAGGCACTCAGCTAATCCTGACTTGTGAGCTCAGCTCCTGTGCCCACCTTGCCCCAGTGTGGGTCCCACTGCCACCACCACGTCCCCCAGCCAGCATCCCCCAGTGACAGCTCTGACTCACAGCCTGGCTTTGCTGCAGGGACACGTAACCACACTCCTCTGACCATAATAAACCAAGCCTGCAGCCCCCAAGCAAAACAAAGTCACAGCTCAATCCTGTGTACAGGCAATCAGGATGTGAGCAAGTGAAGAGCACCAGGAGCTCTCCCAGTCCACAGCAGTGCCCCAAGAGCCTGTGCAGGATGTGTTCCTGGAGAGGATTCCCTATGACAACGTGAATTCAGGCTGCCCTGCAGTGAGGCAGGGCTTCCAGACCTCCTCCATCAGTGCTGCCACTTTCCCTCTGCTAGCTGAGGCATGGGAAATACATCCAAGGTGCTGCAAGGCAGCTGCTTGCCCCAAAGTGGATCTTCTGAACTTAATTGTATTTCTCCTCCTGCAACATATGCTGAGGTGGAGCTGGGGATGGGATGATGATGGATGGAACAGCAGCAGGGGTGGGAAGGGGCAGGGGGAAGCAGCATCTCGGATCTTGCTGGCATTTGTGGAGAGTACAACTGACAGGAACATTTTAGAGCTATGAATACAAGCTGACGTGTGCTGGTGTGTGCAAGCCATAATCCTGCTAGGACAGGACATGGGACAGCCTTCAGGAGAGAAAATTTTAGGCAGCCACTTCCAAACCAGCCACCTTCATGTCAGCATCTGAATTTTGGTTTTGCCATGCAATTTTTCTTTTTTGTTGTTGCAGGTTTTTATGGCTTTTTGTACCAACCTTGGTGCTAAGATTGGGTTTATTTAGTGCTGTTTTTCTGCTGTAGCCCCTCTGCTGCTGGTTTCTGCTGCAGCCAGGGCTGAGCCCAAGCCCAGGGCTTTGGTGTGAGGTGTTACCAGCTGGATGCTTCCATGGGCCTTTATGGACTCAGGTTTCAGCAGCAGACAGCAGATGGCTGCAGCCCTGGGATGGGCATCAGGCGGGACCATGGGATTCTGCTTGGCTGACCAAATGTAACAGCAGGGTATTTCTGCTAATGAACTGGAACCTGTGGGCTGGTGCTGTGCAGCACTCACACTCACACACATGTATCTGCCTGGGGACAGTGCAGGCTCTGAGCACACACAGTCCCTGTGTGAGAGCTTTACTTCAATCCAGACAGTGTGGGAGGCCCAGCTGCTCAGCAAAGTGATGGGCCCCAAATTTAAGCTTTTAGAAAGCTTCTTTTTCTCTACTTTTCCTTTTTTCTTTCCCTTATATAAACAGGGCAATAAATCCTTTATACTGCTAAGTGTTATTTAATACACACACTGCCTTGCCCCCTCACTAATTTGGGTAACAGTGGCAAGGTCTTTCTGAGTGCATTCAGCCAGGGTGAGGAGGCTCATCAGGCCCTCTGGGCAAGGCTCTCAGGATTGCCAGTAAGGATGTCCTGAACATGGAATCTCTGTAAGAAAATCAGGCTCAGACAGGTGGGTGAGGTGATCTGGAGCTCTGACTCCACATGTCTCCTCTAGGCTGGAAACACAGCTTCTACCTGGGCTCATGAGCTGGAAAAAAAATCAGGAGGAAAGGGTTATGTTCATGATGGGTCTTGCCTGAGCTGTGGCTGGAAGCAGCAGCAAGTTTCTCCTGGAATATTCCCTCCTCCTCTCACCCCATAACACTTTTTTCCCTAAAACCTTTCACACTTGGGCTGGTCTCCAGCCCTTTGAGACAGAAGCAAAGCCTGCCTAGCCCCACACTGCTGAAGTGGATGTGAAAATAGAGCAGGATAGTTATTTCTGAGCTATCAGTAAGACCAAAATGCACATGTCCTGACAGGCAGCAGGCACTGCTGCACAAGCCTGTCACCCAGGATAGGGTGGGTGACCAAGGGCACCCACTTCACCTCCCAACTCCAGAAAAACAGCAGCCAAATTCCCAACAGCCAGCAGAGTACATGGCACCCTGGTGCCTCACTAGGCACAGGGTATTTGGATAAGGATATTGCTTTTATTCTCTTTTCATGTGCCACTTCTTTTATTTAATGTGTGGCTAAAATCGACCATGGAGTAAAATTCCCAAATATTGAGGTAGAGGTATAAGAGCCTGGACTTCCTGATCCTCTAGCCCCAAAAAGCCTGGTGATCATCCTGGTCCTAAGAAAGAGAGCAGCAAGTTTGGAAACTGAAGGTGATGTTTTGGCAAGGGCAGGTAAAACCAACACCAGAGGAACTGGCTTGCTTATATTTTCATTTTCAAGGGGGTTCTGGCGGATGTGTTCCCTAAGGATCCCCGGTGCTGTCAGCTCCAGCAGCTGCCAGGTGTTTAGCTGAGGGGTATTTGGGGGGCAGAGCTTCAGAAGAGAATTCATCCATGTGCCCACTGGAATGGCATCCAAAACCACGGCTCTGAAACTTGTTTTCATTTGGGAAACACCCCAGCTCAGGAAGTACTGGAGAAGAGACCTTCAGTACTGAAGAATAGGATGGAGTTGTCTGCTCTATAATTTTATCTTGGGCAAGTCACTTTTCTATCTCTGCCTCCTTCCATTTGTCAGTAAAAATCTGAGGGTTGGCTTTTGTTTTTTTCTTTCATAGTTTCTTACCATTATTGCAGTGAAAACAGTCCTCAAATATTATCATTAAAAGGTGAAGGAAAGGAAGAACTTGTACTTCAGCAGGCTTCAAAAAATACTGGGCATCTTGAACTCCCAACACCAGAAAGGTCAGGATGGGATCGACACAGGCAAGAAATCTGGCTGCCCTTTTCCATCAGCTGGAAAGGACACTTTGTGTTTGTGTTGAGCAGTGATATGAGGGATCAGAATCTGGTTTGGGAAGGGGAGGAGTGTTGCTAGAGGACACAAAATAGAAAAATGGATTCACATCACAGCAGCAAGGTTTGATCCCAATCAGGCAGAAGCCTTTATTTGGGGTTTGCAACCCTTTTTATCAGGTGTTCCCATACAGGTTACCATGACTGGCCAAAGGAACCTTTCTAGTGCCATGGGCGGAACAGGAGCAAAACACATTCAGAACATGTGTGTGACATTGTTTTGAGAACCAAAACCTATTTACAAAAACAGTCCTTGACAGAGAGATTCCCAAAAGACTTTCCCTTGGGAACAGCTCAGCCCCTGTCAGGTTGAAAACTCCCTCAGGCTCAGAAAATCCTTTCCACAGGGCAGCATCCCTTCGAGGCGCGGTGCCAGCCCCAGCCCCGAGCTCTCCCCGCCCGCACCGCGATCCTGCCGGGCTTGCGGCTGCCTCGGCCGGGATCCCTGGCACCGACAGGCTCCGTGCGAGCCTCCCGATCGCCCCTGGCTGCCCCAGCACTGCCTGTGCTGGCACCCAGGGCAGGCAGCCCCCGGCTGTGCCCCAGCCCCGAGCGGGGCCGGCTGTTTCCCCTGGGAGCCGCAAACCCAGGGCGCAAATCCCAAGGATGCAGCAATTCAAATGTCACAGCTCAGGTGCAGATTTCTTCACCAGAGTAGGTTTCGCTCCGTGTATTTATTTAGTGTGAGTAACAGCAATGTATTTTTACTCTTCTGGTGCTCCAGAACTGATTTTGCTGCTCGGGCCGTGGGGTCCTGGGAAGATGGGATGAAAGCAGCCCAGCCCCTGGCCACGGACACTGGGAGTGATTCAGATCTGGATTTACTCAGCCTTGCTCACCTTTCTTTACCATGGATCCAGTTCCCCATGAATAGTGGCAAACTTTGGCTCTGAGCTCCTGTAATAAGTAATTGTTTGTCCTGGCTGGAGGTTTATGACTCTGCAGGAAAAGATATTTCTAGGTATTATTCTTAAACAGAGAACAACAGCTGAAAGAAGAACCTTGTCCAGCCATCTCATGTGTCCAACTCTTTGGGTTTCTGGGGGAAATGAGTAACTAGAATGAGACAATGAATGAGACAAATAACATTTAACTGGTGCTATAATGAACCCCAGCAATCTGCCTCTTTGAGCAACCTGCAAATTCATCTTCACTGCCATTTTGTGTGAGAGCCTTAAAAAAGGCTGGGAGTTATTTGCCAAATCCCCTGAAACACAATTGGAATGGAGCAACAAAATCCCAGTGGTGTCATTTGAAAAATCCCAGCCCTATCCCTACAGGGAGATAGAGCTGCAGGTCTATCCTGAATAATCCTGAATAATGAATCCTGAAAAGGCAAGAGTTTCTCTGTGTAGCATGGCAGTGTGGAGAGGGAGGATGGTTGTGTCGTGTGCCACCGAGCCCCTGCAGACACCAGGCTTGGTCAGCAGTTCCTGGATAGCTGGGAGGTTGTAATGGTCCAGTCTGAACCCAGAAAGGTTCAAAATATACCCAAGAAAACATGACTGAAACCAAACGAGGTTAGATGTCGGTGCCAAAACATTGATACATTTTAATAGTAAAAGAGGCAAAGAGAAAGAAAAAGTGTGTTTGTGGGGGTGTGGACAGAGAGAGAGTGACAGGGGTTAGGTAGAAACTCATCACCCTTCTGGAGGTCCCAGGAGAGCTCATTGCTCCCCTCCATCTGATCTGGGTGGTGAGGGTGCCCCACTGCTGCCATGGCTGTGCCATACCATCTCCTCTCCTCTCCTCTCCTCTCCTCTCCTCTCCTCT
>VWYI01008733.1:650211-700231 GCA_013399455.1 Anthoscopus minutus | reverse complement strand
TCCCTCTCCCTCTCCCTCTCCCTCTCTTTCTTTCTCTTTGCATCTTCTATTATTAACCTAAATGTATCAATTTTTTGGCACCAACATCTAGCCTCATTTAGTTTTAATCAGGATTTTTGGATATATTTTGAACCTTCCTGGGTTCTATCTGCTTTATTCACAGACTTTGTTCCCTCTGCCCTTCTGTGTTTAAACTGGATTGTTTGAGAGCAGAGGGGGATTTTGAAATGAGCCCTGTGTTCTCTGCTGCTACAAGTACTGACAACAGGCCAGAATGAGTGAAGAAAAGAAGGTACAGTAAGACTTGGCAAAGGATTCTCGTGGTCCTTAGGAGGAAAAGTGGGGATGTGCACACCACAGGGCCCCAAGTATGTGCCTGCCCAAACCCCCAGGTAGCTTCAAACCAGTGGATTCAGGCTTTTGCCCTGGTGTGGCAACTCCACCACATGGACAGGGTTTGTGGCCAGGTCTGAGCTTGGCCTCCTTGTCGTAGCCCTCTTGGCAAGAGGAAGCTGCCTGCAAAAGGCTCAGTCTTATTCCTGGGGTTGAAACAGAAACCACAGCAAAGAGCCAGTAGCTTTTCCAAAAAATAACTTAGGGGTTTACTGTTGGGGAGCTCAGCTTAGGTAAAGCTCATGAAGAAATTCCCTTTGTCTTGGTCTCTGGGCAACCTTCTGGCTGCTCAAAACTTAAGAAGAAGAAATGGGGGAGACATCTAGAACCACCCTGCTGTCTTTACTACCTTAATTTGGGTATAAAGTAATAGGGAAGTCAATCTCCTGGCTGAACATCTTCTCAGAGTGCAGCAAAGGAGTTAAAGTGGGGATCACCCTTCTCTGGGCAGCAGCACCTCTGCACACTCGCTCTTGAGTCTGTTCAGCTTCCAGGCAGCTGAAAAGCAGAAGCTGCTGTGTCTCCCTTCCAGATGTGCATGCCCAGATGTGCACAGGCAACTGAAACAGAAACTAGGCCAAGCAAAGGATGCTCAGAAGGCACATGGCACTGCCTCTGCATCTCTTTATCCTTTTTTCATTGAAAAGCAGATGGCATTTGTCTCATAAGCTCTCCCTTTGCAGTTCTCTATCAACCCTTTGTGTGTTAATTGCATCACCCTAGCGAGGCCTTTCTGGAGAGGGGCAGTTCCACAAGTCCCATTTTTTAGGCAGATCAGCTCTATCAAAGCAAACCACCCCACACCTGTGTCCCACCTGCCAGGAGCACACAGGGTGAGCCCCACCACCCCAGCAGGGCTCACCTGGAGAGGCAGCACAACTCAGCCTCTGCTAATTCACACCTCAGTACAAGCCCCGGGATCGGCTGGGATGCAAATCAGTGATTTCCTTACAGGCAAGGTTCCTCCTTTTCCAGAGGAAAGTGGGAAGGGCGGGGCTGATTGATGGCATCCCTCTGCTGACATTCCAGTCCCATCCCAGCCCTGAGCCCTTCATCTGTTCCTGAGGCAGGCTGGAAGAAAGAGGGGGGAAGATGGGGAAGGCATTGATGCAGAGTGAAGGGAATGTTTCCATGACATACAAATCTACCTTCAAGCTTGGAAAGGGCAGACTGAAACATGTTTGCAAATATTTGGCATTTGCCAGCAAACTATGATTGCTTACTCATTCAGAAGAGGGAAAAAAAGAGCCATAAAAGCAAGACACAGCCAAAACTCAAGTAGGTCTGCAATGAGGATTCCCTAGACTTGGGCTCTGTCAGTGGGCCACTTTCCCTGTATGAAGAATAACACAATTTTCACCTGCTATGTCACGTTCAGATGTTGTGTGCCCAGGGTTTTGTGAAGATTAATTATGTTTATGCCATACAGTAGAGTTTAACAATTATCCATGGATTTCCAGGAAGAGAGGTTATTTCCTAAGGCATCGTGCTGGGCTCAGCTCAGTCCAGTAAATAAGTTGATGACTCCCTTGGCTCCACTCCTTGGGCATTTCTTTAAGCACAGCCTTGGAGCACACTGTTCTTAAATCAAAGCATAAAAATAACCAAACCAGTATCAAGTGAATTGTAGCAGCTGGAGGAATGGAGGTAATAAACAAAGTTAAAACAGCCTGATAACGATATCCTCTTACCAAAGAAGAATAAGCATTACTCTCTAATGGTGAAACACAAAACCTTCCTCATGAGAAGGCATTGATTTTCCCAGAAAGGACTGGGAGAACAGCCCAGAGATGTAATGCAGCATGGGCACCGAAAGGGTGTAATGATGACAACACTGAGCAAGTATCTCATCTCCAAAAGCTCAGGCTGCCTGACCTTTAGCAGTGCTCAGGATTGTGTGTCTGTTTAGGATGTCATTAAACAAGGCAGGCTTCCTCCAGCAGAGCAGTGGAAGTCATTGGAGCTGGTTTGGAGGGTCAGATTCCAGACCAGCTACTCAACAGACTTGGAAAAGCCACATGCCAGAAATAAACCAACACAAAATACTAGTTATGGATAACAGCTCTTCACCCTGTGTTCAAGTTGGTAACCTGGGTTCCATGGCATGCCCAGTGCAAATCCCACTGCTTGGTGGGCTGGAGAACTGAGGGTGTGATTGGAACATCTCAAAGGCAAATTTAGATGGACTGGAATAGTCCTTGGGATCTTGGTAGCTGGAAGAGTGGATTTTCACTGTCAGCTTTGTGTGAGAGGGAGGGTGGATGGGAGGGAACTGCTGGTGTTCAGCCCAAGGTAGTGCTCTAAAGCCAGGACTGGTGCTATGAGCACGTGGGTGAGCTCTGGGTGGCATTTGAAAGCCACTCTATAGAGTAGAATAATGAGTGTGAAGAATTGCAGGGTAGCTTGAAGACTGACGCTAATTACCCACTAATTTTCTAGCTGTGATCCATGAAACACTTGCTGCTGGTCCCCAGACAGATGGCTAGTCACATAGGATGGGCTTCTCCTCTTTATTTCCATCTGCTATATTTCATTAAGACAGCTAAAAATAAAAATATCTCTAATGTTATTTTTCTGTGCAAGTTACTGCTATAGTTGATGTGACTGTGAATAGAAGAGTTTCCAAGAGACAAGATTTTCTTAATTAATTTGTGATCTGTGGCATGAAAAGTAACTGCAAATTCCTACATGAGATTCATCATGAGCACTACAGTTCTAATACTTCTAAGTGCTATTTATCTAGAAGACTCAGTTCAAAACAATTTTCTTTTCCTGGTATAAGAAGAGAAAAGAGGCTGCTGTCTCTTCTGAGCAGAAGAAATTGCTATTTTGAGGCTCTAACCAGTTGTAGATGGTGCCTACGAAATGGAGATGTAATCAAGGAGATCCTTCAGGCATGAAATCTTCTTTCCCTATGTGTAGTAGGAATATCTCCAGAAACAGCTTTTCTGCACAGCTTCGAGCCTCTCGTCAGCCAGCACAGTGCCCAAAACCCCCCTTAGGGGGAATGCATTTTTGGGAGGTTGGTTGGTTCTCTCTTTCACAGATTTTTTGGCTGCAGCTGAAGTGTCTGTGTGAGTGGAGAGGCAGTTCCTGATGTATTGAAGTGTTCTCCTGGGAAATCATGGTCCCCTCCACCCAGATTGCAATTTACTTATTTTCCAAAAGGGACAAAGGCCCGAACCATCTTTCTCTAGTCCTTCCGTGCCTTTTCCACAAATTCTTTCAGAAAGGCAGCAGCTCTCCCCTGTTTCATGGTGATGAAGTTTCAGTGTGTTTTAGAACAAGGAACTGTGAGGTGACCCAAAAGCCCCAAAGGAAGCACAAAAAGAGAGAACAGGCAGTTCAGCAGTAGCAGCTTGGTGTACTGAGGAGCTCCAGGGACTCAGCTAACACTTGGTCTCCAGAACTTTGGATGAAATCTGGGGCTGGTATCTTAGACCAGGTTTTTTTTTATCCTCAACTACACAAGCCATTGCCCTAGACCTCCTGAATGGTGACAGCAGATATTTATGTGGGATGAAGAGCTCTATAACTTTGTGCTTTCAGAGGTTTCAAGATCTGAAGCTAGATCTGATGTGTGCTGTTTTGGACCCCACAACCCAAATCACCCCTCCCTCTGTGTCTCAGTGACACTGCCCGCAGCACAGAACCTTTGTTCTCACCCCTTCTTCATTTGTTGCTTCAGCTTGGAAAAGCAAGCAATATCCTCACCCTCCTGGCAACATTCCCACGGGGAAATTCCTCCTCCCAAGCCATAGCCACACAGCCAAGTCACACAATCCCTCCTCCTCTTGCATCAGGCCATTTCCCGATTTGCTCGGGCTCACCCCAGCCCATCACCCCAGGAGAACCTTTGGCTCCATTTGCGTGCCTGTTCTTTCTCCTCCAAGAGCAGCTATTTGAGTTCCATCCTAAGAGCACACTGACTTAGGCCCCAGTTTAGCAAAGAATTTTATCACATGCTCAAGTGGAGCTGACTTAGAGCTCCAGTCTGTTTTTAGCTTATCAGAGCAGGGGTGGGTAGAGCCCTCGTCCTCTTACGCACGCCCGGGTCCCAGGGAGCTCAGCCCTGGGTGAGCAAAGAGCAACGTGCCTGAAGCAGAGCAGGGGCTCAGATAAGCAGGACTGCTGAGCTGGCCTCCACCCAGCCATGGTGCCATGTCTTTCCAGGCCTGATTGTCTCCACACCACGCTGCAGAGGTGGCAGCCCCATGGCAGTGACACACCGCAGGCTATGGGGCACTTCCACCCCAGCTCACCACCCCTGCATGGCCACTGAACTCTGTGTAGTCTGTGCCTGGCTCAAATTTTGCCTTGGAGGCTGGGAATCCTGAATAAGAACTTCAGGACTTGGTATCTTCAGAGCAGAGAATGTGGCTAATGTAGGCAAAACCCAGTTCAGACAAAAAGTAATCCAGTATTTTATTATGCTTAAACAGTGAAGATGGACACAGGAGCACCTCACCTCCCTGTAGGGCCTCATCAGAAAAGAATGAGACTTAAGGACAATGGTTAAAGAAACAGAAAGACACCATGGATATCACAGAGCCACTGAGGACATTTACCTCCAAAGTCTGGCATATTTAATTCAGCTCATATAAAAATTCCCGTGGTGAAGGGTGGGGAAGATTGACTGCTGAATGAAGACTTTTGTTTTCCTGAACAGAGCTGAAATGAAGAAGAAGGTGGGTGGTGACGATCAGATTTCTCCTATAGGTCAGAAGTTCAATGTATCATTGGATTTCATGTCACGGGGCTGCTCTCTTCTGACTGCACCCAGCCAGGACTCTGCACATCACTGAGCTTTTGCTCTGGGCTCCCTCCATAAGATATATGCTGGAGTCAGAGTCATTACTAAACAATTTTAAATGTATTTTTAGGGGTAAATCATTACCTTTCAATTCTACAACACAGCAGAAAATGGCATTAGTTGCTGGCTTGTCTTCATATAAAATATAAAAATAAGTACTTGACTGGATTGTTGCTATACCAAGTTTATTTTGCATAAATTTACTACAAATATTAAGCTACAAGACTCTGGTACCTGTGAGCTTGGATTCAAAGCTATTTGGGACCTTGCAGGGATAGAGGAACCAAAACTGTGAAATGTGGCCTGAGGGCCCATGGCCTGACTGGGTGGAGGGGGGATGAAGGAAGGGAGCTGAGCTGGGTTTGTTCAGCAGGTGACAGGGGGATCTTCACACAGGTCCTGAGTGATCCTGCTTCATAACTGCCTGAGTTATTTATGCATATTGGGGAGAGAAGCTATAGCCACATCTCAAGCTGAAAAAAACCCCAAAAACCAACCCAAAAAAGCTGCAACAGTTTAGCACTTAGCTGATGACTGACTTTTTGAATAATTTAAGTTCAACAGAGACATCCATAGCAGACTAGCATGAGCTCCTGTGGGCATCCTTTCATCTGCAGAATAAAATGAGACCGAGGGAGCGTGTGAGCTGTCTGGCTAGCCAGATCACACCATTCAATTAGCACAGAGGAACACAAGCTCTCATGCACTGATATTATGGGGCAATAGCTGAGAATCAGTTTGGGGATCTCACCTTCATCCAGCAGCTAATGAAGTTTAAACTACCAGTCCTAACCCAGCCCAAGGTGTATGTCTCCTGCAGAGCATCTTCCAGCACACCTCTGCTTTGGGAAACCTCTGTCTCCTGTGGTGAAAGACCCCCAAGGAGGTCCCACCCTTCCCACACCCAGGACAGGCCATTTGTGACCTGCAGCGTGTTCTCTCTTTACTAATTCATCTCCCAAACATTTTCATGCTGCTAAAAGGCTTTCACAGATATCAGCACCTTCTGGGTTCCCATGTGAGGAAGGACAAGGCTTTTGCTGGTGCTGTAGGACAGCTTTGAGATGCAGCTTGGGGCAGCAGAGCCAGCCAAGAGGGGCAGGGCTGCACAGAAGACACGTCTGTGTTCCTCGGATGCTATGAATTTTTCTGAAAGCCAAGAAACCTGAAACTGCAGTGGCAACTCAGACTTCCTCCTGAGATGGAGTCGAGGCAGGCTAATTTTAGTTACCATGCACTATGCAAATCATCACTCTGGAGCTGAGTTTATTTTTTAAAGTGCTGACTGCCAAACTTGCCGCAGGGCATAGATTCTGCATATGGGTCCTAAAGAGGTTTGAAACCAGCCCTTCAGTCCGTGGTGCTGCATTTCAGAGGGAGGGGGTGGCTCAGAGAGGACCTGTGAGGAAAGCAAACTTCCAGTAGGAAAGGTCTAGGTGACTAGTTTAGATGATATACTGATTTTTTAGCTGGCCAGAATTAGCTGTTGGTGGGGTTTTCTGAATCTATTTTTTATTCTATATATAATTTTTCTTAGTTCCTCTCATGAGCTCACACCACTGGCCTGCAAGAGATTCTGGGAGTGCTGGTATCTGCATCACACCCAGGGTCTGCAGATAAAGGAAGCAGATCACTCCTGGGTTTGAGATTTACTCTCTGAATATTTGGCACATTCACGGAGTTCACTTTTAAGTGGGTTTTATCTGACTTCCTAGGAAAGAAGTAGTTCTTTAAAACACTGCTATTAGACTGTGGTTCATGGCACTCATTTGAAAGGCAGAGGCAGACATGGGGAACACAAAGAAGCAGCAAGGCAGGGTACCTAGGCTTCATCATGGACAGTAAATGGTTACATTTCTCTTCAATATTAAAAAAATTTAGCATGCAGACGTTCATCTGATAACTTTCACAATGTCTCTACCACAAGTCATGCTATGGCTGAATTGTTCTTTGTGTTTACATGAAACAATTCTCCATTATTTCTTATCAACTTATCATAGAGACCTTCAGGAATTTTCCTTTCTCAGCTTTGAGAATAACCACTTCCAGGTTTGAGGTCTTGCCCATAATGTGCAAGGCATTCATCCATCCAAACAGATCTGCATGGGCCTGAGTGCAGAAAGGCTCTTGGAATCCTGAACTCAAAATTACATGGGAGAATAAAAGCAGGAGCTTGTTTTCAGCTGTGAAACTATGAAACTTCTGTTTTCTACAGCTGAGCTCCAGTCTAAGTGCTTTGGATGTGAGGCTCAAGCCCTAGTGAGTGGTCCAAGGAAAATTTCTCCTTGGAATTTGCTCTGGGTTTTAGGCAGTACTAAGAGGGAAAAAACATGCATGGGAAAACCTAATTTAGATACAGAAGTTGTGAAACACCCAGTTGCATTTAGGACATGGGAAGGGGCTACACTGAATTCCTCTGAATGCAGGGAGCTGCAGCATTGTGCATTTATTTCCATTTAGGTGCTGATTTTGTAGGAGTCCAGCAATGCTCAAAGGCACTACCAAGAATAAAATAAGTGCAGTACTGTGGATACAACACAGCCATTGGAAGGGTGGAATTGAGGAAAAATATATTTTCCATCATAAAAGCCTGGAACAATCCGATTCCTTTGGGGAGAATGAAGGAGCTGGTGGGTGCTCAATGTCAGGGGCTCTGTGCTGAGCCTGGGCAGCCACCACAGGGGCTGAAATCTGTGCAGAACGAAATTATTCACCTGCCTAATTCCCATCTTCCCAAAAATCTCTCTTCCATGATAGTGAAGCCAAGTCCCAAATCAAAGACCAGGGAGCAATAAAGAGCCAGGAGATGAATGGTGTGTCTGGCTGTTCTACAGGGATGAGCAGACCTGCTTCCCTCCCAGCATGGCCACGCTCTATTTTTGTACATTTTCTGTGTCATTTCATTGCTCCTCAGCTTCATATTAAATCTGACCTTTCCACTGCACTTGACTGGGGAAAGGCAATCACCTGCTTTGCTTTCTTCAGGGTTATACATCATTGTATGTGACAGGTAGGTAAGTGTACCTAGAAAATATGGTTGCATGTGAGACTAGGCAGAAAAAAAATCTGTGAGTAGGTCAGAATCCACTTGAAGACCTGCCAGACCTGCCTGAGTGCAAATACATTTTTCAAGCTGGATGTTTAACTCCCACTGGCTCCTGTGAGAGATCAGCAATTGCAGAAAATCTTTTGCTTTGAACAGTAGAGAGGGATTCCAGCCCCCACTTGCAGAACCCTGTGCGAGCATGGGCAGAGAGGGTTCTGTGATTGATGATGTTGCAAAGAATTGGGCAGTTAGGAGGGAAGAACAGGAATATTTTAGGTCTCATGCAGTCACTAGAGATGGATCTAAATACACCATTGTGCAGCTCAGGGTCTGGAACTGAGGCTGTGTCTTGCACAAAATAATCACCCAAAAGTGGTTAAATATCAAAGTGCATCCTCGATCATCAGGGGAATATTCCCTGGGGATAACAATAACCTCACACAAACAGCTCTGTTAGAGCATTCTTATAGAAATTCAGAGATCTTCCCAATTAATGCAAGTACATGCTATATTCATCTAGTGCAGATTTGACTTGTTGTATACTGAAGTTGCTAATTGCTGGAACATGTTTATAGCTCTGAACTGATGGCAAAGCTAATCCAGCAGGAAAGGTGAAGGGACACGGTGTGGCTGCTGTTTGTGTCAAGCAATGCTCATCTTTCTGAAGCAGTGTCTGTTACACACACCCAGGAGCAGAGCAGATCTGCTGACCTGATCTGCGAGTTGCTACAATTCCTTACTCTTATTGATCTTTATAGCACCTTGATCTAGTGCTATCAGGGTGCCCAGATATTCAGGTTATCACCTATAACAAGCTGCAGATTGGACAGAGTCAACTGTAGCAAATTCAAGAGCAGGGCTTGCACAAGGGGAGGTTTGAAAGCCATTAGTTAGGGTGAGGAAAACACCTCGGTGTCGCAGCTTGTTCCACTGGCTTTTCTCATGTAGAAGCTCTGCTTAATGCAGAAATGATTAAAGATAAAGCCAAGTCGATACAGAAACATCATCCAACAAAAACAAAGGCAGTTTAGCTAAATTTGGTTTGAAAATATTAATTAGGCTAAGGTAAATTTTCATATATGTGGGCTTGCTAACTCTCTTGCCCCCCTCTTCCTACCTAAATGGGACTAATCATTTCTCTAATTATGATGTAATTGTGTAGCCTTGGGATCATTGATTACAGATTAGCTGCTTGTCTCGCTGTTTTGCCTGAATCCAAGCAGAAGAGAGAGATGTTCCTCTGGGATGTGCTGCTACTCCTTTTGGCTGCAGCCCTGACCTTAAAAAAAAGGAACAGCAAAAAGTGAGTAAGCTGAGCTATTTATAGCTGAACTAATTATTTTGATGTGCTATGACAGCAGTGGAATCTGTTTTCCCTCTTCACTCAATTAATGGCAATGGAAGAAGTTTTCAATACCCTTTAACAGTGTTTGCTGGCTGCAATACAAACCTTTTCTGAATGTCTTAGGATGTAGGATTTTGAAACACAGGGACAGGGAGCACGAGGTGTGTTGTGTCTCTGGCTGACATGAGCAGCATTGAGGAGCTGAAAGTGGGGTCTGCTGTGAAAGAAAAACTCCAAAGTTTGGAGGGAAGATGGCAGACAGCAAACCTGTGCTCACCCCTCTGTTTGACCCTACAGGTGAAAGCTCAGGTGGTTTCTCATAAGCTGCTTGGTGGACACCATGGAATTTGAAACACAAAACTTTACCATTCCCAAGTGGGGAAACTGAGGCAGAGTGCTTAACTTGGCAAAGGCTGCAAAGCCAGGGAGTGACAATGCTGGCCACAGTGTCTGAGCCCATTCAGAGAAGGTGCACTCACATTCTGCTTCTCCATGTCCCTTTCCTGCCACTGTGCTGCACATATTCTGTGAGGGGTGACCTTCTGGGCTGCAAATAAACTGGGAAAGGTGAAGGGGACGGAGAGGGATGTCTTGGCTGAAATTTTTCTTGCCCATTGCTGAAGATTTCAGCAATAAAAAACTCCCCCTGAACACTGCAATGTGTTTTCTAAGTCTCTGATGAAGTTCTTAATAAAAGCTGTTTCTGCTCTCTGTTTTTCAAGCTGGACAAGATAGACTTTTTCTTATTTTAAGTTTCTGAATTAAAATAAATACATGGAGTTCATTATAGCTAACCAAGACAGAATTTGAAATCCTAAGTTTCTGTGAGTTGTTCCTGTTGAAGCTCAGGTTCTCCTCCTCCTCCTCCAAGGTTTATGAAATAGCTTTTCTTCCTTGCTCCTCTCCACACTCTGGGTGTTCCACAGCTTGTCCCTCTCCACGACCACAAAACTCCTGCCAGAGGATTTGTTGTGTATTCCAAGGCTTGCTTCATTGTGGCAAGAGAGGAGGAAAAATATCTGCTTTCTCCTCCTTTTACAGCTTTGATTGGGTCCTTGAAATCTGTGCACTTCTCAGATTGCTTTTGGTGACCTTTAAGGCTCTCAGAAAGCAGGTGCTGTTTGTGAAGCCTTTCTGTGACCGATGCTTTGTTTCCCTTTGATTTATCCTTTTTTGACTCCCGGGTCAGGCCATTGCAGGTACAGTGCAATATTCATGAGAGGCTGATTTATGCAGGCACAGGGCTGTGCAGCAGGATTACAGGGTACTCTATGTTATATGCAGCTTTAGTTTCTTTTTATGACCAAAGGACACAGCCAGAGTTTCTCAAATATGGAATTTATGAGAGCCTCATTCATGCAGGGTTTAAAGGGCCCCTGTCTCTGTGCCCTGCTCAGCTGGGGAGATGTGGGGAGATGGGGTGAGAAGGCTGTGCAGCCTCTGAAAGTGAACAAAAATACATAAAAACACGCCCAGGGCAGTCACTTGGACACTGAAATGGCCTCTGCATGAAGAGCTGAGGCACTTCTGAAAGATCTGTGCAGTTCCAGTCCTTCTCTGAGTTACAGAATAACAAACTCTGTGAAATATTTGAGTCAAAAGTCTTCCAAGAAGGCAATTTCTGTGCAGTGCCGGAGGTTAATTTCAGGGCTTCTAACACCCATGACAGTGCAAACCAAGTAACAGAGAGTATTCGTGGTAAGAACAGACATTTGGTCCTCTCAGCCTCCTGTCCTGTGCACCCATAGACACCGTTTGCTCCTCTTCTGGCCTGATTTTGCATTTCATATCTTACCTGCAAGTCCTTTCTTCTTAGAAGAAACCTCTTTGCTCACACGAGGGGCAGGGTTTGTGTGTGTCCAGTAGCTCACCAGGCATTGTTATTCACCTGGAACTGGAGATTATCAAACAGCCTCGCACAAAAATTCAAGATATTAAATGCAACAGCATGGCCCGGGAACAGAACGTGCGTGTCTGATGTGATGAATTACCCAGCCCTCCCTTGCTGGGAGTGTTACACATCACATTACATGCACTTGCATGCCACAGGGCTATTTTGAGGAGAGAGATGATTCCTTGGGAAGTCACTAAAGTTTTTGTAGTGGAACTGGAATCGTTGGTGTATTCAGAAACCTGTCAGCGTGTTCCTGATGGGAGATGCCCTTGGCAGCCTGTGACTGTCTCCAGCTCCGGAGTCCCTGGGGAAGGGTGAAGGGGACCTGTTCCAGCCTTCATAAGCACAGTGGAGTCATTTCCAAGTCTGGTGTCTCACAACAAGGCTCTTTCTTTTGGTGGTGCTCCAGGGGGGTCAGTGCGAGGTGCTGGCAGCGAGCCCCTGATCCTCTTCTAGCAGATGCTGCAACCACCTCTGAGCCCAGCCTGGGCAAGTGGAAAAAGCCTTCCCCATCTTCAGCTCCTATTTCTGCAGAAGGGGAGCTTTTCTTTCCATCTTCCCTGCCTGCCATGCCATCCAGGAAAACAAAAAGGCACTGCTAACATCTGCTCTTTTCTCCTCCCACATGCAGGCTCTTTCTCGGCTCCCTATTAAACCCCTTCCCACGCAGCAGCGTAGGCAGCTCCTTCGTGTACATCTTGGAGTACAAATCCCCCCCTCCCATCCCTTGGGAGCAACATTTGCAAAAAGTGACTGGAGAGGGTTTATTTTTGTTCTTTGCTAAGACTTTTTGGTTGTTAGGCTCCTCATTCTCCAAGTGCAGCTCGTCCCCGAGCCTGTGCTCCGTGTGCGGTGGGGCCGACACAGGCACTCCTGGAGATGCTGTGTGAGGGTGGGAAGGGATGCAGCAAGGGATGGAGAACATTCCAAACTGCTAAACTATGCTCAGGTGTATTGACTTCTACCAAGAGGGGTTACTAAGGAAACAAGGAGAGAAATTTCTGGGAAAAACATGGGCATTCCTAATGAGCAACAAGCTCTATAAATGTTCCTCAGCGCTTGGATGTTTGGGGTCAGTTCTTTGGTCACCTGTAATTGAAAAGTGTCTGATTTTTTTCTTTATTTTCTTGTGTCTGGCTTGTTCCTGGGGCTGTTGCAGGGTGCTGAGTCTCCATCATGAGCCACATAAGCTCTGAGTCACTTATCAGAGCGGGCTGGCTTCTCCTGAAGCTGGCATGGCTTTTTGTGGCAACAGGAAAAAACCTCATCAAAATAAATTTTGCTGGAAATTTTAATCTGAGAGATTCAAAGCTGAACAAGGGTGCTGCTGTTCAGGGAGCTCTCCAGAAGATGCTTGGCTGTTTCCCACAGCCCCACTCAAGCCCCAGTTGTTGCCAAATTATAAGGTTACGTGTACCTTGCATTGTTCCTGAGGCTTTTATGGAGGAAAAAGTTCTGTAGGAAATTGCCTGACAGGTACAAAATAAAGGCAGAGGCACTGGAAGAGGCTGGACTCGCTGTTCTGGTCTCCTCCTGCACAGCTCAGGGGATGTGAGGATGGCTTTTGGTGCTGGGCCTTGGAGTGTGCAGGCAGGACTGGAGAGCAGAAACCTGCAGCTCCCCCAGGACTTGCCAGTCAATGGAAACGAGTGATTTACTGCAGCAGAAATAGCAATTATCCTTGGAAATGAAAGAAGATGATTAATTGCATCACAAGTTGCAATCTCAAGAGCACCTACTTCATAACATCAGAACAGAAAGGGTTTTAGATCTAATGTTACTCTAGAAGGGGGAAAATGCATTTTTCAAGTCAAATGATCAGATCCAAACACTGAAAACAATTCAGAAAATGCTGTAAAAGGTACGTGAATTGGAGCAGCATCATTCAAAAGGGACATTTCAAAGGGATTTATAGTCCCCAAATGAAGTTCTCCAGTACAGAAGCAAAGAAGAAGAATTATTTGGTTTTTTTAATATTTTAATTGTGTTTCCTGAATAGTGTGTTTAGTTTGGGGGGATGTGACACAATTGTGTATTTTCCCACCATTCAGAAACTATAATTCAAGTTATCACAAGGAACACTTGCTCATTAAAAAAAAAATACTCTAAGCTTGCAAACCTGATGGGTTTTGCAGTGTGATTAACTTGGTGGCTTCCAGAGTGTTTAGCTCAAACAAAGGGAAAGTTCAGAGAGAATGGTTCAGTTAATCTTACTATATAATTTTTTTTTTCCTGTGAACACAGAAAACTACAAGTGACAGTTTATGTGGTTTTTGATAGATTTACAATGCCATTAGATTGCACTGAGGCCATACTGAAGACGTGTTTCTTTTAGGCTTTGCTATCAAGAAATTAAAAATGCCAGTTTGTTGGGAATTAATTCCAGAAGAAATGAAGGGAGATGTTTGTTGTTCTTCCATATTAGCTATTCTTGCTAATCCTTGTGTGCAAGTGGCAGTGGGCATGGAGAGAAAATGGAGAGACTTGTAGCAGCATATTTATTTTGCAGCAGGGAAGGGCAGTGTGGAATTTGTTTTATCTGCATGGGAGGGTCTGTATTGTAACCAGTGGCAAATATCTCTTGTCCAGCTCTGATGGTTTCTAGTGATAGAAAGAGTTTGCATGAAGCAGATCAGCTTCTTCTAGAGGGATCAGTGCTTTGCCTATGGGAAATAACAGATTTTCCCCGGGCACTGAAGTGCTGCTGCCTCCAACCTGATCCACAGGGCTGATCCAGAGCTTGAAATCCATGAAAAGTCCCCAGGGCAGCTGCAGCTTTGCTTACTTTTGAGAGGGAAAAAAACCTGCTTTACACAACTGTGTTTACCCAAGGGGTTGCAGTACTTTAGAGCTCCATTTCAAACAGAATTCCCAAGGCAGGTCCCTGGGGGATATGAGGTTGCCCCTCCTGAGAAATGCAGAGGTGCCCATGGCACATTGACAGCCGAGTTTGTCCTCACTGTGGTTTTGGGACAGTGCTGGTACCAAGGACAAAAGGGAAAGCAAAGGAAGTTTTTTGTTCAGAAGTTTCATAACTTGCTTCAGTATCCTATACATTGGCTTTTGGAAGCATTTTTAAATTTTTAAATACTGAAATGCAGTTGCACACTATTTCCAGCAGTCACAGTCTGGCGTAGGATATCACTATTTTGCACCTTTTCATAATGATACAAAATCCCTAAAGTGAGGGTTACACTGAATAGTGGTTTGGATTGAATTATTTTGTTTGTCTGTTTTTAGCAGTACAATGAATATTATGGTGCTGATTTAAAACCAGAACAGCTGAGCCAGCAAGCATGGTCACAGCTTCCAATTTAGCAGATCTTTCCTTATCTACCTGGGAAGGGGGAAAAAAGGGACAATATTTTCCTAAACATTGCTGCCCAATACCCAGTCTCTGGGCAGGTATCACTGAGCTGAGCTTGCTGTGCTTTGGCACCAGCACAAACCCCTTGCACTACCAGATCTCATGGGTTCACAGGGTGGCCAGGAAGAGCCAATGATGAAAACATTTTTGGGATGAGCTGGGATTCCCTCTGAGATCCCAAACAGCACGGGCAGTGTCGCTATTTAAAACAGATTGGATTTTGCAGAGCACAAACCCTTCCAGCTCCCCAGCTGCTCCTTACCCAGCTGCAGCTCACTGCTAGCAGGATCAAAGGTTTTGTCAATTGTAAGGAAGTTCAGAGCCCCACAAAGATGGGTTTGAGTTTAAAATCCTGCTAGAGTTTGCCCAGATCCATTTGGTGTTCCTTGCACAGCAAAACCACAGCACAACTTCAGCCCTACACTGATGGTGACAAAGAATTGCAGAACTCCCGGTTTTGAAACTTACTTCTCCAAATAGTGAATAACCTAGGATTCATCCAAATGCTCTGGTTTCTTAAACAGGCCCAGCCCTAAAGCTCTGGCTGTGAGCAAACAGCCTCTGAAAAGTTTGATGTGCTTAGAGCATTCCATTAAAAAATAAAAAATTAAATTAAAAAAAAATGTGCGTGGAGGGAATTTCTGCCCTAACTTTAAAAATATATTTATTTATTTAAATTTAAAAACATCCCTGGGCATTGTCAGTGCTGAAAGAAGCATTTTAAAATCAAAGAAAAGCTGTTAAGCTGTCAAGAGCTGCTGACAGGGAGAAAACACTGGCATCTGCTCTTCCTCCAGTCTTTAGTGTTAGAGTTTCACTTCAGTCCCCCTGAAGGATGTGCAGATACCCACCTTGCCCAGCTGGCTTCATCCCTGCTCCTGGACCAGCCCCATGCCACACACCTGATCCTGGTGTACCTGACAGTCTGGGTCTGGAGGTACAAACCCAAATCTCCATCAACTTCTCAAGGTCATTTTTTGGCTGTTCCACTTCTCCATGTACTCAGAAGGTTGTTACCCAGCAATTTATTATTTATTTGGGTGCTGAAGGGCTGATGGCCAGTGGGTTTACCAGAGACTTGATGGCTAAGCCTATGTCCTGCAGGGAAAAAGCCCTGAAGCAAGGGTCTATTATCCCAAAATAAGCAGGGTTGTCTTCATTCAGCACATTTCTAAAAAGGTTTTCCATGAGACACCACTGAGACTTCAAAACAGAGTTTTCCTGCAGTGGTAAATGTGCAAATGCACTCGAGCATTTGCTCTGCTGCTCATAAGGAAGGGATCACCATCCTGGAGTGTGCTGGGAAGTGGCAGCACAGGGCTCCCTCTCACTTGCCTTCAGCAAAACAAAACCTTGTGCTGCTGGTAGTTTTAAGGCCGATGCTGGGAATGCTGGCATGAAGCAAATCTTACAAATTTGCATTCCCCCAAGCACCTGTGCAAAAAAACCTTACAGAAAACATTATGCCACTCCAGCAGTGGGGCAGCAGGGCACTGTGAGCTTCAGCAACATCAGTGGTGACTCTGGTTTTTTAAATTTGTTTTTAATCCTTTAAATATTTATACTAGATCAGTTAAGGAAGAAATTCTTTGTCACTCTTTTTCATTGCTGATAAAATTCCGAAATTAAACTTTGAGGAAAGCACCTGGTTATTAGACACTTTATGGCAAGGAAAAAGCCCAGATCAGATGTGCAAACACTTGAGGTTTATTTGGGCCACTAAAGTTATTAGGAAATGCAGCTCTCCTGAAGAAATTACATTTTATTTTTAAGCCATTGAGAAATGCTGCATGAACCATAAATGACAAGAAGGCTATGTGTGTTCAGGAAGGTATTTGGCTGGGGGGGCTGGTTTTTGGGATGCCCTGGGTGCATATTCAGGATGAGTTTGGTACAAAGCTCCATGGCCAGGTCAGTAGCTTTAGGCTGGGACCAAGGCAGGAAAAGCCACGTTTCTTCCTGTTTCAGGTCACTGAGTTTATGTACCCAAGCTCCAAATCAGCCCAAGTTGACTTGAAATGCTGCCAGTCTGGCCTAAGATTTGCAAGTCTAAGTCTAACCAGGAAATCTCCTCTTGATGAAAGTCTGGGGAGGGGGAGAGGACAGGAGCTCTGTGTTATATGAGCTTCAACAATTCTATCTGCAGTGAGTTTTGCATTCAAAAGGTAAAGTTTGCAAAGCACAGCTACGTTTTATTTCTAACTTAATTTCTACCTACCATTCCATCTCTACCCAAACTTTGCTGGCTGGTATTAAGACATCTGAGAATGTGCAAACCCCTTTATCAAACCTTTTCCATGAAACCCCTCCTTGTTCCACGAAAAATCTCCTGGCAAACCGCCCCAAAGGCACCGATGCCAAATCCCATTGAGCTGAGGTCATCTGGGGACAACTCTGCCATGTCGTCATTGGGGGGGGGCTGGCTCCTTAAGCAGGGGACATCACCATCACCCCCAGCTGGGATGGAAGCCCAAAACCCCCAGGGACGCCTGTCTGGGACAGAGGTGTGACTGTGACAAGTTTGGATTTGCACAGAACTGGTTTGGCTGAGATGTGAAGGTCAGGGAGGAAGGGAATGTGCAGCTGTTTATACACGGGGTGCTCGTGGCTGAGATGGAGCCCTTGGCACCCAGGGACACACACATACAGCCCAGCCCACAGTGTGTCTGTTTGACAGCAGGGTTTCTCCCACCATCTCCAAAACAACCCCCTTTGGGGCTGGGCTGAGGGGAAAATGTGTGAGGCTGAACCTGCCTGGCTTGGTAGCAGCGTTGGTGGCGTGAGCTGGGGGGGAAATCCAACACAATTCAGGTCCCCGCAGCTAAAGCATCTCTCATCCATGTGCAAATGCTGAACTGGCACAAGGCAAAGTTTCTTTTTTTAAAGCCCAGTGCTGGTTTGTGCAGTTTAATGATTTCCTTAGATATCTTTTTAGTTATTTATTTCCGCTCTCTAAAGGCTCTCGGCTCTTTAACATTTTTTTAAATGGTATTTTCTGAGTGTGTTCTCAAATTAAATGTTGCTGAAAGTTGCCTTGCTTAAGAGGATGGGGGTTTGCAGAGTACTTGGGCCTGATTCAGCAAAAGCACTTGATTATCTTCAGTTTAATTTTACAAAGTAGTTAAGCACATGCCTACAGCAAGGTATGTCCTTAAGTCCACCTCTGCTCAGCAAAGCGTATAAACACGTGCTTGGCTTTAACCAGAGACAAGGGAGTTTGAGCATATGCTTAAATATTCCTCTAGCCTGGAACCTGAGCAGCTCTGGCAGATGATTACCCTCCTGCCTTTCTAGAACTGGTGGATCTGTCACCCTGCTAAAAACATTGAGAAAAACCAAACACCTTATAATATGCTATTTCTGGTAAAAGCTAGAGCAGCTCCTCACCAGTTTGGGGCTGGAGAGACTTTTGTCAGGGCAGGGAAGGGGGCAGTGCTCCAGAGTGAGTGAAGTTTTGTGGCTGTGCTGTTGTCTTGCTCTATATTTGGGTGTTGTACAGGCACAGTGCAGGTCCCTGCCTGAGGCCTGTGGGTGTTGCTGAAATGCAGATAATAAATGGCTTGTGTGATTTGACAGGAGCCACTTTGCTGAGTACATTCAAGGCCTGTTGCCTTTCCTGGATGTGCTGGCTGTGATGGGGGTTCTCCAACACCTTTTTTGCTCTCAAGTGTGCTGGCGTATTTAACACTGGACTTCACTGAAGGGAAAGCTCAGCCTGGGAAAGCTCAGATGTTCAGGGTAGGGTTTGGCACTTGGTCAAAACAGCCAGCAGAGATGGTCTGATGCTGAGTTTAGCAAAACTGGGCAGGCTGTTATCAGCGTGGATTCCCCCAGCATCACCTGTTTGGTTTGTGTGCCGAGTTTCTCTGAAACCTGGGAGATTGACAGCCCTTGGATTCTCAAATCAAATTATCCTGGAAAGCAGAAAAGCTCCAAGCCTTGGCTGAGCCAGAACACAGTATTTTCTGGGACTCAGCAACTGCCTTAAATCATAGCTTCCCTGATCCAAATTTGGAAAAAGTGCCATTCAGATTTTTGACCCAGAGCTGCACTCTGGTTCCATTGTCCTGTAGCTGCCACAAACACAAGAGCAGTGGCCAGAAGGGGTGGCCCCGTTCTGTGTGTTGCTGCCTGCCTGCTCCACGTGAGCAGGCACATATCAGCTGTGGGTAAATAAGGACCTTCCTTCTGTATTCAAAATTTAAAAATCTCTTTAAGAACAGTGAGCCCAACACCAGTGGTCCCAAGTGTTTCCCCACTGCTGTCTCTGGTGTGACATCATCTCAGTGATCAGGATCCAGGTGAGCATTGGGGTGTGCCTCCCATCCTGCACTCAGAAACCAAAGAAGCAATGAAACACAACTGTTACAGCAGCACTTTGGGTTCATTTGCTGGTGATTTGGGTAAAAGTTTCATTTTCCAAGGTAAGGAGCCTCCTTGTTCCCACTAATAAAGCCAGCTGCTGATCACATAGTTCCTGCACCAGGGGAAGCATAGGGAAAGAAGAGCATAGGGCAAGAAGAGCAAATGAGAAAGGGAAAGAAGAGCAAATGGATAAAAAAAAAATGTTGTCAATTTACAGATGGGGATGATCCAAGTTACACAGGAAAGATCAGATCTATTCCCAGCTGTCCAGCTGAAGCTCATCCTTTGGATGGGACAAAGCAGAAGTCAGGAGCTCTTGAGGTCTTGTGGGTTCAAGAATCCACCCTGGTTGAAGATGTAGCTCCCTCCTTGCCTGTCTGGTCTCTGCATGCCTTGCAAAGCTCCAGCAGTATAGACCCTCTGCTTGCTTTCACCAAGGCATAGGGGACATTTCACAAGTCCCCTCTTTTTTTCTTTTTTTCTTTTTTTTCTTTTTTTTTTTTTCCAGAATATATTCCTTCCCTGGAAAGCTCTTGGCTATTCTTATCTTCTCAAAAAGTCTTAAAAAAAAAAAAAAGTAGTTTGTGGTGCTAATGGTATGGAATGAGCTAAAGCTTTATGCCATTTTTAGCACTTTTGGAACAGAGAGAATTGGAGGATCTGAAAATATATGCTTAATCGCCCCCAGGAAAGACTGCCATAATATTTTGGGTTGCATAAGCAAACTAAATTGAAAATCTGGAATCTATTCAAGACCTTTTGATCAGGGAGCTTTGCAAGTGCAGAAAAGTAAAAACACAGACAGATGGGGATTAGAGTTGAGCATCAGGAGAATAATTTCCTCTTTTAATTTCAGTTCCGCCAACATATAAAAAGCATTAACAGCCCAGTTACGTAACGTGCGTCAGAGGCTGGCTGGACAGGGCAGGAATTCTCACTGTAATTAAAGTCATTACCCAGCCCACCTTTGCCTCGTGGAGGTGGGAGTCTCTCTGCACCTGGGAAAGACACCCCCCTCACCCTCCTTCCTTCAAAACTCTGGGCAAATGTCCTGGCTAAAATTAGCAGCAGTTATCAAGGCTAATAGGAGCTGCAGGGGGTTCAGGGAAAATTGAAGCCTCTCTGAGACACTGCTGGGCTCACAAAATCCAATTGCCAATCACTTGCAAACTCCAATCCACTCTGTTTCTCTGTCTTTGTCACTAAATCAGCTTCGGTGGGAGAAGAGAGACCAGGCTGAAGAGCAAGAGGAGAGATTTTTGCTGATTGATGTCGGGAACAATAGGGCATAATATACTTGTTCTAATAGTGGGATTCTTGAGAGAAAGTGCTGCAACATCCAAAGGCTGGCAAGAGTCCTGCAAATTTGAGCCTGCAAAGGCTGGCAGATTGGATTAGGTTTCTGTTCTTGCCTGTTTTCCTCTGCTTGGGGCATATTTTTGTGCACAGTGGTTGATGCAGAGTGATGCAAAAAAGCACTAAGAGGATGGTCTAAATAGAACCGTTTACATTTCAGGATCAACTCACTAGACACGGTTTCTGGACTGATTTTGAAGAGTGTCTGATATCCCTGAACATCCTTCTTAAGAACTATTTGCCTACTGGGATCAGCTCCCTAGACTGCTGATGTCTGCAGGCTTTAGATAAAAGTCACTCCTTCCAGGTAGCTGATTATTATTTTTTTAGATGTTTTTGAGAATTTCTGCATGCATATTTTACTGCAGTTACTTTGGTTACATGAACTTAGATGGGCATAGGAGTGAGATTTCATGAACCAGGTCTGCTTTTCTTAATTTCAATTAATGTGGCACATAGAAAGAGATCTGTATTTTTTGCATTGCTTTATGATGCTCTGCATGAATTCAGAGGAGTCTCCAGGCAGTCTCTGCAGAAGGAGTAGAGCTGTCCTGGGAGCTTTCCTCCAACCCTGAGAAATCCCAAATTGGCCAGGACAAATCCCTGGAGCTCTCCTTCTATGCTCCTCACCCCAGCCCCTCGGGGAAAGGTATGGCATGGAGATTCTGACCTCCTGGAACATCTGCAACAGGGTCTGAGGGCAGCCCATAACCTCTGAGTTAGAGCAGCTTGCAGAGAGCTGCTCTGAGGACAGCTGTGAGTAGAACTTGGGCTGCTGGGGGATGAGAGGCTGGACATGACCCCAAAATGTGCACTGGAAGCCCCAAAGGCCAACCACATCTTGGGTGCATCACAAGAAGCTTCACCAGTAGGTCGAGGAAGGTGACTGTTGAATCACCCACCCAAAATACTTTGTCCTGTGGTCCCCACCATAGGGAAGATGGGGAGCTGCTGGAGCAGATCCAGAGGAGGCCACAGAGATGATCAGGGCTGGAGCCCCTCTGCTCTGGAGCCAAGCTGGGAGAGCTGGGGGCGTTCAGAGTAGAAAAGAGAAGGCTCTGTGGAGACCTCAGAGCCCCTTCCAGTGCCAGAGAGCTGGAGAGGGACTATGGACAAGGGCCTGGAGTGGCAGAACAAGGGGGAATGACTTCAAACTGACACAGGGAAGGTTTAGTTTAGAAATCAGAAAGAAATTTGTCCCTGTGAGGGTGAGGAGGCCCTGGCACAGGTTGCCCAGAGAAGCTGCGTCTGCCCCATCCCTGGAAATGTTCCAAGCCATGTTGGATGTGGCTCTGAGCAACCTGGTCTGGTGGAAGGTGTCCCTGCCCCTGGCAGAAGTTTGAAATTAGATGGTCTCCAAGGTCCTTTCCAATCCAAACCCTTCTGTGTCTCGAGGAGGCTGCACTGGGGTTTGTGGATACACCATCACTTTTCACACTGAATTGCTGAACAAGTGTGAGCCCAGCCATTAATCAGATCTGGGGACTGTTGTTATTTCTGGACCACAAGAAGACCACAACAAGAAGAGTTAGTCATGTGTGAGCAGCACTCTGCAGGCTGATGTGCCACAATAAATAAATAAAAATAAGAGAGAAGCATTAAAAAATTAGTTGTACACATGACTGGCACATCATTTCCATTCAAATGGATTATACCGTAGGTGCAGATGAGCTCACAGGCTGCTATTTCAGGAGGAAACCTCTACTTACATAAATGTCTGATTATGCAACTGTCATGGAAACCACAGATGACAAAGATGTATTAGATTAGCTTGTCCATTCCCTCAGAGCACAGGATTGTTCCTTGTGGTTTATTTTTCACTCAAGATTTTAAGAACTGATTGGTGGCTGCTGGGTGCTTGAGAAGAAATGGTTTATAGTATGAGCTGAGCTGTCCCTTTTCTAAAGGTAATTTTCTTTGGAAACTCAGTGCTTAAAGTCACTGGTCACATCCAAAGATCCTCACACCAGTGTCTAGTTCATGCTTGTACTTACATGCTTGGAGTATTCTGGTTTTCATTCCCTTAAATACAGGCCAGAGTCTTAGGGACTTTACCACTCTGCCTGATCTTTCTTTAGTTTTCATCCACTGACTCTGTTGTCTTTCCAAATAATACTCCATTTCCTCTGGTTTTGCACTCTGCCAGTGTGTCCCTTGTGGCTGCTGCTTAGCCAAGCTATACAAATTTAGCTGCTCTTAATCTTTGTTCATAGGTCAGTCTTTGGAGGCACGTTCATTTTTGCTGCTGCACAGGGAAATCGGCAGAGATTAGTATTTTAATCTTCTTTCCCTGTTTAAAGAAACCCCAGGACACACATTGAATGGTTTTCCTGTGACTTGAAATTAAAATGTTTAAAAGTAAATGTATTTATATCTCTTTTTCTCAACTTTCGCCTCTAGTTCCTCTTGGTCATTGATTTGGCTGCTCTTCTGCCTCAGAAATGGTGGGTTTTGAACAAATTGAACTTCAGTTTGGTTTCTTATCATGGATAGAGTGACACTGTCACGTCATGAGCTATATAGTTTAGTCTCACCCATGTTCATTCTGCAGAATCAACCTGAACTGGTTTTAAACCAAACCCTCTGGGTTGTCCAGTGCCACCACACATGAGATTTGGGATGCATAGTAAGACAAACACAAAAAGATTCATGCTAAATACCAGTGATACTAAGCCTCATTTTTGTCAACTGGCCCTTCTTTGATTGTCTTTTGTGCTTGTTCAATAGGTGTTTGATTGCTGTTATTTTCTTTAAAAGTGGTCTCCTTGTTCTCTCTTAATCCCAACGGTGGCTAAATCCAACTCCTGCTCCCCTCATGTCCAATTCAGACTATGATAAACAATTATAATGGGTATTTCTTGTTCTTAAGACCTATTGAGGGCCATGCTTAAAGAGTTTAAAGCAGTAAATTATTTTTATGTGTAGTGGAACTTCAGCCAGGATCATAAGGCAAATTAAATTCAGGCTCTGTCAGATCCCAGGAAAGAAAGAGGCTGGAGAGCTGGGCCCTCTCCTCTGACAATGGATCCCAGAGCCAACCTGCACCTCAGCAGTAGCTGTGGATGTCACCAGGGAAGCAGAACAGGGGGAGAAGCTGTGATTAACATGAACCCAAAATACAAAAGGGCTTCTCTCTGAGCCGCTGCATCAGGCTTTAAACCAAGTCAGTCTCACTGAAGTTGAAAAACTCTTAGTGTGGGCACAGTTCTCACTGCCAGCCCTGCCAAGGACCTCAGCAGTGACCTACAACACCTTCCCTATCTCGCTCGAGGGCTATTTTAGCCAGGGCTGTCAGTGGAACTGAATTGTTCCATTATGTGGTGGCTTTGCAATGCAGGAAAGTGTTCAGGAGGGACCACGCTCTAAATCAGAGGAGAGTGACTCAGTCTCCAGGGCCAATTCAGTCATTGATTTTTATTTATTTATTATTTTATTTTTTTCCTGAGGCAGCTGATACAGAGTGCAATTACAGTGGTGATTTTTCTGTGCTGTGGATCTTGGTTGACTGTGCCATGGAGGGACGTGTGCTTACTTCACATCAAACCCCACTGCACAGCAGTGCTTTCCAGGCAGTACTGAACTGAGACAGATTTGACCCCAGAGATGAAAATTTGAATATTTATGTCTCACCCTGGATATCCTTCCATGAGAGAGAAGACAGTGAAACATAGCGCTTGTGGGATGATTTAGAAGACAAAAGCATTCCAAGTACTCATTTTAAATCACAGGAACTGGACTATACACAGCCAAGCCAACTGGTTTTGGAGCAGGTCAGATGAGTTCCAACCTCCTCTTCAAGTATTTAGGGGGAAGTCCTTAACCATAAGAACCTGCTTTGTTGCACTTCTTAAAAGAACAAGTTACCTGAGGGAGCACTTGCTGTGTCCCCTCCACATCTTTCTGCAGCAGATGCCCGAGTTGCTGCTGTCCCACGTCCCACAGACACATTTCCGCAGGAATGATCCCTGAATTTCATCTAAGAGCCTCTGAGAGCCTTCTAAATAATTTCAGCATGAGCTATCCTTAGGAAGTTAAAATCAAAGGCACAAGGACCAGCATATTTAATAAGATGGAAATGGCAAAATGAGAACCACATTGAAGGATTTGGGACTTTTCTCCCTGTATGGATTCCAAAAGGGGTCATGGGTTTGCAGCACTCTGGCAAGCAGAGAGATGCTGTGCATTCGACACAGGCAGTAATTATGTCTCCTCTTTCTAAATTATGTTATCAGGAAACATCTATATTGTTGGTATGGGTCTAGATTATGCTCTGAGAATAGAATGTTCCCTGCATAAAGAGCACGGCTGGAGTAAATCAATGAGGATGCACTCAGAAACATCAATTAATGGTAATACGAGTCTTTAGCGTGGTATTAGGGAGGGAGCAGAGTTTGAAATTCTGATCTTCCTCTCTAGGAAAGCGACAAAGCAGAGCTACTCAGAAATTCATAAGGTTTAAAAATAAAATACTTGTCTCCTCTCATCCTCATTTTACTCAGGTTTTTACTCAGTGCTGGTTCCCAGCATAGTAGAAGAGTGTAATGTTTTTCTTCAGATCTCAAAGTTCTTCTGGGTTAAGGAATTGTCTTTCTGCAAGTCTCATGAGCTGAGTACCTTGGGTTTGAGGTACATGCTTTAGAACACCTGAAATCTGATTGCCTGAGGTGCCAAGAGCCCATCAGTGATCCAGTGGAAGCCAAGCAATTCAGATTCCAGGCTCCTCCAGAGCAGCACCTAGAAATTCAGATTTTCAAAGTTAACAGTAATGTCTGCGCACAAAATAACAGCAACCTGTGATAGAGGTGGGAATAAAATCTAGACTGTTTTACCTGTCAAATATGTACAACCTGGAGCTCATCTGCAGAGGGGTGAGTAATCTGGCCACCTTTGGACATCATTGGTAAGGGACATGTACGTAAACGCTGTCACCACGTTCTTCACTGGGCCCAGAGATTTCCTGTTATTGAGGCAAATGAGAAATTAAAGTGAATTGTCCTTCAGCCTATTAATTCTGCAACCCCTTTGCAGGCATTAATTCAAATGCAAAATCTGAGCCTGGGTTTGAGCCTCCCCTGTCCTCCACGCAGTTCGTGCACAGGGTTCCTGCTCAGGCACATTTGTTACCTACGTGACAGTCATCCATCATCGGGGTTGTAATTGTGAGGGGTGGAAAATTTTCTTCTCACTACTCGGAAGGAAAAAGGACCTTACGAAGAATTTATAAGCTTCTTCAGCTGAGTTAATTATTCAGGAAAGGGTATTTTTCACTGCAAGGAGCACAGGCGAGCAGATTCCATTCATAGCTCAAATGCTAAACGATTTCAACACCTTTGGTTTTAGTGGCTTATTTTATTAATATTAAGGTGGTGGAGCGGGGGGGGGCTAGTGTTTTGGGTTGGTTTTTTTTTTCCTTTAATGCTTTTTCTCGTTGGGCAGAAAGCTGCTCCCTTTTCGTCAGAGCCTGGATAATGAATTGCAGTGTACAAAGCCAGTCATACAATACGCAGCAGCAGCAGCGCGGAGCAAGAATCTTTGGGAAGAGTTTCCATAGAAACATTGACGTCCTCCTGGTGAACAGGACACTGAGTTCCTTCAATGGGAGGTATGGGGTTTTAAAGGAGCAGAGAGGTGGCAGAGAGCCAAGCCAGCAGAGCTATGACTCTGCATCTCCCAGCAGAATAGGGGGTTGGAGCTGGTGGGAGGGGAAGAAAAAAAAAAAAAAATTACCCAATTACCCTGGCATTATCAAAACGTCAGATTTGATGGTTGCTGCTTGAACGGTACAGAGGCTGGTAAATAATTAAACTGCTGACCGCAACGCATGTGAGAGCTGGCAGCCAAAAATCATAAATGCTCAAGGCTGTGAACTAGCAGCTTCTAAAAAATCTTGTCAGATTTTGCCACAGACTTCATCCCTAGAAGCTTTAAATTCAGCACAAATCAGCATGATGCAGGCACAAACCTCCTGGGGACAAGCGAGGTTGCACTCAGTGATGTGCACCCTCCCCTTCCCTGCTTGTCTTGGAATGAGACAAGTGTTTTGCTAATGTTCCAGCTCTGTGTTTTAAATAGCCCTGTGTCTACCCTGCTAAATAGTGGCAGAGTAGCCCTGTCTGCAAGAAGGCTGTTTCTAGAAGGAAAACAGTCAGAGGAAATGTTTTTGCCAGAAACGTTGGAAATCATACAAAACAAAAAGGCAGCATGTGAAAGAATTCGCTGCCGAGCGCTCCCCAGTGTTTTTGTTCAGGCTCACAAAATGCTTTGTCTCACAGCAATTCCCAGACAAGACTAATGAAGGTGACAAAGTCCTTTCTCAGAAAGTGTGTGACCCACCCCAGGGCCCATCTGATGTCAGGTGTGTTGTCCAGAGCCTTCACCTGCATGTGGGGGCTCTGGCTCTGGAGTGAGAGCAGCTCAGCCTGAGAAAGTGAGCAGCCATCTCACCCAACCGAGTTGCTTTCAGATTTCATGGTTTCCTCCAGCTCTGACTGAGCTGTGTATCTCTAGCACAATTCAGATTACTCTCTGGGGTACCTGAATGTATTTCAGCATCTTATGTGTGTCACCCTCCCAAAAAGAGTCATAAAATAGCTTGGGCTGGGAGGGTCCTTAGCACTCATCCAGTTCCCAACCCCTGCCACGCGCAGGGACACCTTCCACCACACCAGGTTGCTCCAATCCTCATCCAAGCTGGCCTGGGATACTTCCAGGGATGGGGAAGCCCCAGCTTCTCTGGGCAATCCATGCCAGGACACTACCAGCCTCACTGGGAAGAATTTCTTCTTTGTGCCTAATTTAACCTGCCCTCTGTCAGCTTTAAAAATACCCAATACCCAAATAGCTTCTTGGGGTGCGTCACACGAGGTGAGGAGCACCCATTGCAGCTCTTCCTCTGTTTCCCTCCAGTGCTGATATCTCAGGAGTGACTCATTTACCCAGCAAACCCCTGTGGTGTGAGGTTTCCTCTGAGCAGGTGAGCCGGTGGGAAAGCTGTGCTCCACAGGGACAACACAGAGCAAGGAGGGAACTTTGCAGGGGCTGTGGTCTTGAACCATCCTTGTCCTCTCTGCAAGAGAGCTGCTGCTATTCAAAAGTATCTTGCAGGTTTCCACACATCAGTTTCTTGTTGAAATCCCTCCAGAGTGATTCCCAAGTAATACAAGGCATCCACAACCCCATCACAGCTGAATGGGAGCCCCAGGTACCCTGCACCTTCTGTAGTCTGCTCCAGACAGTCTTCAAAGGCCAGCCACTGCTGTGTGGCTGCTGACCTTAATCCCTGCCCTTTGCAATGCTCAGAGACTCTGGCTATTTATACTGCTCTTATTGAAATGCTGAAAACTCTGCTGAAAGTTAATTTCAAATCCGTATAGGTATGATGCCACAAGAAGTTCTGGTTTATAATTTCATAGCAAAAACATCTATTTATTCAATGGGCTCCAGGTAGGGTGTTTGATATGGCATTGATCTATTTACAGAATGGTTGCAAGAAGATCATTTTGGTTCAATCTGTTCAGCAAGATTCACTGTAGACAGAAAGATGGAAAAGTCAGTGAGTCAGAGGGTCTCAAAGAAATGTCTTGAGTTCTGGGGACTTATTCAGATTGTTTCACAGGATGATGGCATGGATTGCTTTGAAGGGAATAGGAAGAGAGGGTAAAACAGATGTCCATCTTTCTGAGGACTACTTATCTTTTTTCATCAATTTGTCTCAGTGTTTACCCTGTTTTGTGGATGCAGAAGACTTAGAAGTAAGGACCCATTTAGAATAAGGGATGTTTTACTTGAGCACTTTGTCCTTACTTTCAGCTTAGGGGAATTTGAAGGCTCATTATTCTTTCTTGATTAACATCCCTTTATAAGGTGTTCAGCTAGCATGACAATGAACTTGATTTAAATATCCAGGTAGCCTGGATTTGCATGTGCCAGGAAAAGACTGAAGGCAAAGCAGACCCCACACCCACCATGATAAGAAAGCTGGGTCAAGGTAGGGCTGGGGACAATGCCTGGGGCTGATCCAGAGGGGCAGGGACCATGCCCAGCCTCTGGCTGACAAACCCACACCTGCTGGCAGGAATCTACTTGTGCCTACACAGAAAGAGAATGCTCAGTTCTACTGAATTAGGAAGAAATCCAGGTAGAGCAGGGGGATGCTCTGGTGTGACTGCAGCTGGGCCCTCCGAGCACCTCGGTGTGGTATTTTTGGAAGAGCGAGCAATAAGTGAAATTATCTACTTGACTGGTGTTAAACCAGTGCACTACAGCAGTCCTGAATTTCTCTGAAGCAAATCTTATCACAGCACTTCCTTTGCCAGAGGTGCTCTCTCTTCTCTTCCAAATGATCCACAGAGCTCAGTGCTGTGCTAGGGGTTTTTTTCAGGTGAGCCACAGGCACTGCCCTGACCAAGCTGCTCTTGCTCCAGCTGAACAAACCCTCTTTCAAAGACACTTAATGAAGTTTGCACTTAAGTCCTATGAAACCTGATGGCCCCTGATAACCTCTTTGGTGCAGTGCTGAACTGGTGGGCAAGCTCCTCAGTGGAGGTGAATAAGGGCAGATTTCTGTGCTGCTGGGAGGACCATGCACCGTGCCCGAGGGTCTGCAGCAATGCCTCAGTGATTCTGCACCGGCTCATATTGGTGGAGAATTCCTACAAATGTCTCTGCATGCTGCTTAAAACTGTGTTTGGCTTAAAATAGACAGGCAGTTCCCTTTTCATATCTTGTAGTCAAGAGCTGCCAAAGATAAGTAGATGTTTATATTCAGGCATTTCTGTTCAGAGGAAGCATCGGTGCCCTGCTTGCTGGCTGATGGGGAATGTCTCCCTCTGCACCTGAGCCTATTCCCTTTGGGTGGATCTTCTGGAGAACTGGAGGAGGAACCACAGCCAGCAAACACTTTGCAAATCCACTACCCAGACGCACTGTTGCTCCTGGACTAGAGCCTGTGCAAACAGCAGGGAAATTGTATTTCCTGTGATACATCGTTTGAGCTTTGCATCCAGCAGATCTTGCTTCTTTTTCACATCAGTTCCTCTGCTGAATCTAGGACACTGGAGATGCTCAATCCTGCCTTCTGGACTCTCCTTCATCAGATTTATAATGTTTTTGTGCTCCAACAGTAATCACAAGCTGCTCGCATTAAATGCCACACTACTGGAAACTCTTTCCAAAGGGCTCTGAGTCTTTGATCATTCCTTGTAACAGCAGAAAACAAAGTATTTCTTTCAGTAATGAGAAATGAATTCCCACTTTATCCTTCAAAATGGTGGTGGATTTCTGTGTTACACAAGCCCATTGCAGTGGCCATTTTGAACACCTAAACTTCTAATAAACAGCTGAAATTTCCAAGGTGAGGATCCCATTGTTGCAAACACTGCCTTGGAGAATGAGAGCATGTGTTAAGGAATAACAAAAAGGAAGAACGGATTTTTTTAAGATGAGAATTTGATACCAAAAATTAAGCATAGCCATAACAATTACAGCCATCTAGTGGGCAATTTTTTTTTAAATAAAAATATTATTGACAGTCAATTTCAGTAGTAAAATACTTGTAAATTAAAGAGGTCTAGCATATAAGCTGGGGAGCAGCTTTCACTGTTTTGTTGTTTTGGTGGGGTTTTTTTTAACCATATTCTTCAAGAATGCATAAAATCTCAAATATTTTCATTCTTGCACTGTAGTCTACAAATATGAGGAAAATTAGATCTCATCTGGTGCTACTGTTTCAATGAGGGACTTGCTAAGAGTATCCAACAAAGTGTGTTAACTGCTCACACTGCAGCTGAAGGGACAGGACCGAACTTTTTAACAGAAATTTCCTTTCTCCAACCAGTTCATTAAAGTTAGATAGATGAAAACACAAGCTTTAAGTTAAGTAGCTGGCAACAAATGAACAGGCTTCACAGAGTCATTAAGGATCTCTTTCTGCAGAGGCTTTGCACATGTTCTTTTGGCTCTTGATGTCATCCATCATTTCAGGAGCTCCTGAGGCTTTGCAGAGTATTTCACATTGATAGGATCTCTAGTGAAATTCTACTGAGAAAGCAAATTGGAAAGTAAGCATTTCATGTGAATTTTTGCATATCAAAAGGAAGAAAAAGTACATCCTTTCATTTATCTTACTTTTAGATGGAGCATATGGGCTGAGACACTGAACTTCACATCTGAATTCCAAAAACTCCAAAGCATTTTGATTTAGCCCATAATAAAATCTACACTGGGATTTCATAACAATACTTTTCAATCCACCTCCAAGGGAGGGATAAGATCCTCTGTTAGAAGTTTTTGTTTTGTTTTGTTTCGTTTTCTTCAAACTTAGTCATCTTTATTCAAGATTTTAAATACATATTTACAGAACAAACAAACCTTCTCAGAATAATTTCCACAGGCTTTTGATTGCATGCCTCAGAGTGGAAGAACAGGCTATAGAATCTCTTAACTCCGTGACAAGAAATAACTGGCTGTGAATTTTGGAAATCCTCTCTGGCATGTGTTCAAGCCAGTATTAATGCAAACCACCCCATGCCAATCTCCTGACTCACCCCAAACAGCAGTTCCCGACACTCATCCCATTGCTGCCTTTCCCTAGGAAGAAAACAAAGCAGCTCCTCCCTTCCTTCCTGAAACTTCACGTGCCCCAACTGCTGCTGCACAGGGGCATCTTTTGTGTTTCCAAGTGTTCAGCTTGGGGAGTGAGGCTGTGCCTGCAGAAGGGGTGCTTGCAGCAGTAAAACAGCTCACCTATTTTAGGTCTCAGCTCCCCAGTCCCTGGGCATGGAGTGTCCTTCAGCCAGTCCTGGTGGTTTCACGTTCAGGGCATGAAAACCTCTTTGTAGCAAGTATGTCAAATTCTCCTTGTGCCTCTGGTGCAAATCTCTTTGAATTATAGCATCGTGTTGCTTCTAAATTCTATATATATTTATAGGACTTGGTGGTCTTTTCCAACTCAAGACACTCTATGATTTTATGGTATTTGTGTATTTTATATATTATTTACGTGGTGTATAAATATCCAAGTAACCATTTTCCAAATGCAGGAAACATTTGCAAACTAAAATGCTGTTTAAATACCACAGTCCTGCAGAATCTTGTGTGCTGGAGGAAATTTCATCCCACACTTGTTTGTGCCAGTTCCAGGAGGTTTTTTATTCGTTGTCCTGCAGGCAAGATGCGAGGAGTGAAGGGCAGAGGCTATGCTGCTCTAACTATGAATTTCTTGACCTCTGACAGTTTTAGTTTTTTTAACACAGCCTTTTCTAAGAACAGGCTGTGCAGTATGACTTGCCATATAAAATCCTGGGTAGATATGGAGCTGAATTTGTGATGCAGTTACTGGTATTTCATTAACCTTTATCTTGACAAGTGGAAATAACACGTAGTGATTCAGAGGAAATTTTTCACTTGCAGAGAAAAATGGTGCCAAAAGAAAGCAAGTGGGCTACAAATTAATAAATACAAACCTCAATAGCAGGAATCAACTTCCAGCTAGACTTGGCTGTGTTTTGGATGCATCAGGGCTGTTGTGGTCATAACTCTGCATGGCATGAGAGAGCCACGGCTCAGGAGTGACCTCAGCCAGCCCAACGGCCCCACTCCAGGCTCCCTCCTCTGTTTTTTCCCCCCAGATGAAAACCTGGGCCTCGAGGATTGTCTGTCCCACCATGGGCTGTGGCCTCTCCATGCTATGTTGTTTCTTCAGCCTTGTGGTTCCACTGGGATGCTGAAAGGCTTTTGCTCTGCAAAAAGGCTGCTTATACTCATGATCCTGTTGATGTGGATATGCAACCATCAACCCTCCAAAAGCCCAGGGAGAATCCTCTCTTTTTTAGGAGGACCTGAGCAAAATACAGCCTCCCTACAATGCAGCCTCGATGTGGCCAGCAGAGCACCCCAGAGTGGAGCTGGTGAGTAATAGGGATAACCGATGTTTTTCCAAGTGAAAACCAGTCTGACTCACCTCTATTTTGTTTCTTTTATTGTTATTTGTATTGCTGTGATGCAAGATAGCAGATCTCAGTTATTGAGCCCAGGATTTTTTCACCATATAACTGGACAAAGTACTCACTGAAGTGCTTCCAGACTAAATCAGTAGGAGGCAAAAAAAGAAAAGGTAAAGTCACTGGCTCACTGCTGCCCTATAATTCATGGCTGCCCTACTCCTCACTAGGCATCTTAACTCACCCATGGTGGCATTTTTTCCTGCTGGCCTGTCTTAACTCTAAGCCGAGGTTTATAAATAGTCATTACCATTTGTTTTCCAAATAAAAGATCCGCATGGCACGCATATTCCGGGACCCGTCGTGCTCCAGGGGGAGCACTTGCTGCCGGCAGGGGCTGCTCAGACCCGAGGCTTTTTATCAAGATCCTGATCTGAGGCATCAGAGAGCAAAGCATGCAGTGGTGACCCCCTGCCATTCGCTCTGGCCATGCCATCTCCAGTGAGCAGCACAGCCCTGTACAATCAGTTCCTCTGTCAGATGAAGTCAGGAACTATTCCTGGGCATGGATGCCATGGAAAATGTCTCTCTGGAGCTGGTATCTGCCGGGGATAATGTCTCTCTCAAGCCAATGTCTAGCACAAGATAAGCTTCCTACTGCCTGAGATACACATCAGCCTCTCAAGGACTTTGCAACACCGTGGGTGCTGCTGATGCCAGGAGCAGTCGTACCCACCACTGCACCTGCCAAGCAGAAGAGATTCCCACAGAGTTCAACAAAATATCAGGGCCTGGATCCATGTATTAACTGAAGCAGAATAATTCCCAGATCCAGAGAGAAAAGCACAAACTAGACATCAAAGAGACAAAAGCTGGCTGGGAGATCAATGCACAAAAGCTCTGCCCAAGGTCTGAGGTTTAACGAGAGCTGAGTGGGATGAGACTTGTCATAGATAGAAGCTATCAGGAGCAGCAGAGAAGAACAGAATATGCAGATTGTGAGAGGGGAGAACAGCTGTAAGAGGAGGCTGGGAGGAAAGCAGGTAAAGGGGTGTAAATTTTGGCTTGTGTGTTCCAGTATAACAGCTACAGCCCTGCAAGGTGTGCTCTAGCATGGGAAAAGCTGGATGGTTCCAGAGGATCCCTGCAGGAAGCAAAGCTGCTCAGCTGCTCTAGGGGGCCAGAAGTGGTGAGAATGGGTACTCCTGCCCTCTTGCTGCTCCAAGGCTTTCTCCTGGCCCAAGAGTTGGAGGCAGTTTCTCTGGCTTTCTTCTAGGAGGTTTGGTGAGGGTTTTTTTTTTGTTTGTTTGCTCTGATTTTTCTTTTTATTGTTGTTTTGAGGGGGTGTTGGTGTTTTTTGTTGTCATTTTTTTAAGGCAGATTCCAGATGGGTTCTGCAGTGGCAGCTCTAACTCCTGCCCCAAGTTGCCTGGGCTGTCCAAGCACCCCAGCATTTGCTGAGAATGAAAAAAAACTAAAAAAAACCCTCAATTATGCCTGTGCCAAATGCCACCTCTGTGACAGTGGCTTGAGCTCACCATGACAGAGGTGTTGATGAATCTCTGCTGGTCTGACTCACCATGGTTGGGGTGTCCCAGGCTGGCATCACCACCCAGGACCAGCCTTCACCACCCAACAGCAGCACAGCAGATGGGCAGAGGGGTGAGGGTTTGTTTGCACTGGTCTCAGCTCACATCTTGGCTTGGGAAGACATGCCTGGCATTCTGGTCAGCAATGACTGAGTCTTGAAGTAAATAATCAGTCATTCTGGAGGATTGTACCTATGTATTAGGACAATTATTGCTTTCTTCCAGCTTCAGCTGTGTAAAAATGCATCACTTCTCTTTATGAGAAATTCTTATCTCCATCTGTCAGTCATCTTGTCTCAGTGGGGAAAAAATTCCCCAAGCCCTGTCATATCAGAAAATGAGAAAATTATCAATATCTAGAGTGTATGTGAAAAATAGGAGCTCTTTCTCCATTCGGGAGAATGAATCTTGGTTGTAATGTCTTATAAATGTTAGCAGCTTCTCAGACATTCAAAAATGCTAATGATCCTGAGGTACCAAAATAGCTTGCCTTGGAGTTCTCCATGTTAAAAACATTGTCTCACCCTCTGCAGCCATCTCCAGGTCTCTCAGAGCTGAGTGGCCCCATACATTGCTTTATGCATTCAGGAAGCAGAGGCAGGATTAGTACATTCATGCAAACACAACAGGCTCTGATGATTGCCTGTGTATCAAGAGTCAGGATCCAGCTCTGGTGCCTGAGATCAGCTTAATAAATACTATCAGCTTCCACCAAGTGTAGGAATAGAAAAAAATCTGTCAATAGCTGTAGCTTTGAATAGGAATCCTTGAGTAAAGGAAATGTCTCTGCCTCAGATTTCCACTGGCCTCATTACACTGCCTTGGTGAGAGAGAAGGGACAGCCCCAAGAGCTACAGCTGTGCTATGAGGGAGTCCCATCAGTCCCAGGGATTATTCCCCACCCCTCCCCATCACAGGGGTGTCTGAGGCAGTCTGGGATCCTTCTTCCCCTGAAAAGCAGCCACTAACTCCACCTGCTGCTCCCCCAGGGGAAGGTGGGTGCTCAGGTGAGCGGACTCAGCCTCCCATCCTCCTCTCCTAGAGGCCCATATTGCATCCCTGTGCTGCCCAGGGTCTTGTGCTGTTGTTGCTGCCTCCAGAAGAGTTGATTTTGGAGTCAGCTCCCCATGGGAAACCTGCAAACAGCTCCTTCTCCCTCAGGCTATCTCAGACTCCAGCAGAGCCCCAGCTCCTGTGGCTGCACACAGCTCTGTCCCACTGCTTTGGGCTGGCACTCATGAACATGTTCCTTCAGACTCTTCAGCTCCAGGGCAGCCTGGAGCAGCCAAGGCTACCACATGTCACCACATCCCCAGGCATGCAGAAGAGTGGTTTAATTCAGATCCAAGCTTTATTAAGGCTACCTGGAACCACAGGTTTGAGTCCTGGCTCCACTGAAGCTGGCTGGGGGCTCGAGTGGAAGAACGTGGCAGAACTTGGTAGATCTCCAGGCACTCCTGTGGTAGGACTCACAATTGCATCTGAATCTGTTCTGCTATTTTCCTTTTCAAATATCTGTCCCTTTTGCTTTTATGAGTCATCAACTGTTTTATTTCCCTACCAGATTAGATTGTTCCTCTCACTGTAGCTTTGGGCTTTTGCAGCTGAATGGGACCCAGGAGACCTGAGCACGGAGCATCAGGACCGAAGACATGGCAGAACACAAAAAGGGCAGCTGGTGCTCAACAGACACCACAAGTCACTTAAAATGTCTTTTGTTTCTTAGCTATTGTTTGGTTAAATGTGGTACTTGCAGCTTGAACAATAGGCAGAAGCAGGGTATTGCACTGATGAGCTGTTATGGAGTGCAAGGTGAGGTTTCAGTGTGGGTGGCCAGAGGCAGCACATTTGCCTAGAAAGTCCTTCCAGGCAGCCCATTAGCTGAGCTCCCAAGGAGCCACACAAACGATGTTTATTGCATTTCTTTGAGTCCACACTGGAGAAGTTTATTTAAATGATTTGGTGCAGGGAAAAATCATTGTTGGCAGGGATTTGGGTTCCAGCCATGAGGAGATGGAGCTGTGGGAGTGCTGCTCCTGGAGAGAGGTCAGGCCACCCACACTGGGCTGTTCTTCCTCCTGCACCAAGGTGTGCTGGGCCCTGAGGAGAGGTTTCCAAACCTTCTTGGAGTCAGGTAGGTTACTTCTGGGATGCTCAAACTGGATGCAAGTGTCCCACTGCCCAGCTCACAGATCAATGTCCCCATAACCTGCTGAGACCCCTGTTCCACTCCATGTGGGCACTGTGTTGTTGTCTCTCTGCTCTTCAGAGAGCAGAGGACAAGAAACAGGGTGCTTTCAGACACTTTAGCAACTGCTTTCTCAAAGCTTGTGGTGCTGCTCCAAAGGGAGTTACTCTTTGCATACACCAATCCAGAGCTTTTTGGATGTACCAAATGAATCAAATGTAATTCCTTCTATTTTTTTCTCCTATCAAGATCCTCTGTTCTGAAGCTGAATTGAGTTTGCTGATCAAATTGTCCTTCCCTTTCCAAACAAATAAAATATCTTTGAAAAACTGCCTGTAGTTTTATACACCCAACATCTGTTTTTGGTAAAAATTCAGTAACTTTTTAAATACTACTTGCAGTCTAGAGAGAAGGGAAGGTGATATTTAGTAGATGATCTTTGCCCTCATTTTTTAAGGAAAAACTCCATCCATTAATTCTGCTGCTGGCAATTGAGAAAGAAGTTGGGCGGAACTTTTAAGTGAACACTTATGGATCTATTTATACCTGCCCTGAAGCAGACTACCATAGGTGGAAATGCTGTAATTATTTCCTCTCCCTGGTTTCCAATGTCCTATAAAGATCTCCTGGAGCAGCTTGTTAACAAGTAACTGCTGCACATGGTGAAATTAGAATCAAGTCCTTATTAACAACTAAACCAAATTGACTAAAAATTACTAAAATTGGGAGTAGCAAAGGTGAGATGAGCTGCTTTGAGACAGCTTTTGCTTCTTAGCCCCATCTATCTAAGAAGGCTGAGAATTACAAATTACAAATGTGACTGGCAGTTGAGTGGGGACAGGGACCTGACAGGGAGCGATGAGGAGATGCAACATCAATTTTTCCTGTGCTCCTTTTTCCATCACTGCATGTTTCCAAATTAATTCCTCTCCCTAAAGATCCCTTCTCCTTTGTTATCTTCCCACTCTTCTCCCACCCCTTCTCCCTTGGTTCATTTCTCAGAGCAGATGATCTCCTCCACTCACCATCCAGGTTAACTCTAGTTTCAGTATCAAAGATCATTTAGGCTCAAAATAGCTTTTACTGGGCCCATGCTAAAACCCAGAAGTGTCTGGTCACCAGATATGCAGCTGCTCCTCAGTCAGGGCTATCCATGTGCCCATGTACTCCCAGTTCTATGAGCTCAAGCCATTGCTCTTCATCACAACTCAGGCGGGTCATGAACTCTGTTACAGCTGATTATGGACCACATAGGAGGAGCTGAAGAAACAGTAAAAAAAAAATCATTAATATTCATCCAGACAGCCTGTTTTTTAGAGATTTTTTTATTTTCATTGAAAGTTTTTCGGGTTTTTTGAAGAGACATTAAATTGTTACCTCTTTATATTCATTAGGAAAAGGCCAGTGGGGATATTTACTGTTGCCTTCTGTGGTACCAAGTCCAAATGACTCAGTCATGAAAATAAGCCTTATACTGTTCAGAAGTACAAAATGTGGCCCTTCAGCTCCAGGCATGAAGTAATGATGTTTCTGGAGCAAGAGGATGGAAGTGCTACAAATCTCAGTGCTGTGAACTTCTGCCTCCCCTGCAGGACAAGGGAACAGAATCCTGAGCTGTGAACAGATAGAGGGTCTGGAGTAGCCTGGATGGAGTCAGATGTGCTCTGTGTCTTAGTGATGCCCTAGATATCCAAGCACACCTTTCCTAGGGGAAGACCTTTTAAAAAAGCATCTTTACTTTGTGCAACCTGCTCAGGGTAAGCCAGCATTAGCAGGGGGTTGGATCAGACATCCCCAGAGTTCCCTTCCAACCCAAACCATTCCATGATCCTGTGATGATATTAGGAAAAACTTCTTCACCTAATGGGCTGCCAAGAATTGGAACAGGCTGCCCAGGGCAGTGGTGGAGCCACCATCCCTGGAGGTATCTAAAAGACTTGCTGGTGTGGCACTTGGGGACACGGTTCAGTGGTGAGCTTGGCAGTGTTGTGTTACAGCTGGGCTCAATCTTATAGATCTTTTCCATCCTAAAGGATCCTGGGATAAAATTCTGCATCCATGGTAGAGTGGTGGGGGGAGGGAACAGAGAACTGGCTGTGGGGAATGCTACAATAAGTCCCTAAGGTGAGAGTCATAGCAGAGATTTCAAAATCCTCACTTCATTAAAGGAGTAAATAGCCTTTTTTGATAGCAGGAGATGCAAAGCAGGTACCAATTCCGTGCCACTGTGCAGCAATATCCTTTGGAAGATTTGCCAGATGGATGGCAGCAAGACTTTTAGACTGACTTTTTTCCCCAGCCTGCCATATCATTATCCATCAGACAGTCACTTTGGACTGACATTGCAGAGCATGGCTGTCTCCTTTTTGCCTTGCTCCTGTTTATTTCTATCTCCTGTTTATTTATATCTAGAACTGATATAAGTGGCATGATTTCTTTGTTTCATTAAAAGGTTCCTTGATCAAAACTTTAAAAGATTTGTCTTCAGAGAGATCAAAGTCAAGCCAATGTATGTCTGGCACTCCTAAGGTTTTCTAATATCCCAGCCTTCAGGTAAGCCTGGAAAAGACATTTTGTGGCAGAGTAGTAAACTATGGTGACTAGGTTAAAGTGGAGCTGGCCATGAATTCTCGGGTACTAATGCATGCCTATCATCCAGGCCTCTTAATCATTGTTTTCCAAGCAGCGAAACAATGTTGACAGAGCTTGCACTGTCAGATGCAAGCCAAGGTAAAACCCAGTGCCAACAGCAAGCATGGAAAATTACATCCCACTGCCCAGCAACTCACAGCCAAGCAAGTAAAATATGATTTGCACAGCTGAGCAGAGGCATTGTCAGGGTGCTAACCTAGGAGCCAAGCACTCCTAAACCCCATCTGTCACCATCTTTTCCTTACTCCTGGGAAAACTGCAGGCAGATAGCTCTCTAAAAAAGGCTATTAATTCTGGGTACCTTATTTATTAATTTTGAATTTGGAATCTTTATGTTCCCTGATTTCTAAACAAACAGTGGCATGCTGTGACTAGGACAGAGCTGTCTCATTCTTTCCTGATGCTGTGGAAGGTGATTTTTTCCCAGCTTAGCTCAATTATTCCAGGAATCAGCAGGTCTCAGTGCACACCCAAGCCTCTCTGCCTGTTACCTGCCAGTGCCATGGAAAGGACAGGGTGTTTGTGGGCACTTTGAAGGAGCAAAGCTGAACAGAATTGCTGAGTGTTATTGTGGAGGGTTGGAGGACATTCTGGATATGAATCATCTTGCTCTTTCTGACCTACTGTCCTAATTGAAACTCATTTATTCCTCAGATGCTCGTCACTGCCCAGGTTGTACCTTTTCACGATGAAGCAGCAGCCTGGAGCTGCAGGTGTTTGCCCCACTCCTTCATTACATGACAAATTAGAGAGGATTTAGTAAACAGACATGCTGAATCATGGATCCTCCCCAAACATGACCCCAAATCTCCAAGAATCCTCCCCAACCTGCCCTTTCGTTTTGTTGTTTTCTGTGGCAGGATCAGGCCAGGACATGGCTTTCCCACTGGCTAAATGAATTTTACTGCTGTGCATGTTCCAGTAAACTCAAAGGCCTTAGAAAAGGGATTATGTAGAAGTTTTTTTTTCGTCAGGGCCTTTACACTCATTAGTTAGCCCAGGGAGCACAAGCTGCAGGGCAGGACCAGCAGAGTTGCTCCTGTTTTATGCAGGTGTTGCCGCTTCTTCAGGAACCTCCATCGCTTTGTGGATCAGGGATGACAGATGTCCCAGCCTTGTTTTTGCAACACATTTAAGAAGCATGCTCTTCCCTGACCATCTTCTATCTCTGTTTGTTAAAAGGAAGACTGATTGCCTGCTCCAAGATGCCCATGGTGACAGTCTGCCCAGCCTCATCCCTTTGAAGAGTTTCCATCCAAGGGTTTATCTTTGCTGCAGAAAGAGCTGAGACTTCCAGTCAAGGGTGCTCTGCTCCCTGCTCTGTCCACACTCCTCCTGGCAGGGCAACAGTAAATGGCAGCTCAGTAACCCACCAGCTGCTGCAGATGAAGAGGTTAAATGTTAGAGTGGCCACAGCACTCCCCTCAGCAAATCCCCTGCTGTCTCCCTTGAGTCCTCCCAGTGATGTTCTTCCTTGTCATCTAGGCACTTCCCTGATACAGCTGAGTCGAGGACATTAACAATTAATTGTGCCCATTTGGATGTCACTTGGGCAGGCTGCTGTCAAACACTCAGCAAGAACAATCTGGATAGGAATACTGGGCTTTCAAAACACACCTCTGGCAATATAGATGAGAGAGAGCTGTCAAATGCAGCTTGGCCTGGGAGCAACAACCAACACTAACCTGTCTGGGGGAGCCATGGATGCTTTTATGTATTTCACTCCTATCTTTGAAGGGTTCAGACAGCAATTTTATTAATCTCAAAATGTGTTGCTTTTTTTGCCATTAGAGATTCCTTTTTTTACCCCTATAACATCTTTTAAATGCGCCTTTATTTTGCAAAGGCACAGCCTTTGTGCTGATCAGCCAGAAGAGACCAGATGCTTAACTCTGACTGGATTCTGACCCAGCTTTAGATCAGCTCTGAAATTCAGATTTCCTCCTCCTTACCATATTTATGGTGGTGTTTTTACAATTAGTTTTGTTCTTAAGGGCTTGTCTCCGGAAACACATTTGAACTAAATTTCTTTTTATTCTGCAGAAGGAAACTCTTGGAGAAAATGTTATCCAACTCAGAAGAGAACTTCCAGGAAGCAGATCTCCTGGTGTGATGGAAAAATTGCATTATTATCTCTCTGGAGCTGGAGATCAATGGGATTTATCCTCTTTTAGGCAAAGAACTCATCAGACAACAAAAGTTACAATTCCTGGTAAGGAACAAGGTTGAGCTGTGTGGCAATAAATGCTTCTGGAGAATCTAACCCTGACGCATGTGCTGAAATTACTCTTTATTTTCTGATATGAAACCAGTCCCACATACACAGGAAACAAATTTCAACCTCTTCCTTACTCAGTTTTCAACAGCTACTCATGCAATAGTTCAGCCAGCCAGATAATAGATCTGCTGATAATGATAATGCTCATAGATAACTGGAAACAAAACCAATTTCTGCCACTTCCATGACTGGTTTAACTTCCAGATCCTCCAGCTCAGGGCTGACATATTTTGCAAATCCTTATAGGTGGGAGGATTTGCAAAAGATCTTTTTTGCTGTAATTCATTTAGGTCTTAGCCCTTCTTGTGCTCTTTCTTTTCACTGAGGGAGTGTTGAAACAGAGATCACCCAAGGCACGAGTGCTGGTTTGACTTATTGCCAAAGTCAGCTAAATCTGAGCTCACTGCCCAGTATCCATGGCTTAGTTCACCTCAAGTCTCTGGGCATTGCTTCTTACAACTGCCCTTATTATACTTAAATTTCAAAACCTGAGAATTCTTCTGGTTTTAAGCATAATCACAGTTATACCTCCAAATGAGTATGAGGCCATTTTTAAGATTTAAAAAAATCCATTTAAAATACTTGGGTCTGTATTTTCTTGGTCGTGTATACAGGTACTTTTATTAAAAGTCTGTTCTGAGCAGTGTCAGGTGTGTTTGCAGCCTTGGATTAGACTGAAATGAAATTGTAAGAATTTATGGAAAAGCTTTTTGTGAGAAAACATCCTCACTATGTAGCCTTAGAAACTAGACAGAGTTGGAGCTCAGAGAGTGGCTATGAATATGGAGAGCCAGGAGTTGGAATAATCACAAGGGAGGCAACTGCACCAGCCAGGATGAAAGATGAGGGTTTCAGCAGCAAATTGATCAAGATAACGAAGAAGGGGGAAGATGTCTTGTGACAGCAGCTGGATTTGTAGCATCTAGCCTCAAATAGGAGCATGAAACATAAGTTTGCTTGGAGGAGGAAAAAAATCAATCAGGAGATTTCACATAGGATTGTGAGACTATAGAAAGCTCCAAGGCACCCTGGAACACTGCACCATTTACCCTAATCAGGGGGTGAGTCAGCACTCAATTATGCTCAGGCAATTTTATATTCAGTTTTTTATGCGTTGGCGACAAAGCAATTTAGATAATATGGTCACACAGCAGAATCACTTTCTTTACAAATCTGAGTTCCATTAGCTACAATAAAAAGTATGTCACTCTCAGTGCTCATTTCCCAGCATGGAAGATAATCGTCATGTGGGATCAAGAAAAAATCTCTTCTTCCCATTTCCAAACTCAATGTAATTGTGTGACATGGCTGTTTTATCCCTGCTTCTGCAGATCTTAGTTACAGCTACTCTTGAGACTGCACAGATCCACTGCTGTGTGCAGGGGCTGTCTGAAGTCTTTGCATAAATAATAGCACATGAGATAATGGCTCCTACTGGGTTCTGTGTTCTAGAGAAAACATTCTGTTCTAATTAAGTGGGTCATATATATGTAGGTACATGAGGGTGGCTCAATCTATCCATCACAGGGTAAAGAGCTGTGACCTGTGAAACAGAAGAATCTCTGAAATTGTGTTATTGGCAAGTCCCATGAGCATTGTCCTGGGGGATTTCAAGGTGTGGCTTTATGCAGCATTTTGACATCAGTTCAGGAACAATGTTAAGCTAATATGACCTTTTGCTTAAATCTTTTAAGGCACTTATATTATATCGGGAATGACACCTTTAGGAATCAGAAGTTGGAGAGGAAATGAGTGATTTACTGTTTGAACCGAGTGATCATTTCAATGCTAGTGACAGACTGAGTCTCCCATGAACTGCTCCTTACATGAACAGGGTGCACAAAGTGTGTAAAATCCACTTTGTACATCTCAAAGACACAGCTTGAACCTCCATTCCCTTCCACTGCTCCTGTCTCTGTGACTCACCGGACTTTAATAGGAGCTGAGTAAGGACCAGATCTGTAGCACAGCAAGCTCAAAGAGGAATTTCCATTGGCTTTTTTTCCCCCCATGGATAATACCCTTAAAGATTTAGGGTCAAATCTTCAGCTGTCGTATCCGGACATCTTTCCACTCAACTAGCTCTTCATATCTGCACAAGTACTAGGTTCCTGTTCAGCTGAAAAGAAACATCCTTGTTGGTTTGTGTTTGGTTTCTTTATAAATGAAGACAGTTGTCATGATCTTCCCATGAGGATGATTTTCAGACTGTATTTATCAAGACACAGACATTTGAACTTATTTACTTTGAAGTCACCATCACTCACACTGTCACAGCATGACAGTACAGCAGGTTAACTCAGCACTTTCTCAAATCAGACTGCCTTCAGACCAAGTATCAACACCTCTAACCAGTGCCTTTCCTAAAGGTGATATTCTGCCTGTCACCTGCTAGTCACTAATTAAACTCTTCAAGTCCTTGGCTCAGAATAAAACAGTTACTGATAGAAACAGCATGAAGAAAGGCAAAGAAACCCAGTCAACAGCCACATGCTCCAGAGAAAAGGAGCATGAAAGCTTAAAATATGGATGGCTTCTTACTGAGCTGCACTGTTCTTGAGTGGTTTAAGTTTGTAGGCAAGAACCAAGTGAGATCTTCTGGGGATGTTAAAATTATGTTTTGTTCTGGATTTTATTGCAAAAAAACAGAGGCACCTTCCAGTGTTGATAATAAATTGACAGAGCAGGGAAACATTCTTCCTCCCCTTCTCATTCAAGGTGATTCTACATCACTATGTTGAAGAATTAGAAAACAGGGGTGGCTTCACTGATTCTTCCTAAGTAAACAAAAAGCATTGCTGGGAGAGCCAAAGGGTGCAGATTTGGCTTACAGCATACTGTGGTTGGTCAGGAAAGGCAGTATTGCCTAAATAGAGTTTCCATTTATTTCAAAAAGTGACTGCTGGTAATTCTCATATTTTTTTACCCTAGCTGATGATAATCAGAATGTCAAAAAAGTAGCAGAATTTCTGTGTTTATTGGACCATTTTGGTAAACAGTCACCCCTCCATTGCTCCTTCTTTCAGTTTAAATGGACTGAATGAAAGCTATTTCTTTGTACTGACATTTTATTTCCTGTTTATTATCTATTTTTTTCACATTCAGTATCTCTCTTGAATAAGACTGAATGGTTTTCCTGGAATTACCTTTCCAGCAAAAGAAAGATTTACTTGCCTTCCTGGAAAATGCTAAGTACACAAAACTCTTAAGTAAATTCCTAGTGAGACGTTTTCAAGCTACCTTCATCTATTCAGAAACTGAAAGGGTAAAAGATCAGCCCTTCATCTTCAGTTATTTTTGATCCCCATGAAAGCACTGACAATTGAAGAAGCAGCTTTCTGTCTCTTTAAAACTGTTTATGAATCATTGTTTGGAAAGAGCATAGTAGAGCACTTGAAGCTGACTAACTTAGAAGTTCCATGGCTATCTGCTAGGACAGTCCTCACCTCATAATTTTATCTATTAACATATACTGCACAACTAACTGACAAACTGGCAGGATCCCAGCTCAAAGGTGAACTCGAGGAAAAAATTATATTGGATTTTAATAAAACTTTCTTCAAAGGCCAACCTCTCTAATGTATGAAATCAATCTTCCTTCCTCCTTCTTCATCCCATTTATTCACAGCTGTAGGAAATTCTGATGCTCATAAAATATTTCCCATTCCCTGCCCTTCCAGTTAGTTTCTATCTACTTCTGACCATTACTTTTCACAGCAGTTTTAGATTACTTACTCCTCATTTCACTCTTTTGTACTGGCCTTCTCAGAATCTGTACCTCATTCTGAAAATGTCGCTTAGCAGGCTCCTCTTCTACCTACCTTACACCATCCTCAGGCAAAACAAACAACCCACATTTTTACTTGAAGTTTCATCCTTGAAGTTGGATGAAACTTTGGGAAGAAAAAAATTTGGAAGAAAAATCTTTATTTCTCCTGGTGTTATTTCTCCTTCTTATCCAGCAGCTGCTTTCTCTCTCTTGCTCAGGACCCATAAACTTCTTCCAGGTAATCTATATTATTGGTAGCATTCCACTTAAGAGAGAGTGATGTCCTTGTGAGCTCTGAGCTCTAATCTCTTGCAGATCAGTTCCTTCTACTGATGTTGGCCCAGAAAAATTTTATTTATTTATTTATTAAGATGAATAACTAATGTCTAAGTACCAACTTAGAAAGCTTTTTTCAGTGGACTCCACAAAGCTGTAGATACCCAGGCATGAACCTGCCTTTCAATCTGCAGCATTCAAGCTCCAGCTCTTGGTAGTCAAATTTCTAAAATATTGGCATCACACACTGAAACAGCAGAGCAAGTCCTGTTGCTGGTATTTTGGATTTGCTTGCCCAGCTAAACTGTGGGGCAGACCAGACCCAGAACATCCCATGGGAATTGATACCCAAACTTCCAGGGTTTCCAGGATGAGGTGATCAATGCTGGGCTGTCCTCAGCCCACCAGTACTGTACCCTCAGGCCTCCATTCTCTCCCTTTTACTGCAATATTTCCCTCTGTCCACTTCAAGGGTTGCTCTTCCCCCCCTGTCACAACTGTACCTCTGTCCAAACCAACAGACACTGCCAGGTCTTGGGCTTTTGGGATTTCTGTTCTGCATTGCTGTGTGGCTTTTGTTCAGGGTGCTGAGATCCTTTCACAAGGTGATGAAGACACAACAATCCCACTCCAACTGGGACTCAAGGACACCTTTTGTAAACTTCAGGCTCAAAGTGAAACAACGTGGAAGGAACAGGGCAGGCAAATGAAGCTCCTGTGTGCAAATGGACCCAAACCTATAAAAAGAGTGGGATCTTGGCACTGGCCTCCCTCCCTTTGGCCTCCATCTGTGGAGCCATCCAGGCAGAGCCTGGTTTGTAGCACTGCTGCTGTCTGGGGGTGACCTCTCCATAAATCTCCTTTATTCCCCTAACTCCATCCAGCCTCTGGTCCAGCTCTTCCAGGCATCACCTCCATCCCTTCCCTGTGTGTTCCCAGGACACTACTCCCACTCTTCAGCCCCCTGAGCAGCAGAGGGCCAAGCCCAGACACAGCCTGGGCTGTGTGCCCCAGGGGCAGGGGCTTGCACAGAGTCATGGCACACATCCTGCCATGTGCACTTCCTTGGCAGCTTGAGCTGTGCCAGCCTCTGCCTGACAGCTGCTCTCCATGGCTGGGAACTAACACATGCACCTTCACTGGATTGGATTAGAGACAAGCTTGGGGCTCTCCTAGAAGGTGACCCGGCTGTTTTGCCTGAATTCTGCTCCTGCTTATTTTTCACTCCATTGAAACATCACTTACAAGGTGATTTAGTGGTTTCCCACCTCAAAAAACCTTTGTGGTCAGAGAGCTCTTGGTACTGGGCAACACCTGATAGGTCGAGACTCCCTTTCTAATCAGTATTTATGGAAAAATCACTGCTGGTAAAGTGAAATGTAAGAGAATACACATTCCATTTCAAACTCAGTGCTAAGATATCTGCTGGAGAGCAGCCAGGCCTGGTTGCTCACACTGATAGATGGTGGAGAAAAGGAACACATGCTAAAATCAGCAAATGGATAAAATTGGGCTAGGGAGGAATGAATACAATGGGGAAAGCTTTCCATTTTTTCAAGATCAAAGCCCAGGCTCCCACGCTAAAAGGAGAATTGTTACCCTAAATAGGAAAATGTTAAAAAAGAGACTGCACTCTAGTCAGGAATGTATGGTACAAAGCTCCATGTCCACCATCAAGATAAATCTTATACATTCTGTACAGCAACATTCATTTAGCAGAGAAAAAGATTCTATGAAAAGGATGGGTGGTAGAAATTCTGAGCCAGTCTTCCTGAAGCTTTAAAATTATTGTCCTCATTGACATAATTAATAAAAAATTTCTGGGTTATATATAATTGCTTTAAACAACTTTTAGGATTAACTAAGTGTATTTTGGATTTGGACACTGTGTTGACCAATAAGCAATACTAATTTAGATTTTTAAAGAGTGCTAGTTATCATTTGAGGAACCAAATTTAGATTTCTTTAGCAGAAAAGGTCTCTTTGTTAAGTCTGTGCAGACTCTGAAAGGTTTTGTGGTAATGTAGTTGTTTTACAATGCAGAGATCTTAGATTTAGAGATTATTCTGCAGAGACCCAGACTGTGGAAATTGTAGCTCAGTTGCTGATGGCTGTTTGCTGGCCAGCATTGCAGGATCTGGCTATGAACAGGGCATGAGATCAAATCCTTCTTATTTAATAAAGATTAAGAAAGTCTTCTTACTTCTAATCTCACTCCTGCCTCCTGCCCTCCCCTGAAATATTTGTGTTGATTTTCTCTGCTGGGGAGAAGACTTGTCAAGGTCTGTCAAGAGAGGTGAGAATATATAGTTTTTCTTTTCTTTTAAGATTAATCTTCCAGCTGAATAGAACTGGCAACATGAGTAAAATTTTGCTGCTGGAGTTATTTTGTATTGATTGCATTTTTAAAGATTTTTCTAGCAGGCAGACATTCTGTTATTGCTGTGTATTAATCAAAAGGGCTGAAAAACACTGCAGGCCCTACTGTGACTCTCAAAAAGCCAGCTGAGGTTTTAAGAATACAAATGATCCTGGATTAAACTCTGGGTTTAGGTGTTAATAATTTAATACTACTACAGTTTGGCCACTTACCTCTGACATACTGTATGTGGACCACACTGTGATCACTGCAGTTTAAAAGCTATTTTTTTCAGACAAACAAGGATAAACTGAAACTTTCACTGGAATACTAGAAGTGGGGTTGACCCTTGAAGGTTACTCCTAGGCCAATGACCCATCATTAATATTCAGAATCATAGAATGATTTGGGGTGGGAGTGATCTAAAATTTGGTCTAGCTGCATTTAACGCTAGATTTTTCTACAGCATAGACTGCATGAGAAGCTTCCTTTCCATAAGCCCCAGAAAAGCACATCCTGATTTTTACAGCTTTAAAGGATCCCATGGCTGCCTTGATTACCAATGTCTTAGCTCTGTACATTTAATTCAGTTCCTAATGCTTCTCATGTAGCACTAAAGCCATTTAAAAGAAAGTCTCTGCTTTTAAAACCTGGCTTTTTTTAGCAGCTCAGCAGCAGTTACCAGGTTTGTAAAGCTCCTTATGAAATCTCACCTGAAAATACTGATCTGCAGTGCTGTGCAGTTTCTCCCACTTCAAAGGGAAATCTGCTGCTGCCACCCCAGAACTGAGCACAGCGAGAGCTGAACTGTCACCGGGGGCTGATGTCACCTGCCAATGTGTGTTTGTTGTTCCACCAAGACTCCTGAGCTCTAATGTCAAAACAAAAACAAAACAAAACAACCCCCTCTATTTGTCTTTTCACCTTCTCTGTTTAGGGAGTTCTTTCACTTTGTCTCCTTTGAATCAAAACAAATACCCAGGGCTCTCTTTCAGATTCCCAGAGATGCTACAGCAGTTCCCAGTAGTCTCCCAGTTGCCAGTGCTTGTAATGTTATAATCTTCCCATTTTATTTTCCATTTGGGGTGCATAGTGACAAGCGACCCAGTTTCCACTGAAGGCGTGTTCAACCCTGTAGATTTAAAAATGAGTGAGAAATACAAGAGGAAATTGTAAATATTTTGAGTCTTAATCAAGATTTTCAAGTTATTTGCAATACCGAAATCCCAGTAGCATCAACAGTGATACACCTGAATAAAAACTATGTTTTATAATGAATTAAGCCATCAGAAATGTTAAGCTGTGGAAAATCCTAAATATTACCCTCTTCTTTCCCTTAGTATTTCAGCTTTTGGGCAACTGCCTCCCATTCTCATGCATACTCTCAGTTCCAAAGGGTTAAAAGTCCTGGCATTTCTTCTAATTGGCATTTCCAAATCTCTCCCGGGGCCCGTGGAGCACTTATGCCAAAATGCTTCATTATTATACAAACAGAACAAGAGGCAGAGAATTAAAAAAAAAAATAGCCCTTCACAATTCGTCCTCCAGACCCGGGTCCTGCTGGCAGTGTGAGGGAAACCGCCCCAGCGCCAATCCTGAACACCCCAAAGGGTGTTTAAGTGCAAATCCGGGGCTGTTTTAAGGAATACCGGGGTGGGTTCCATCCCAAATAGATTTCTCCTCCACTGCCCCCAGAGCCCCGCGACCCAGCCCGGCGCGGCCACCTCCCGGCAGCCATTGTTCACCCTTCGTCCCCAAAACCCCGCCTGGCTCCGCCCCCCGGGCCCGCTGGCCAATCAGCGGCGGCCGCTCGGGCAGGCAGCCAATCGCCGGGCGTTGCTACCTGTGGGGAGTATTTTTAGCCGCCGGGCGCGGGGCAGGGGGGCTGGTGCTGATGTGGGGCCGTCCCGCGCCCCCTCAGGCCGGAGCCCGCCCGAGTCACCCCAGAGCCTGAGCGGTGCCAGCGGCGTAGGCGGCCCAGCCAGCTCCGCCATCGCCGCTGCCGAGGCCCCCACGGGCCACGGTGGTCATGGGAGATGTAGTTCAACGCTCCCCCTTCCCTTCCCCGCGGGGATGAGGGGCGCAAGGGCACGGTTTGACGTCGGCAGTGACGCAACAGGGCTGCGAGCGGAGCAGCGCGTTGACGTCAGAGCGGCCCCGCGCGCTGCGCCGGGGGGGAGAGGAGGCAGCAGGCGAGGGGCGGAGCCTCGGCAGCAATGGGCGGGGCCACCGGACGCTGTTCGTGGTGGGTGGGGTTTGGGCGGTGTGGCCGCTCGGGGCGTGATCGCGGGGGGCGCGGCTGTGGGCGGGGCAAGGGAGGGTATAAGTAAGGGCGCGGCGGGCGGTGGGGCAGAAGTAGAGGGAGTGTAGCTGCGGCCGCTGAGCGCGCCC